>QVRM01006156.1:0-39381 GCA_003439945.1 Dermanyssus gallinae
CAGTAGACGAGAAAAGCTGGACAGAGAAAGCGAGACGGAGAGTAGAGCGTATCCATACGCTGATAGAGGGACGCATTGCTGGTTGAATGCTGGCAACGCAATAGCACAAGTCGTTCAACGTTGAGATGGCTTGTCCACGTTGTGTGCGCGAGTGACGAACACGCGCTGTTCTCGCCGGAGTGCAGTTTGTGAGTCGAACACTATCGCTGCACTCATGTTGCAATAAAACAGAAAACCGAATATTGGGTACAAATAGGGATTCAAGTGTGATGCGGCACAGTGGGGTAGGTGGGTGCAGTCAGTCGTGATAGTGCGTGATCTTTGGCACGGGCAACACAACTCACGCAACTGCTATAGGGTGAAGGAGCAGCGCCGATCTGGAGGTTGGGTCTCGAAGCGCACGTCCGAACGACAACCTTCAGTATGAACGAAACGCCTCAAACTAGCCGTGTAAAGAGATCCCGTGGTCATTACGAAGATAGGTCTAACACTCACCCGGTACAACCGACTCAAAAATTACAAGTCCCATATAGCTAGCTGGCGGAAGGCCAAAAGGGGAAAGCTGCTCTGAGAATACAGGGCAACATTGCTGTGATGAACACTTTCGTTTGACTACATTATTATTAAAAGCCAAACAAATATATATATATACATATATATATAACGCATGTACATGGCAGTATACAATTATAGTAGAACAATATCAATAGTAATATTTTGGTTATAAGATGATAGTTATAGCAAAACTCTTTTTCAGGGGGACGTTTAGATTTTTACCTATAGATAGTTGTTAGTTTAGAAGTGGTACTCAAACAAGCAAAAGCAGGGGCAGCAGCATCTCGTCAAATCTGGACCTTAAAAAATACGTACACTAATGCAACAATGCATGCATAATACTGATAAACTTGATATTGTGAAAAACAGGTGTCTCAACGGAAAGCCAAATGGCTGCCTAAAAATAACCAAAACTGGCTGCCATATAATTATAATAAGCCAACATAGAAACGAAAGCGAGGTCGATAGCAAAGCGAAGTACCTACGTCGTTTGACGTGGGAAAAATAAAGCACACAGAGCTGAAGGTGAATCTAGTAGATATGTATTGCGCGATAGGCGAGCCGACATTGTATTAGAATATGCAATAGGCGTTAGATAATTATCTAGTAAACATTTTGCGTTGAAGGCCAGACTTAAATTGATGTTTGCCGAGACCCTTTGCGTATCATGTATTACTGTTTCGAATTACAAGGCAAGAATTCTTCCCAGAGACGTAACTCACACGATGTTAGCTCCGATATATATGTATTCGTATTAATGACGTTTCTGGACAAGATGTAGGCCTTGGGGTTCACTAGCCATCCTAGCTAGGATATTTTCCAGACCCCCTACGAATATCGGTATGTGGCCCTAGCAGAAAACTTGATAGACGTCTTGCGTAGAGACGTAACTCACCCGCAGTTAACTTTAATATATGTCTACATACATATGTACTTTCTCATTTATATTTTTCTGTGCATGAGTTTTAGACTAGTTAACGTTGCATAGTAATGCAGAATAGTTTGGATTGGTTTTTGCCTGTGACGTCGGGCCGGAATTCGATTGATATCCGACAGCGTATAGCACTTCAATAGGCTATATGAAAAGGCATTGTCAACCGAAGAGAGACGTTGGCGTACCAGGAAACGTCTCTTTTTGGCAGGAAAATTAAATGAGAGTTGAAGGCACTCCGATGTTCGATATTATAACAGGGTCGTGCTGGCAGAAAAAAGTCACAACAGAATCTTCCTTGTCTCACCATTTCAGTTAAATTATTGATATTTTTCTGTTCTGTTACTCATATTTGAGAAATATTGACAAGTCAGCCAAAAGTGACTTGGTATATTTGGGGATATGTATATATGCACGAGACGATGTCATTAAATGTCTCATCTGGCAATAGAATGCTAGATGGAATAAGATCGAACAAATGTAATTAAAGTGCAGCAAAACTGAGGTGTATGTGTACTTTAATGCCCAATCACGCCAGTGAAACGCCTATTTAATGTAATATAAAAAAAGTGTTGCTAAGTGAAGGTCGCTTTAGATGACCAAAATACTCACGCCTACAAGCCGACTATACCACTGCTTTATGAACTATATTTCTGAATTAGGTGCGATGTATAGTAGAATTTTTAGCACTATACGTTACGTGCAGCTCAAATCGGCTCAGTTATCAAAGGTCTCGATTAAGTTTATATATATATATATTCTTAAAACAAAAATTGTGGGTGAGAACGCGAGTCGACCGATCTAAGTTTATTTCGCTCTAATTTATAGTTAGTAGTTTTTAGTGTCGTCGATTTCCCTACTGTTTGCTCTGTTCTGCGTAAATCCGCCATTCGTTATGTGAATCGTTAATTCCCTTTAATTAGTTATAATTAGGAATCAGGTAAAAGCATGGCGATTATACATTTCAAATCATGCATTTGCATGATGCGCTGCTTAAGCGCGCGTAAGTTTCGATATGGATATCGTCTATTCTGCACTAACATTTTTGTTGGCGGGAGAGCTAGTTTCTTCTATAGTAATGTGCCGCAAACTTGTCTTTTTTGTGCGCGAGAATCGCATTATGTCGGTTATAAAATTATAAAATCAATTTTATTGAGAGGCCGCGTGCTTCGAGAGTAGTCTAAGTGACATTCTGCGGCTGCTTGAAGCGACCTCGCTTCCGTGGCATCTGGTCAGCTTGGATCACTTAGGAGGATAAGGATTCGTTTTGTTTTTAGGTTACACTGCAATAAGTAAGTAGAATCAGCATATCATAGTTAGCCATCTAAGTATAGTATATACAATGAGAGTACTATATATATATATATATAGCTAAAAAGCTCACTCATTGGCCAGGCCGGAATCGCCGCTATACGATGCCCGCTTTGCTCTATATTGTGTATACTGTGTGGCCAGTAACGCATGACAGCACCCCACCCGCCTAGCTGATCGTGTCGAGAGTAGTTACCGAGTTGTAACGCGCATACCGGCTACGCATTCTATATTGAATACGTGTTCAGTATAGGAGGCACTGCCAGAAATGACCATGCGCATAACCAGAAAAGTGACCACGTTTTCGGTTTCGGGTATTCGGAGCACCGTACACACGGCCGTATTACGTCGATATATCTACGCTGCAGATACTGATGGCGGTGTCTGTACTTCGGGAGTGAGCTTGCCGCGACTATACAGTACGGCCATTTGACTCATCTTTAATTATTATTATTATTTTTATTAATATCATGGTTAACGTTTCGTGTGCTTAATGGTTGCACAATTAACTGTAGTAACTCATCGCCGTACCAAAGATGATAATGATAAAGTGTTATATATATATATATATATAACGTCTTTGTGATTAACTTTAGACGTGCATCATATCTATAGTTTTTTTAATCAATTCCATCAGCCAAAGGGACACTATGTATCAATCAAATATATTGAAGTATTTGCAATTTATTTTTATTTACACCGTTTTGAGATGCAGCCGTCACTAGAGATATAAGCTTGCGCACCCGCCCCCACACGGGAAACGGCATTTTTGACACTTTCATCCTCCATCGTTCGACTTCGTTTTAAACTCTCTGATGAGAGGAGATCGGTAAATATATGACGCTACCTGAGAATTTGCACTGAAAATGTATTTGTTTCTCGTTCCATCGTCGCAACAAAATTGCTCCGGCCGGCGTATGATGATGTCTCTTGTTCACTGTTTCGAGCTGACGTGGTACGCACTGTCATTACATTTAGTACAGGCTTTTCTTCAAAATGTGACATAGCCAGCAATGTTAAGGTACAGCTATATATATATATATATATATATATATATACAAAAACTAACGAATGACTCCAGAAGGAGTGCCCAGTTATGACGAAAAAATCAAAGAACTCAGAATGGGTCACGGATACTGCAAGCCGGTGCAGTACGTGGCAGAGACGTTTGCTTACAGACGTTCCAGATATACGCAGATTTGTACGTATAGAGCGAGCCAACTGGGGGTTTGAGCGCACCAGGCGAACGGCAAAGGAAGTGAGAGAAAGTGGTATAAGGAAAATGAGAGATTAAAACACGAGAGAGAAACGAGATGTATCAGGAGGCGTTGAAGCTGTGGCCATTTCGCCTCGTATGTATTTGTCTGTGCTGCCGCTTGCTACAGCCGCTAAAGCTGTTCGTATACAATCGTCAACAGCTGGTGATATTGTGGCAATGATGAACTACGCAATGGCGTTGAATAAATAGCAGCGCCGATCTCGACGATCAGAAGAGCGTCACAGCGTCGAGCGGCATGAAATCTGCACTGAAATGTAACCACCTGACCATTACGTCATCTGTAGATGTTGTTGATTTCTAGAGACACACATACATACAAATGAATAAATAAGTATATATATATATATATATATATATATATATATATATATATATATATATATATACATGTAAGAGTATACATGATGAATACAATGTAATAATGCAATCCCATAGAAGCCCGAGTCGACAGTAAACCTGCTCTCAGTGAGCATCCCTAAATGATCGATAACTCAATCAATAAAGAATAAAGGTGGTAGGGTGAATGCAGATATTAAAGTGTTTATTGTCTAACGACGCATGTGTAGATACGGAAAAATACGGTGTGCGGTTAGATCAATGCATATAAAAATAAATGGCTGCATTTGTATTTGTAGAACACGCCTGAAAAATAAGCCGGTAGTGTAGTAGTGTACGTTAGGTTAGGCAAATATTGGTATATGTACATACATGTACATTAAAGTAAAATTAAAATATGCGTTTACGAATAAATTTGAAGCTAAAGCATAACATACGCTTTAAGTAGACAAAATGTATGCACAGAAAATGAGTCTTTTTTAATTTATTCTGCGCATCGGTTTCTCTTGATTTGAATCAAGCATGTTCAACTTGGAGTCAAATAATCGTTAAAAAATCCAACTTTTTTTACGTACTGAGTACTATAAGATTGGCTACAGGGTTCTCACAAAACGCTATACGAGCAATTCCTAAATATAAGAAAATTCAGAGCATCTAATATATAACTTTTAACATGCCGCAAACTCCTAGATATAGGTTGAATCGATCCTTGCCGGTTGACTTAACGAAGCGGTAGTAAAACTAGCTGCGTCTTATTTTAACACAACCAGTATGGCATGCATCTAAAGGAAGGACAACACTTCAGGCCACTAGCAAGGTACTCGCTTATGCTAAGAACAAAAAACTAAATAGCTTCAATACTCGTAATCCGTACCTGAATGTAAAGAGTGCGTTCAACAGTGCAAATAGGGGAGTCATCTTGAATGCAACGAAGAAAAATGTGTCTCTTGCGACGAAGAAACCTTTGGTGTCTCATAGCATCTTATTTAGGCAAGCTGAGTGTGGGTCGTAGTGGCAAGGAGTTAGCGATGACTGCAGGTATGCCGCGGGGTTCCTGTGCCAGAGCCTATTCTATGAAACCTAGCGTACGATGGCGTGCTAAATATAGGGGTCGAGCTGGTCGCAAAGGGCCAAAAGGTCGACCGGTGGATGAAGTCTCGCTAGCACCGGAACAGAGCGAACTTCTGTTTATTGAGAAAAGCACTGCCGGAAACTGAGCATCCGTGTGGACGCCCACATGATTCAGATAACCAAGCAGGAAAATAATTGGGCGTAATGCTTGACCCAAACCTGAGCTGTACGTCCCACGGTGATTACGCAACGGCTAAAACAATCCAGGTGGCGGCTGACCTAATCAAGCTAATGCCAAGAGCTGCGAGACCTTCGAAAAAAGCGGTGTCGTCTTCCAGCATCTGTCGCTAATTCTATTCATCTGTGCGGATCACAAGTGTGGATCATTAGAAGCCAGGAGCAGTAGGAAATCTGAACAAAGGACAAAAAATGTAAATCATAAGGGTAATTAGAGTCTATAGGACAGTGTCTACAGACGCTGTATTGTAACTTTTTAAACGGTACCCTTATCCAAACAGATAAAGGAGAACACCTCCTTACACCGGGACCAGGAATTTGAAAAAACGAATAGTCAAGAACGAGGGCAATTTGCTAGACCTCACTAACTGGTGCCGATGCGCTACTACGAACTAAGTACTACCTAGCCCAAATTCTCACTGATCATGGGAGGTTTCTTACCTATATGTTGTAGATCGGGAAAATGGTGTGCCTTAGGCGACATCGGCGAGATTGGCGACGTAGATCACACGCTTTTCGTGTGCAGGGCTTTGGAGAGCACGAGGCAGCAGGGTCTATCTTGCTCTACTCTTAGGAATGTTCCGTTTGAACGAGGACAGAACAATGCGATGCGAACCATTACTGGTCTGTCTCGTCGCGACGACGTGTCGCCATGGTGCGGCAGACGCGGACTACTCAAACTCGATCAGCGTGCACGATTAAATTTAGCCGTGCTTGCCCATAAGGTGGTTAAACGCAAACTACTTCCAGATTGCGAATTCAAATTCCATTTGACCCTCTTCAGGTCTCAGCGATATTAGGGCCAACTGAGGTTTCCCAGAGTTAGATTGAACTTAGCGCAGCATTCTCTAGCCTGCATGCTGCCAAAAGTATGGAATGAGCAATCGTAGGACCTCCGAAATACGGAGCGGGTCGGCGCTTTTAAAAGACGCTTGGCTAAGGAACTAAACGCCGAAAACAATTGTTATTAGTTTTAAAATCTGTGAGTTGTCGACATTGTGCAAGATGAAATTACCCTATATTATGGGTATACAATAGATATACAGAAAAAAATTGTGTTATATAGGCTTGTGTGTACGTGTATAATATTGTGGTAACACTTTACATATGCAGGTGCTACAACGATAGGTACTTTTAATGCAATATGACTTTGACATAAATTGTGACAGATTGCCTGTAAAAGAGCATGTCAATAAAACAACTGATGATGATGATTATTCACGTATGATACTAGACATACGCCGACGCCTGTGGAAACGCTTACCCTGCCGTTGTCAGGAGGTGATTTTGGATTCAAATTTTCAGACATGGCCGTCAAATACCTTTCTGGTGAAGTGAATTTCTTTCCCTGTAGATCATTCTGCAGGCATGCATATAGGTGGTAGCTCGACGGTGCAATGTTCGATAAGTACGGTGGGCGCAGCAAAATTTTGCAATTTAAGCTTGTTATCTTGCGGTGGATGGGTAAACTAACACGTGACGCGTTGTCTTGGCAGAAGATAACGCTAGCCCTTTCCCCAAGGGCTTCATGAGATGGTGTCTTTCCTTTAAAGATGGAGGGGGGGGGCGGGGACAAAGGCTCGGTCGAGCTCACAGTAGACATCCGTGTCTATTATTTAGTCATTAAGAAGAAACTCGTGGTGGACGATCCATGTTGATCTCACCAGGCACAGAGCAATGCGCGAATGTCTTGGCTTCTCCTGGTGAGGTTGATCTGCGGCGCAACAGGTCTTCCACGTCTCACATTGCCATAAAAGACTCACAGCGGACACTTATTGTGTACGGCAAGCCAAGAAGAGTATTTTGCTAGGCGCTCCAGTTTGTTGCGCTCGCTGAGATCATGAGGTTTAGCTTTGACACGAAACCATGCGCACGATGGAGTGATACAAGTTGTGTGATACACTTCAAAATCGAGAGCTATTTCACGCTTAGTCACCCTGGGCTTCTGTTCCACTGTTTCTCGCAAGCGGTCTTCCTTGAGCGTAACAGGCCTTCAGCGTAACAGGGTTTATCTATGTAGGATAGCAGCGTCAGTTAAGCTGCGCGGGTATATATATATATATATGTATCGTCTGTTGGCGGCAATGCTGAAGCAAACTAAGTACATGGCGCCAAATAGAAGATGCCGCCACCCTACTAGCGAAGACGCGGGAAGTCACTAAATGCGCGGGCAATCAATGAGTATATAAGGAGGCGTGAGAATAAATGAGTTAGTAGTCGTTGGTGCGAGCCAGGCAGAGGACGTGTGTTGTTTGAGAGAGAGCCTAGCGAACTCGTATCGGTCGTCGTCCGGTCGTTAGGGTGGTGGATACTACAACTGGCGCAGTCGACAGGATCTGGAAGGAAAAAGCCACCGCAACAATGGCTACAGGTCTGCCACCCCCAGCTACGTTCCTGCCAACCATGGGCCGACCAGCAACACCGTGGACGGAGTGGCATCAAGCATTCGAGGTTTATCTAGAAGCCACCTCGGTCGGCGCAGCAAAGTTGACTGACGCGAAGAAATGTGCAATCTTACTACACTGCCTCGGGCTCGAGGGCCAAGCACAATATCGTGCTATGGCGGATCAGCCAACGGAGCCGGAGAAGGATGGCGAGGTCCCACTAACCGAGTACGCCAGGATGGTGGCGAAGCTAACTGAGATGTTCAAGGAACATAAGGGAGTGGCCGTCTCCCGCGACGAATTCTTCCGACGACGACAACGCGGCGGAGAGCGGTTGGTGGAGTACATCGCGGCACTGCGACGACTGCTGGTGGGGTGCGAGTTCGACGATCGGGGCCAGGCGTTGAGGAGCCAGCTCATTCTGGGAGCGACGATGCCACAGGTGAGAGAAAAGCTCCTCCTGGAAGAGGCTTTGCCGGTCGAACAGGCCCTGACGGTTGCGCTACACGTGGAGAGGTGCATCATAGAAGCCAAGAGGATCACCGGATCACACGAGCAAGTGAACGCGGTGCAGGAGGCAGGAAGGCCTGCGGAACGAGGCAGACCAAGGCCGGCGGCAGGGCAAGAGTACGGAGCAGGTGGATGCCATGCGTGCGGCTGGGACAGTCACGGATACGGGTCAGAGTTGTGCCCGGCAAGACGAGTCAGGTGCCGAAAGTGTGGCAAGTTCGGCCACTTTGGACGGAAGTGCAGGAACGCGGCAGGTCAGGCGACGCAGAATGTACAGGCGATCGGCGTGGAGGAGCAGCCACGCTGGGATTGTCGGACCAACGGCGAACGCTTAGAGGAGCCCGAAATTGAGGTATGGAATAAACCAACAGCTGTGTACTCACTGTCTCTTTATTGTCCGGAGTTTGCTAGTAGTGTTGCAGTAGACGGTAACTTAGTAACCTTTTTGATAGACACGTGGGCAGCCGTATCTATTATTAATAGGGAGCACTTGGCAGACCGGGGAGATCGAGTTAGGCCCACGAACGCAATACTACGCGCATACAATCAGGAAAGGATACCAACGCTGGGAATGGCTCGATGCCACCTCAAACTGGGCAGTCGGGAGGTTGAATGCGATTTATTCGTCGTAGCTAATGGTAGGTCGGTGCTAGGACGCGATACGCTAGCTAAACTAGGTATGATAATCGATTGTGCGGCGCGATCGTGCTCGGTGGCAGAAGTTAAAACGATTCAAATAGAGAACGAGTTTCGGGAACTGTTTTCGGGAACGCTAGGTCTGGTTAAAGCCGTGCAGCACAGAGTGCGACTTAAGGAGAATGTTAGGCCGGTGCAGCACAAGTTGAGGAGGTTACCGCTCACTCTAGTGACGGCAGTGAAAGCCGAATTAGATAAACAATTGGAGAACGATGTTATTGAGCCAGTTCAGGCTTCCGAGTGGGTATCGGGCATGGTAGTAGCAGCGAAAAGGGACGGTAGAGTTAGATTGTGTGTGGATCTAAGACAAGTAAATCAAGCGATAGTGCCTGATGTTTTCCCTCTACCGCATCTGGACGACCTGCTGGTAGAGCTACACGGGGCCAGGTGGTTTTCAAAGCTAGACGCGCTCTCGGCATATCACCAGGTTGAATTGGATGAAAGGTCACGAGACCTCACTACGTTTGTAACCCCGTGGGGATTGTTTCGATATAAGAGGGTT
Source organism: Dermanyssus gallinae (assembly GCA_003439945.1). NCBI lineage: Eukaryota > Metazoa > Arthropoda > Arachnida > Mesostigmata > Dermanyssidae > Dermanyssus > Dermanyssus gallinae. The sequence continues at coordinate 9,813 of QVRM01006156.1, forward strand.
TGCTTCGGGTTGGCGTCGGCACCTGCGGCTTTCCAGCGATTAATGAAAAACCTGCTACAAGGACTAAAGGGAGTGGTCATATATTTAGATGATATTTTAGTATTTGGAACTTCCCAAGAGGAGCATAATGTAAGGTTACGCAGGGTGCTACAACGAATCCAAGAATCAGGAATGACGCTGAACGAAAAGTGTGTTTTGGGAACCAAGGAGATTAACTTCGTCGGGTTTACCATTAACGAACACGGGGTACGACCTAGTGTAGATAACCTGAAAGCCATTAAAGAGTTAGCGGTTCCAACTAACGTAACGCAGGTTAAGTCGGTCTTAGGGGTGACAAGTTTTTATATGCGGTGCGTGCCGACATTTTCGGATATATACGAGCCAATACGCAGGTTGTTAAAAAAGAACGTGCTATTCAAATGGGGGCCAGAGCAACAACAGGCATTCGAGAAACTGAAAGCAAGTATAGTAGCGGCGGCACCTTTAGCCATTTTCGATCCAACAGCACCCCCGATAGTGGCGACGGACGCGTCAGCGCACGGATTAGGAGCAGTGCTACTGCAAGAGCAGGACGGGAAAGAGCGGCCAATAGCGTATGCATCGTGTTCACTAACACCTACACAGCAAAGGTATTCCACGGGAGAGAGGGAGGCATTGGCGAGCGTGTTTGCGATCGAACGATGGCACACGTTCCTGTGGGGAAGAAGGTTTACGTTACGGACAGACCATCAGGCGTTGATAGCACTACTTGGCTACAAGGGGGAGGGTCGAGCGCCAATGAGGATAGGTCGGTGGGTAGAAAGGCTGAGAAACTACTCATTTGAGGTAAAATTTAGAAGCGGTATAACAAATAATGTACCCGACATGCTCTCTCGACTGCCGACAGAAGACATTTTTGTAGCGGGTGATGGGCAGGAAATGATAGTAGCAACACTAGAAGAAAAGTTAAGGCCAATACAGTGGGAGGAGGTTGTAAGTTGTTCTTTAGCTGACCCGGACATTCAGAGCGTGAGAAGATGGCTTAGGTTAAAACGGCCTCGGCTGGCGCAAGCCGGGCGCTGGGCCTCCGTTGTTCATGAACTATCCGAAACGCAGGGCGTACTAATGAGAGGAGATAAAGTAGTTCTGCCGCAGCAACTTCGAAAGAGAGCGTTCCAGATGGCCCACGAGGATGCGCATCAGGGGATGGTGAAGACGAAACATCGACTGCGAAACACGTTCTGGTGGCCGGGAATGGACAAAATGGTTGAGGAAGCGGTACGAGAGTGCCGGTTGTGCGCATTACATGACAAGACAGCGGTGGCTACCACAGCACCCGTGAGGACGACGCCCTGGCCAGCTCAGCCGTGGACAAGGCTAGCAGTCGACATCCGAGGCCCGGACAGCTCATTGGGACCGGAAGCGCGATACGCGGTGGTTGTCATGGACTACTACTCGAAGTGGGCGGAGGTAGAGTTCATGGCAGAGACAACAGCTCGTCGGATCATTGGCATGCTACACAGGCTCATATACCGTGAAGGCATTCCGGTCAGCATAGTAACGGACAACGGACCCCAGTTCCTAAGCTATGAGTTCGAAGAATTCATGACCGAATTCGGAATTCGACACATTCGTACACCCGTGTACCACCCTCAAGCAAATGGGTTGGTGGAAAGATTCAATAGGACACTGGGCGGCTTCATCTGGTCGGCCGCCCAAATGAACGGCGACCGGCGGAGACGCCTGACCGAGATGATCGGCGCATACAACGCAACCGCACAGGCAACGACAGGCAAATCGCCCGCTGAATTACTACATGGACGGTCTATGAGGACGAAACTGGACGCGGGTCTCCGGCGAGGAAACACCAATCAGAATGATGAAGATGAGCGAGTGCGAGTGGAGACAAGGCAGAACAAACAAAAGGAGTACGCAGACAGGAGGAGAGCGGCAGTGGAAACCAAGTTTGCGCCCGGTGACTGGGTCAGAATACGGAGACCAGTCGCTGCAAAGGGGGAGGAGAAGTATGGACCACCGACGAGAGTTAAAATACAAGTCGGTGAAGACATGTACGAGTTGGAAGACGGTAGGAGATGGCACAGAAACCGGTTGACGCGTGCCGGCCAACCACAGGTAGCACGGGCAGCGCAGATGCCAGGCTATCTACAGCACCCGGATCAAAGTGCACAACAGAGACCTGAAGAGGAAATACGAGGTGCGCCAGAAGATCAACACGAGAACAACAGCGCGCCGGGTGAAGGACGTCCACGGCGGATGAGACGCGCACCGAGCCGTCTACGGGAGTTCGTGGGTGAAGATGGGGCCGAATTCGAAACAAGCCGGTGAAGGGGGGGAGAATGTAGGATAGCAGCGTCAGTTAAGCTGCGCGGGTATATATATATATATATGTATCGTCTGTTGGCGGCAATGCTGAAGCAAACTAAGTACATGGCGCCAAATAGAAGATGCCGCCACCCTACTAGCGAAGACGCGGGAAGTCACTAAATGCGCGGGCAATCAATGAGTATATAAGGAGGCGTGAGAATAAATGAGTTAGTAGTCGTTGGTGCGAGCCAGGCAGAGGACGTGTGTTGTTTGAGAGAGAGCCTAGCGAACTCGTATCGGTCGTCGTCCGGTCGTTAGGGTGGTGGATACTACAATCTAGAAGGCTTAAAAGCTCAAGCTGTCAGGACACAACCTGGCAAACCAATTGCATGGGGTCTACAAAAATGACGTTAGCACGACTTTCAGATAATTGACAATATAGTTTATTCACTATTGTCGCGGTCGCTGACGATAGGTAGCTATCTCGCAAGCACCGCCTCGAGTAGGCCAATCATGAGGGACTCGTTCGGAAGACACCGATATCGGCCGTGTATGGTTTCCTCGTGTAGGTTACGGTGCCACCTTAAACCAACAATCGACCCTTTTCGAAGAAAAGGGAAGTCATTCCATTGAGCTAAGGTCATTCGTGTGGCCACCAGGTTTCCGTACGGATATAGAGGCCGCCAGACCGTAGCGCAGTGGCGAAAATGTTGTTCAATTTGGTGCGTCGCGGTCCGTAAAACAACAAACCGTCGCGGTCCGTAAAACAACAAACCGTCGCGGACGAGGGCACGCACAGGCTCGCCGCAGCTGCAAGCATGGGGCACAAAAAAAATAAAGGTTTAGGGCTGACCTTCAGCCAAGACTTAACGTCCACGGTACTGCTTTTCGCATTGCTTCATAGACGGACCCCCATCAAGACAAATGTGCAACGGTGGGGCTCGAACCGGCGCACCTATGTGTCTCCTCCGGTTGCGAGGCGCAGACGAATGCACCACCAGGCCACCGAACTCCACAAGCATGGCGCACTACAATCGGCGCATCCATGCATACCGAAACAACCGAGTGCACCGCGGGAAAGCCGGTAGCCATGCTAGCCGTCTCAGGTCGGGCTGCCACTTGTATAGACCTCCATCTAGTCCGCTTAGAGGGTGCGGGCGCCTTCGTCAGAAGTTCTTCGAACCGCTTTTTGTTCACGAGCTTTACCCATTACTGTGGATTTTTTGAACCCTCGGGCACTGCCCTGGCGACGTCTTATGTGGACACCGTAATGCCTCAGAGTGTATCATTGATACTTCCCTTGGCACGGAGTTGACGCAGAGCCGTGTATTAATACTGCAATGCCGAGGCATCAGGATGACGCCCAGTCCTGCTAGGTCAACCGGGTGAAGTTCTTGCGGCATGGCTTCATGCGCTAATGGGATGTTGACTAGAGGTGTGAGTGTTTCACCAGCTAAAGGAATAATTTTGTTTGCCAGCGACTACTTGGTCGCGCCTTCTCAACAGATATTGGATACGTAGTAAATAGTCCGCGATGGGCTCCTCTAAGAGGTAGGCGCACATTTTTTATAGTTTGTTGGCGGCGAATGCATCTGTTAAGCTAACATTTCGCGCAATGCCTGAGATGTTCCCTTTACTATCCCCGACATCATTATAACCATCATAATCACGTGGATTTTTCTACTTGTCAGCAAGAAACTATTGTCACTCTGCCAAGTAGAGCGCACACGTTTTCATCATAAACTCGAGCAAAATCGAACATTCAATATTGACAGTGCTGTCAGGCGGTATTTATGTACAGCGGAGACATCGTTCTTTGAACTTCAAAAAAGAACCTGACGGAGATCAAGTTGGCCAATGGCTGTGTTGACAGATTTAAGCTCACAACAGCACAACGGACATGGATAGCTAGTGTTACGTAAGCTAGATAAATGTGTCGTGAACTAGGTAAAATGAGATATGGTCGGTGTACGTGTCATTGTGCACTCTATCATGTAGCTTTAATACTAAACCGTATTGGACCTGTCTTAGAAGATCCCGTTATTCTATTTATTTAAAACTAATATAAACAACGAAAACCAAGGTATACCTCCGCCGATAAGGGCATCCTGTCCAATCGCGCCAAGTCGGCGTTACAATGGTTCTGACGGGCGACGACGTCTTTAAAGCGCTCTGTACAAAGGCTACAGGCTGCAGGCAGGTAGGTGTATTAGGCGCTTGGCATGAGATGAGGTCACACATGTCAGCGCCTACGATGGGCATTTAGGTATCACGCAAGGGGGACAAACATTCAACATAGAAGCCCAACACAGCAACTATTAGCCTATCAATTATTAGAACCCTGCTCATTCGTGTTTACGCGGCAACATTAACAATATTGGCCAATTTCAAATGTTATTTCATCTTCCCGCTCGTCTATTTGCTTCGTGCTACACACTTGAGAATTACGTCAGCCGGTCCGTCAGCCCACACGCAGCTCTCATGAGCTTGAAGACGCTAATTTGACCAAAAACAGAAAGGAATGAGGCCAGTCTGTTATGGCAAGACCACCCGTGATCGATTTTATCTGTAAAAAGCAGTAATTGAAGTGTATGAGTTTCACTTGCGATAAGCGTAACTAAAGCTGTAAACGTAAGCTCTCGCATGACTCGCTACATCTGACAAAACTACTACGAGTTTACGGGCTTAAAGACGTATGCAACGAAGCAATTTGGTTTGTCGAATTGTGAGAATCTAACACTCCATAACATGGCCACGTGGCAGTGACCATTTGCACGTACATATCCCCAAGAGCGTAGAGTTATATAGCCTCAGTTTGTTGGCAACGAGCGCAGAATCGGCTCAACGGCTTTTCGGCAGAATCGGCTCAACCGATCAACTTGCGTCTCGATAGATTCTAACACATGCAATGACACTATCGATCAAACCCCACAAAACGACAGTGTTCGAGCCTAGTCGGCTGTCATAGAGCCCCCCAGCACAACAATATTACTGTTATGCTGGCTCGATACCACCACCATAATGACTAGTGGTATCGAGTGGAAGCTCATCTTTATAGAATTCAATTAATTCATAACGCCTAGTCGTTTCTTTGTAGCAACACAATTGCTACTGAATTCGATTTGGTTGATCGGCAAGCTACAAAACGGCAAAGCACTAAAACGCGCTCAGCTGCCCTTGACCTTTGTATGAGTGGGTAGTATTTGTCCCAGTTGATAGATATAGGCACAAAAAAAATACAAAACCTCGCATTGAATAAGCGCATTTATTTATTCGATAATTCTAGTTGTCTTCGCTCGTGCTCTATTTATACATTTTGAGCTGGTGCCGTCATTAGACATTGCTGTTGGCAACGGCCGCGGTGTTTCCTAACCCACGTTAGCAGTTGTAATACAGGTACTGGTGTTATGTCAAATTAATGTCGTTAATAGGATTCGTATTAACAAAAAGACAACGGAAGCAACCAAGCACACACCTCCAGCGCGCAGACAAGCAGAGGTATAGGAAAAGGGAATACGAATAGAAATAAAGGAATAAATGACATACGAATTGCTTTTACGCCGCCCTCGTCTGCCGTCATTCATTTAGACAGCGGCGGACAGAGGAAATGCCGCAACCTGACCAAGCAAACGTTTCGTAGGCCTTTACATCGCTATCACCTACGGGGCGGCTCGTTACGGTCAAGACATTCCGTCTTTGGCCCGCCCGCGAAGGTGCAGGCTATACGACAGGACATCAGGATCATGATAATGCCAACGGCAATGACTGTACTGGTTGATGCTGGTGATTGTGGTGGTGGTGATGATGAGCATGACAATGCGTTGCTTGCAGTTGTGGGATCAACACATGATATGATGATCACATGACTCCAGTGGCGGCAACGGCGGCAGCAGCAAGAGTAGCAACAAGAACAGCAATACCAACAGGTATAACAATGACAACAACAATAACAACAACAACAACGACAACAACAATAACAAGAAAAACAACAACAACACGGCGACGACGACGAAAGCAACGACAACAACTACAGCAGCAACCCTCACTGCAAAAACGACGCCAACAACAACAACAACTAGCACAGCAACAATGACGACAACAACAACAGCAACAACAATAACAACAACAACAGCGGCCGCAACAACAGCAATAACAATGACCACGACAACAACAACAACAACAGCAACGATAACGGACGAGACGCAAGATAGCAGCAGCCGCTCAGACAAAACCAGCTAGTTGGCAGGAGGAAATGCCGTTGGCGTGTAGTTGGCGGCATGGAAGGCGTCTGTAGAAGATGCGACGAAGAAGGCGACGCCAGGCGTCATCATCAACAACAACAACCATGGCGGTTTCGGTGGCGCCGGCCAGAGGGCAACGCAGAGCGGCGTTAAGCTAACAACGAACGCCGTTGAGAGACAACAAGAGTGACACAAAGACAAGCTCGGCCGCAGACGTCGCTGTTGCTGCTGCTGCTGCTGTACCGCTATTTTGGTCTGCCTGAATGCCTAATGCTCATCTCATCGGGTCTTCCCGCGTGCCCGGCGTCTCCCGCCTCCCATCGCCTCCCGCATCCCATCGCCTCCACCACCGGCCGTGGGTTGTGGGTTCAGTTGATGCTGCTGGTCGCAGCAATGACTGTTCTACTCTGGCAGGACAGTGAGCGGCAGGACAATGAGCGAGCTATCCTGCCGGACAACGAGTCGCTGCTGCCGCCTCGACATTGGAAGGCGGGAAGCTGGGCAGACGCTGGTGGTCGTCGGCCTACCTCAACGTCATCGTTGGCTCGCGGATGATTATCAGCGCCGCCATTCCATTGGCTGTAGATAGTGGCGAAGGCGGTGGCGGCGGCGAACCTACGAAACGGTTCTGTTTTGCTGCCTGTTTTGCTGGTGCTGGTGGGGCTGCTATTGCTGTTGCTGCTAATGTTGCTGACGTTGTGGTCGGCATCATCTTATGCTCACTTCTTACTTTGGCCGGCGGCCTCAGCTACCCCGACAACAGCGACGACGCAATGGCGCCTGGCAACAGTCTCCTACATCTAGCTTGTAGGTGTAGAGGAAAAACAACCACCACAACAAGAACAGATGAGGATGAAAATAACAATAACATCATCGACAATAACAATAACGACGACAACAACATCATTAAGAGTAACAGACACGGCAACAACAACAACAACGACAACAACAACCATGGCATTAACATCATCACAACAACAATAACCATGGCAACAGCATCATCATTATCAACAACAACAGCAACAACAACAACAACAATAACGGCAACAACAACAACAACAACAACAGTAACAGCAACCGTAACAGTAACAACAACAACAACAACAGTAACAACAACAACAACAGTAACAGCAACAACAACAGCAACAACACCAACAACAACAGTAACAGCAACAACAACAGCAATAACGACAACAACAATAACAACGACACCATCGGCAATGACTATATCGACGACAACGGACTAGCCATCCGTTTCGTGCCGTTGTTGCTGCTGCTGCTGTTCCTGCTGCGTAACTCATCGAGCGTTTACGACTCGTCACCGGCCATCCAAGGTTTACCTATCTTTCGATCTTCGACTTATCTGTCTGTGAGCCTAGCGACCTATAATAATAGTACCTGTACAGTTAGCGCTCAGGCGTTCGTTCGAGTACTCATTTGTCTCTCGCGCGTGGTGTGACTGCGCTGTACTCACGTGCTTGTGTTCTCACCCCACATAATGTTGTTCTCATCTGCCTCCCTCATTTTTCCCTACGTGTTTGCTCACGTTTCTCCTATCTTCTATGTCCCTCCCTCACCCCTCACCATCGCTCTCTCTCTGAATTTTCTCTCTCTCTCTCTCTACCACCTCTCTATCATCCGCTTTTCCTTCTCCCCTCTATTTTTGTCTATATCTGCGTGTCTTTTCCCAGCCGCTGACGTCTTGCCGCCAGCTTGCCTGTCTACATATGTCGATCGATGTTAGTGGTCCCTTGCCCGGTCCGTGTCCTCCGCTACTGATTCCAGCCACTACATCATTACGTCGGTCGCTCTCTATTTCTTTCTCCCCGCCTCTCTCTCACGGCGGAAGAGGATCTCACCCCTCCCTACACCTGCCCTACAATGACACATGACAAAGACATACGAACGAACGAACGAACGCACGGCCGAGAAACACAACCATGACCACAACGACGTCGTCGTCGCCGTTGTTCCGGGAAATCAATGCGTTTATGCGCCCGCGTCCATGGCGTCGCGGCAGTCGCGGTATTGGAGTCGTTGTCGTTTGTCGTCATCGTCGTCGTCGTCGTTGGCGGCGTCCTCGGGCCGATGTCGCCAACGTTGTCATCACGTTGATAACTTATTATCATTCATTATGCATCCATCCCAGCAAGACAACGATTAGTTAGCGCCTAGCGCCTAGACAGACGACGGCTCAATTATTTAGGCGGCAGGAGTGCCGTTGTTGTTGTTGTTGTTGTTGTTGTGCTTGTTGCTGTTGTTGTTGTTGTTGTTGCTATTTTTGTTGTTCCTATGATCGTTGCCTAACGCCAGCGTTGTGTCGCTGCGCTGTGTTCTACTATTGTTGTTGTCGTTGTTGTTGTTGTTGTTGCTACTCACCATAATGCTGATATCGTCGTTGTTGTTGTTGCTGCTGCTGTTGTTGTTATTGTTGTTGTTGTTGTCAGTTAGACCTGATGACCGAGCGCAAATGATGAGCAAGATAACGAGATGGGTCATGACTGTGTATGTCTGTCTGGCTGCAGAAGAAGCGGTGCTCTTCATCATGGTATCACTACTGGTTGTGGTGGGAGTGATACAGTGATACCGCTGATGTTACCGCTGCTACTGGCGATGATTGTGGACTTAGGCCGCCAGTCGGCGCCAGTCACCGTTGTAGGCTGCGTTGTTCGTGACAAGAGCTTTCGTAGATGGAAAAGGAAACAGGGGTAGAGCGGGGTAGTGCGGGCGAAGGGGATGAGGAAACTTCTACCGATCTGCGACCGTCTACGGAGAGAGTATGACAAATAACACGACCGATCGTTCCGCCCGCTTCACACCTCTGTGCAAATATACGCAGCGCAGATATTGACATACAGAATACACGCAGACATACGCGCGCGAACCACCAATCCCAGGTACACACCTGTACACATGTCCGTCGAACAGAAAGTTGAGGAGTACGCATACAACGCACGCTAGGAAAAGCTTGTTTTCCTTCCTCTTTTTCTTCTGTTTCATCTTGCCGAAGGAAGAAGCTGAAGAAAAGAGCAACGCTAGAACATATATATATATATTGTCTAATGCATATATGTACATATACACATACGCTCTTGACATACACATACATCGTAAATATCTGCCTCTCCCGTATTTCGATCCTAGCCAGTCTGCTCTCAGTTCTCTGTGCGCTCTTCTCGTATCAACAGGGCACATCGCGCGTAGACTTTGCGTTAAGTCAGCGCACGTTTGTCATGCAAGGCGAGTAAGCGCACGGACGTCCACTGCTACCTCCCATCTTCCATTCTCTTATCTTTCTTCTTCCATTTATCCATCCACTACTCACTCCCCTATCCATTTGCTACTGATCCCTCTATTTTTTGCCTCCTACTGCGAATCCCTGTTCTCCTTCTACACACCTCGGGGTTATCCTCTTGCTCATCCCTATCCATGTTCTACTCGTTTCTGTTCTCCTCCTACTCAACCCTGTTCTCCTTCTACTCATTCCTATTCTTTTCCTATCCTACTTATGCCTGTTCCCCTCCTACTCATCCTGTTGTTCTCCTGCTCATCCCTGTTTTTCCCCTACTCATCCCTGTTCTTCTCCTACTTATCCCTGTCTTACTCCTATTTAACCCTCATCAGTCGCTGCTTATTTATGTTATTATTATTATTATTATTTTTATTATTATTATTATTATTATTATTATTATTATTATTATTATTATTATTATTATTATTATTATTATTATTATTATTATTATTATTATTCTATCAATCTTAATTTTTTTTATTGATCCCCACCCTCCTCCATCTCCCACCTGTCATCACTCCTTCCGTTTTTTCTGTGCTTGCCCTTTTTGAAATATTCCCTATCCTTTTCCTTTGCCTACTCTCTCTATCCTACTCGTCCTATTTTGCCCCTACTATCCATCCTCTTTCTATTTTGCCCCTACTTCTGCCAGCCATGCTTTTGCTGCTCCTTCTAATGATCCGTCCCCCCAGGTTCCGGCTCCTTTCTGTTGATCTGCTGCTCAGAAAGTTGGAAAAACATGTTTCTTGAAAGCTACCTAATGGAATCAACGAACGAGCAATTCTCAAGAAAGGCTCAGTTCATGCCACATACTACTCTGGATGTCAAGCAGCGCTATTTTATTTGTCCAAAGCATGCTTCATCCTCTATTAAGTAAGAGTGTAGGGCAATTGTAAGGATATGTAAATAAATGACTTTTGAGGGCGCTTTACGATGATAAGACAACAGTTAGAAACTGACTACGTCCGTAGTGTGCATGTTAGTGGACATCATTATGTCACTAATATGCACACTAGAGAGGCTTTTTAGAGAGGCCATAAAACAAAACTACTTTAAAACACAAACGAAATGCAGATTTAATCCACTCTACTCATCAACTAATCGCTGATCACAAAATATTGCAACTTACAAAAAAGCGTGCACATCCATTAGCGTGCATCCATAAATTTCATCTGCTCTTATTCTCAGTCTTACTCAGGTATCTTCCGGGCCTTATCAATGACCACTACCCCTGTGTCCGCAAAGCTCTCTATGCCGATGACCTGGTGGTATATAGTAGAGTGTTCATGGATCTAAAAAGGTCCCTGAGGATGCTGGAGACATACAGCAAGCAAAATGGTTTAACGATTAACGTATCGAAGACAAAAGCTATGAAATTCAGATCTGGGGGACCCCTGAAGAGAAGTGATAGGCTCAGCTTGGGCGCTACTCCGTCCATGGGTTCCACCACAAACTGTGCCACCGCACTGGGTTCCATAACCCTTCCGATGAGTGTTGCTGCAAATTTTGCGGCCTTGTCTGCACCAAATATCATCATGAAACATGTCGGTCAGTTCCAGCTATCTGGGCGTTAGGTCGCTGACATCTTTCGGAGATGCATATACAACATAATCTATAAATGTTCAAGATTAACGAAAACGAATGCCGTTTTCGAGATTTAATGAATACGTGTAATGTAATGTAATCAACAATACCGAAAGGTGATGTAATAATAAATATTAATAATAAATTTCTTCTTAATTGAATAGAAGCATGCGATGAAAAATAAGCCGCGCAGTTTACTAAAGCATAAGAAAAATTAAAGCTTAAACAGCTGGAGCTGGTGTGACAGAAAATTGTCTTGTTTCACAAAAACAAGGCATGTATCCCATGTACGCAAAAAGCTGTCTTATAGACAAGCCTGACAGACATTTCTGTTTATTTACCATACATTTGTAGTATAGTACAATCGTTCATATATAATTTTGCAGGCTAACGATATCGTTGACGCTTGACTGCAGTGACGGTGTTTCGATACACGTGCAGTTGAATATGTGGTAACGTTCGATCATGCACTCTCAACAACATTTACATACGCACTCGTAAATTTCACAAAAACTTCCTTTCAAACATATGAGGTAGTGGTAAGCTTGCCATGTTGTTCAGCATATTATAGATATGTTGCTCTGTAATGACAGTTTCCATTTCTTGCTGCAATAAATAGCCCCGTCGACAAAGAAGCCCATTACAAATGCTATGTTGCGGTCCCTAAATCTCTGTAGGTTTCTAAGATTTATGCACTGAACGGTAACTAGTAAGTGCGGTTAAATTACATACATACATATTGTTTATTTCACAATCATTTTGCATTTCAAGATGATACATATTTACAATACAGTCGTCATTATATACAATTTGAGCACTTCAGCGACCGTCCCACCGGGCGAGAAAGTGCAAAGACCGCCGTTGCGTCTGGCAGCTCGCTGCGTGGTATATAGCGCATATCTGCGAGCAGAACCGGCTACGACATTAATCGCCAACTTGGTGAAATCTTTGAGTCGAACACACCAAGTCATGATAGCCACGCACAATGTACCTTGTGTGCACGTGTCGGCTAGTGCATGCAAATTCCATCCCAAAGCTTCCTGGCGAGGTACACATCTAACTGCGCTACCTCGGCCGAGGCCTCGGTCACTTTTCCCTGCCAATCAAACAAAAATTGCTGAACTGGTTTAGTACTAGGTGACTTAACCCTGACTCTGATTGTTTTCACTGCCGGTCCGCAATTCGCTAGCAGGTACACAAAGTGGTTCCTTGGCGTCCGCGAGGCTGTAGCTCAACATTGGCACAATCTTAAGCTCAAAAAGACGCACGGCCGCACTCAAAGACAGTCGTCGAAGGTCTCTTAAGTCTGTGTGAATAGAGGCCATACCTCGACACCTGTCGCCGATGTGCTGGGTAAAGGTCGTTCCCGTATAGTGTAGTCTCAGACCCAAATACGGGAAAGAGTTGACAAACTCCAGCGGTTAGCCACAACAGGGTATTACATCTGGTGCAGCCAATCGACCCCTAGGGCGAAACTTAATGGCTTTCGTCTTCTGCGAATTTGTTTGTAGCCTCTTACGGTGAAGGTAACTTTGTACGTCGCCAATAATTCGACGAATGACACCGCGTTTCCGGTGGACCACTACTATGTCATCCGCATACATAACGACGAGGGCGTTTCTAAACTCTATCCGCACATGATGGGCTAGGTCCTCACGTTTTGACTGCGGTTGAATTAAACAGGAGTGGAATTTTGACAAAGCGTTTGAAAATAACAACTTTTAAAGCTTGTATGATATTTTTGTTTTTGCAGCCTATATATCACACGAACTATTATGTTGATCTAAAAATAGTATCCATAATTTTAATCAATTTAGTGGAAGTTAAAATATTCATGTGCAAATGCGCATTTAAATGCAGCTTAGGTATATTTGAACATCGGAATTTACATTTTTGTTATGGTAGAACACACACATATATTTATATATATATATATATATATATATATATATATATATATATATATATATATATATATATTATACACATATTATTAAATATTATTATATACACAATATTAAAACATCCTCATGACCTACACTCACATAAAGGCAATTGTTTCTCCAGTTGTATACTGAGAAAATAGGCGAGCGTATGAAAAACACTACACGCAGGAGTTCGGATGTCTGATTGGTTGATGAGAACCAACGGCTACCGTATAGGTAATGTCGCTTCCGCCCGAAAACGTTAGCGCTTACAACAACCGACAAAGCCAAATAGAGACTATAAAATAAAGTCCTAGCAACTAGAATAATTATGGCTATATTATTTTGTTTCATATCAATTCGACACTTTAGAACACAAAATCGGTGGCAGACAAATAGACCAAGCCCGGGTCGAGCTTGGTCACTGGTTTTTAGACTGCACTGTTGTTTTAGACGCATAAGTTAATTGTAAATCAGGCCTCTTTGGATGGAACAAAATACGAGTAGGTCTTCCAGTGCTTACCGTGCATCGGTGCTTACCTGCGCTGGGCTAACCTGCTTGAGATAGGTGAGATCTAGATTGATAGTGGCGGACCGTCAAGTTTTGCAACTCTGCAATAGGCGATAATATAGACCACACAGTCCGCTCTTAATATCGGCAACAACGGTCTGGGCAGCAAGGTTGAGAAATTTTGTATTGCACCGCTGCTCGAGCCAACCGCCCACAACGTAATGTCAATGATGTTAAAATTAGGTGAACACCCGCCACCCTCTCACATAGGCGATCACACTCCTCGTGCCATAGGGTATAAAAATGCTGAGCAATCGTTATCTACCGGATATGTTGTTAAAGCTTCCATAGATTCTAATCGACCTGCGAGTTTGGCGTGCGATGAAGCAATTTCAGTGGATGATTTGGGCGTCTTACACTATTTACAGAGCGACCTTTTATCCAAAGTCCAATGAATCATGAATTTCTACCTTATAGTGCTTAATACAGCGGCCCTGACTAAGCCAGTTGTGTGAAGAGTGTCGTCATCGAGTGATATTGAGGAATTCGAAGCTCACTCAAACAGTACTGGTAGTATTACTTGAAATGTAAATCCTGCGTCCTATGCAGTCTGGGTATGCAATAGGAGCGGTTGAAACAAACTCTATGTAAGCTCTGCACTCAAGAAATTCTGACTGCATTCTACGGCCAGGACGTTTTGCGAGAACCGTTCTATAAATCGGTCATGTGGATAAAAAATTCTGTAGATGAAGCAGCTCTAGTATAAGGTCCGTGGCACTTCGAGAGAAAAGGATCACACTCTGAGGCCATCTTGTTGCTAAACAGAAATTAATTAGACTAACGAAGCACGAGGTCGCAAGTGCCAACACATGCACAAATGATCTCTTGATAATGCCTGTTATATATATATATATATGCATATAGTTTGCGTATTATATTTAAATAAATTGTATACAAAGTCTTATGTATGTGACATTACGGCATACGCTGACGTCGTTACTATTACGGTTGCACTTAGTAATTCATGCGTTTCGTTGAATATGAAATAGCTATTACGCTATTATTAGGCTGTAACTAGATTAACCCCGCCTAATTATGGAATGTGGGCCGCGAACAGCGACGATCGAGCATGTCACTAACTAGCCGCGACCGTTTGCTGACCAATTTTGCGGGTCTTGTTGGTGGTGGTGGTAGTTGATGTTCGTTGCGTGCGTGGCGTTGGTGAGACGATGCCGGGCAAGTGATGATGACGTCTGTTTGTTCGGCCGGGTCCGGGACCGGGACCGGGCGGGGGTTGGGAGTTGGGAAGAGCGCTGGGAGTTGGGGGGGGGGGGTGTGACTAGGTCGACTACCAAAAAGCGGTCCGGCTCGGCCGACAGAATCGGATAAAACGCAACAGAGAGAGCAGGAGGCAGCGATGGTAGCAGCAGCAGCAACAACAACAACAACACTAGCAACACCGACAATAACAACAACAATCTCAACAGCAACAACAACAGAACCGAAACGACGACCCGAGAGGGAAATGATTGAAACCCAGTTGTCCCATCTGTCATCTTTACCGACTGGTGGCCGGCGACTGATTCCGAAGGTGCTGTAAAACTCTCGTTGCTGCTGCTGTTGCTGCTGCCGCTGCTGCTGTTTCATGTTCTTCGTCTTTTTCTTCTGCTTCTGCTGTTGTTGCTGTTGTTGCTGCTGCTGCTGGCGCAGCAATATTCAACGCCATCACTACGACTGGCGCCGTTTTTGTTTGTTGTTACCGTTGTTGTTGTTGTTGTTGTTGTTGTCGTCGTCGTCGTCTGTGTTGTTGTCGTTGTCGTCGTTGTTGCTGTCGGGATTCAAACCCGGTCAAGACTAGTAGTAGTATTGGTGGCGGTTATCCACTTCGATCCGGCGGCTTTAGTTCCGATGCTCTTGGTACGTCTGCTTTCGGCAGCCTGCCTGCAAAAAGGCGGGCCTACCCAGAGCTACAGCCGCTTATCTACGCAAGTAGCCGCCACCAGCCGCCGAGTCCGGTCCTGTTTGGCGCGGCGATTTTGCCTGACGAATGCCGCTCAAAGCGACTCAAAGTTTCGACAGACTCTAACTCCGGTTGTTGCTGCTGCGGTTGCTGCCAGCCTCGATACTTCTCTGGCTTGTACTTTACTTCGCTTGGTTCATGCTACGCACAGAAACAAACTCAAACATGCATATATATATATATATATATATATATATATATATATATATAGATATATATATATATAGATATATAGATATAATATATATATGTATATATATAATATATTATAGTATATATATATATATATATATAGATTATATATATATATAATATATATATATATATACACATATCCATACATATGTGTGTGTTTCTATTTTTTGTGTGGAAGTATGCCAATTTCAAACTGACTATGCAGATGTTAAAAAAAGAATCGCTTTTAAATCGATGTGCATCTATCTAGAATTGAATATGCGTGTGTTTCGCAAACGCGAGAATGTATCCCGACTGTGTCGTTGTCAACAAATGCGTGCGACAAATTTGTTTACCAACCCTCAGCACGTTGACCGAGCCATTTGGAGAGCGGCTCACGAGATCACGAACCGCGGGATGGTTTAGGTGTTAAGTAGGTTGTCCAGGCTAAGGTAGCTCTGAAGACAGATCTAGACGTGGAGCAAACGTGTCAAACTATCTCAAGCAGCTCGAGAAAACGGCCAACGATTTTCCTATCAACCCTAATGATATAGGCCGCCGTTTTATTAATCAGATTAGAGTGCAACTTTGAAACATAACGAACCAACCAACCAGAATTAACGGATGCCAATACAAGCCGTGTCCACAATGCGTTTCTGCTAAAGTTTTCGGGCTGACCCTCAGCCAAGATTTAACGTTCACGGAACACATTTCACATTGCTTCATAGACGGACATGCCCCATAAATACAAATCGGTGCAACGGTGGGGTTCGAACCCGCGTACCTATGTGTCTCCTCCGGTTGCGAGGCACAGACTTAAGCCACCAAGCCACCGAGCTCTACAATGCGTTTCTGTTGCTACTACTGTCGTGGTTGCTAATGCTGCCGCTGCTGCTGTTGATGTTGCCTTTTCAGCTAGTTAGGCGATTGTTGAACGATTAGCCCTGGTGGTGATAAACATGCTGATTTTAGTTAGTCGTTTAAACAGCGCAAGCCGTCGAGACCACCATATGAGCCCATACATACGTACACACATATACATGTCTCCATATATCTATCTATTTTGCTATCTATACATCTATACGTCGACACGGATGCGGCGGTCTCTCTGGACCGACCGCCTCCCTAGTAGTGGTGGCAGAAATAGCCACCCGTACAAGCAGCCAGAAGAGGTGACCACCGCGCGGCGGATTTACGAGCAACCGCGGAAAGAATTTCGCCACGCTCCTCAGCCGCTTAACCGCCACACATCAGGCTCAAGTGGCCAGATTCATGTCAGCAAAAACTCGTTAGATTTCCTTGCCCGGCAAGCACTTTTCGTTCGCTTTACACACATATATATATATATATATATATATATGCTTTCTATTTCAATTTTAGTGCAAATATATATATATATATATATATATATATATATATATATATATGCGGCAGCCATAGACCTGGCTGGTGTTGATGTATGTTTTCGTTACTGTTGTTATTGTTGTTGTTGTTCTTGTCGTCGTCGTCGTCATCGGCGGCGGTGTTGTTCATAATGTTAGATGCTCTTAGCATTCGTACATAATATATGCTGTTGTGTTTGTTGCTTTTGGTATTGCTGTTGTTAATGTTGTTGTTGCTGCTGCTGCTGTCGTTGTTGTTGTTGTTAACATCTTCATCTGCCATAGCGGTGGTTGTTGTTGTCGTGGGTGGGGTTGATGTGCTTATTTCTGCTGCTGCCTCCGCTGCTGCTACCGCAACCACCGCCAAAATCATCTTCATCAACATTGTGGTTACCAACTGTCACTCTGTGCCTCCGCGATGCGTCTAAAGCAACGCGGCGTCACCACGGTGCTTGAATTACCATCACCACCACCACCACCAACACCACCAACACCACTCTTGTCTCCTTCGTCTTGATGTTTCCAGTTCGTTTTTTGCTTGCTAGCAATAATCATTCTGCTTGTCGCCGTTTCTCACCCTCCTCTTCGTCGTCGTCATCATCATCATCATTATCATCATCATCATCTTCATCATTATCTTCACCTTCATCCGCATCATCATCATTCAGACATTCGTTGTCGCCCATTAATCAGAACATACTGTTCTGATTAATGGGCAAACGGATTTCTCCTCCGTCTAGTAGACCGTTTCTACCAGCTGCCTGTTGACAGCAGTCAGCAGCACTACTACGCACAGCAAAAGCCTTACGTAGCGGCACTGGCGGCGGCGGCGGCAACAGGAGCACCAGCAACGGCAGCACAAGAAACGAGCAGCTCTGTCTATTCGGTCACAACTTTTCCCCACTTTTCCCGTTGCCAGTTGGCCCGCGCCTCCCTCGGCTGCTCGCTCGCTCGTTCGTTCGTTCGCCTGGATCTTCGCGTATGGCGTGTGGCGTCTTGAACGAGCATATGATGCCAATGAATGGTCAATCTTTTCGTTATTGCCGTTGTCGTTGTTGTCGATGTGGTTGTTGTTGTTATTGCCGTTGTCTTTGTTGTCGATGTTGTTGTTATTGCCGTTGTCTTTGTTGTCGATGTTGTTGCCGATGTTGTTGTTGTTATCGTTGTTATCGCCGGCGACAACATTATCATTATTATCATCAGCATCATTCTAGTTGTAGTCCTGCTGCTCGTGTCCTGTTGGCCATGGCCATCAGGACCATCCTTCTGGTTGTCTTTCCGTGCGACGACGTCTGTACCCCCCCCCCCCACCCCCGCCCAGTCACTCACTAGCTCACCTAACGACTCTCAATCTCTCTAACCTCTATCCCTCCCTTCCCCCGCACCTCTATTTTTCTGTTCTCCTTTGCCTGCTCGTTCGTGTGTTGTCGTTGTCGCTCGTCCATTGTTCGCTAAACGAAATCATCGCGTTCCCTTCCCCGGGAAACTGCTTTTTCTTTTTCCCGTCGTCATAAAGGGGCTCGGTTTCGTCCAATGATGGATCTCGTCGTTACAGGATCGAGACGATCGGTACACAGTCACCACCACCATCGCCACTGCCGCTGCCACCACTAGCAACAACAACAGCAACAACAACAACAGCAAAAACGGCGCACGAACCTGCCAACTCTACGCCGCCACGCAGAATAGAGCTGTCTGCGTGAATAATAATCACATTTTTTTGGAACAAAAGTGTATTACAATTATTATCATTATCACAACATCACACAACATGTCATCACAATTACTAATATAACAAATATATAACATCTGCAGTATTGCTTATAATATTATTATTATTGCTCGAATGTCGGAGATCACTCAATAATAATAATAATAATAATAATCTTATTAGCCAACGGCTACAGTTAATGGTCGGTCATACCACACGTGGGAGGCGATCAAGAAGCCGGTGGTAAGAGGAGGAATTCGACTTACTCGAGCAGCAATATCAAGACAGAAAGAAAGCTCGAGAGAGATAAAGAGCTACGGCAAGCCATTCGCCCTAGTAGACTGTACTTGCCTCAAGTTCATTATCGAATTGCCAACCGGCTAGACGCTGAATGCCTGCACGTATCACCGCACATAACAGGCTTTTCGCAAGCCTATCCGGGGCTACTTTTAGCGTGTATATGATACAGGTGACAGAGCAGTATCTACTAACCAAGGTATTTATATATATATATATATATATATATATATATATATATATATGAAATGGCCCTTAACACATCACCATGAGTTCACTCTAGGCACCCTTCTCGACTAACGCACTTGCTGAACGCCCATCATTACTACTTAAATCGACCCGCTGTTTTATGAAACGAAAGCAATGACGTCGGATTCGTGGAGAGCTTGCAGTTATGAGAACCGGCATCTTCTTATCAGATTTGCCATCCACGGCTTCCACCTGAAGATCTGCGTGCGCAAGAAGTTACATGAGATCTCGCCGAAGTGTATATCTGAACTTTGTGGCCGCCCGTGTGATCTATATCACCTTCAGCATTGTGAAAGAGCAATTCTGTTGACCGAACTCTGGAAATGCGATGTCTATGATGTTCGCAAACCAATAATTAGTTAATAAAACCTCTACTCCTTTTACTACTTAAAATTAAACTTTTTGGGCTGACCCTCAGCCAAGTTATAACGTCCACGGTATTGCTTTTCGCATTGCTTCGTAGACGGACCCCCAGAAATACAAATGTGCAACGGCGGGGCTCGAACCCGGGCACCTACGTGTCTTCTCCGGCCGCAAGGCGCAGGTGAATGCACCACGCCACCGGGCTCGACCATCCTTACCACTTATAGCACTCGCAAGGTGGCATCGTAGCAGTACTCACAAGGCGGTAGTTCTAAACCCTGCGTCCACCACTCCGAAATGAGTTTTTACAGTCTGCAAATTAGAAAAAGTAAGTACAAACAAGAAATACGAACGCACAGAGAGTAGAGATGTGTCAGCTAGGAATTGGTGTACGACTGCCAATAAACTATCCTAGCGGCAGTGACACGCCCATAGCACAACGTGGCACAGCGTGATGCAAAGTGATGCCCAAGCTTTGTTCTATCGGGCTAGGGTAATTCGATTATATGCTCCGTCTCCTACGTGCTTGGAATCGCTGTGAGCTTCAAAGCATCGAGGACAGGACATGTTGAGATATCTAGGGTTTCCCCAACAGTAGCATGCCCGCCGACTCTCAGCGGTATGGTTCATCATCTATTCTCGATGGACATCGCTTAAGGAAAGTGCGATCATCACATTCGATCATCGAAAACCATGACTGACGCACAGCCCCTGGACCACGCAGCCACATAAGGAATCCGATGGTGGCCTTTGTTTGGCCCAATTTCTTAACTAGGCTCCTTAGATGTTCCAACACTTTAGATCTATCTCTCCTTGCAGCGAGTGACAGAGTTTTAGCCGAATGTCGTGAACAAAATCGTGGGGAGTAAGCTAAGTTTTGCCAATGACTATATGAGCGACGCGCCTCCTTTATCAAGGGGGGGAGATCTGTAGGTCAGCCATCTAACGAACACCCTGGGTCCAATTAAACATCGGCGTTTACACTGATATAGACATCGGAACTCGTCTCGAGTTTTTGGGCTTTATCTAGAATGTTCTACACTACACTATCAACAATAATAATTCCACTGTGGATACCATATCCGGCTACGTCGGATCAAATAACGAAGACCGTCTTTTCCTCGCCAGCCAATGAATTAGGTCTGCCATGACCGGCTTATATTCTGCAAGAGCAAGTTTAGTAACTGGGAATTTCGTATGGAAGAGATACGGCCATTGTTTTCCTGGATGTCGAAACAACCAATTGAACCTGCGATCATAGTATGAAGGACTATTAGAACCGCAGTAATTAATAATTTGTACAACTAGTATAATTGGTTTCTCGTATTCAATACGCAGTAAACAGCGCGTTTGCCCAGTAGTCGGGACAGTGCTAATCAGCTAGATCAGATCGAATAGGAAACAAGAAGATACTGGCTTGGAGTGAACACTTGGCACGGCTCTGTTTAATCACACCAGGCACAAGCTCTACTAAACTCACGTAAACAAAACATGGTCTGCATTACGTCGTGGCCTGTTGCTAATTACTAACTATGTGCTTCCGTTGTTGGCCGGTGTTTTTTCTCTCTCTTTTTATATATAATGTAGAAATTTCTCTCTCTTTATATATATAATGTAGAAAATGTTCCCTCAGATATACTGTTAAGACGTATTGTAGTACATATAGACAGGTTGCCAGTAATGGCCACTGTACCCCGCAACAGGCGCCGACAAGTATTAAGGATGTGCTCGAAATGCTTAGGTCGAGCGGATTGCTGTCACTGGCGGACGTGATTCTTTTGGAGCGCGGCTTTTCGAGTATGCTACCAGTAGAAACTGTATCAGAGGTGTTTTTCACACATTACGAATTAAGTGAGATTGACAACTGACGACAGACAAACGAGAGACCGACACACAAAGCTGTTTTCCTTAAAAGCTAGGCGTTCACTTACAACAGCTCAAAAAGCCGACATGCAACAACGTGAAGAGGCACGCCTCTTTCTTGGCTGCGAACGTTGACGGCTTTTAACGCAAACAACACACAAAGTATCCTTTTTTCTTAGGTCCAGCGAATATGCCATTCGTGTTCGTAAACGTCAGCATCGTGGCACAAAAAAAAAGATTCTTGATTTGATTCCAATTCACGCGGTGTTATCCGTGGTTATCCGATCGATTGTCGTGGTTTGGTTGGCAATATTTTGTACCTGTGTCGGTATTTTGGTACTCTAGCCTCACTCATTAGCACTTCCAATAAAAGCAGCAGCAACAGCAACAACAACGACAACAACAACAACAACGACGACAGCAACAACAACAACAACAACCGCAACTGCAACATCAACGACGACGACAACAACAACACCGTAGCATATTAGCAAGTAACGGGTTCGGTCACTCCGAAGAAGTCACACAGGTTCAATACGAAAGACGCTGGAGGCGGCACGCTATACCGGCCGTCAGGTCTCGAGCTTCTGATACTTTCGATACGCGCGCTCCTGGGGCTGCTGCTGCTGCAGTTGTTGTTGTTTGTGTTATTGTTGTTGTTGTTGTTGCTGCTGTTCTTGTCATTATTGTTATTGTTGTTGCTGCTGCTGCTGGTTCTACCCATTACTACCGTAACTACAACAACTAATACAACTGGGGTTACCCTTACAACTACGAGGACCACGTAGGCGTCGATGTTTACTGGTGGCCATATTTTAAATGAGTTTACGATCAACTCAATTTACACCGTCGGCATCATCACGTGCGGTTATAGCTGCTGCTTATTATTATTATTATTATTATTACTGTTTCTACTTTCTACTGATACTACTACGACTTTTAGTACAATAATTGTCACCGATATGACGGACGAGTGCCGGCGCTACAACGTCAAAGGTACTTCCGCCCTTTCTTCGGAGTCACCACCGCTATGTACTACATAGTAGCAGCAGCAGCAACAGCGATTACTGATGTATCTGCTACGCTATGCCTGGCTGGCTGACTGACTGAGGAATAGGGCAGCTGGCAGACTGAGGGCGATTGACGCCCTCAGGACATACTGTACGTTATCCCGTCAAATTCCTCTCGTCTCTGGAGAAGGTTGTTTTTGTAGCTGTCCATGAGTTGTGTATGCTCTGTTGATGTTCTTGTTGTTGTTTGTTGATGGCATCTCCTCGGTATTCAGAGATCTTGTTGCTATTGTTGTTGACGGCATCTTGTTCGTCATGATTATGCTTGTTGTTGTTGTTGCCACCCCATTGCGACGCCATGCCCCACAGCTGCTCCTTAGACGTCAGCTCAAAGACCTCATCATCACCATCATCATCACCGCCATCATAATCAACATCATCATCATCGTCATCAACAGCAGCAGCAGCACCAAAAGGAAAGCAAGAAAGTAGCAGCTACTCTAGGGTAGCCAGGACCACTGATTGCTTTCTACCACCGCGCAGCCACCACCTCGTCTCCATCATGACCGCCGCCCCGGCCAAGCAGCTTTGGCCGTAAAATCTCGACCCTGCGCAACTCCATAGCACAAGTATATTTGCAGTAACAGCAGCCGCAGCAGCATCATCAGCATCAGTACCGACCACCGCCTCGTCGGCAAGCTGTAAGCATGGTAATCGTAATAATCATAGTAATAATAATAATAATAATAATAATAATAATAATAATAATAATAATAATAATAATAATAATAATAATAATAATAATAATAATAATAATAATAATAATAATAATAATAATCATCATCATCATCATATTCGACCTCGCCGACAATGGCCTTTTCGTTCTCCACCTCGTCGCCGCGATGAAAGCAACGCTCACTCGCATCGCAGAAGCCAATTGGCGGGCGGGGGGGGGTCTTGGCGGTTGTTGATAAGTTGTTGCTTATCGACTTTGTTGACTTCGTCATTAAACGACCGAATGCTTTGCCTCTCTAAAGGCCAACTTGTGTGACACAAAGCGGTGCTCGCTGCAATCTCTGTACACTCAACCCGGTACACTCACGTCTGAATGCACAGACCCATGGTTACACATACATGTACCGACATTAACCTACATCATTACACTCATATATATATATATATATATATATAGGCGGACGCGGCAGCCACTGGCTCAGACGGACGTACTTGATTAGGCTATTATTACAGCCAGCAGATCAGACCGGACAAGTGTCCTCGCTGCAGGTGGCGCAGTCTGCTCAACGTGGGTGAGCCAGCGATCCATATCTGCCAATTGGGTTGGCCCGACCGAGTTGAGTTTAATAAACGCCGCCCGCTGTGGTATTTATAGAGCCCACGCGGTGCAGAAGATTTACTCACACACCCTTGCGCTATTAATAAGGACGACTAAAATTATAGCAACGTTATTGTTGGCTGCGACACTTCACACGAACCGATCGATAGGGATAGAGCAAGGGATGGAGTCACAATTATGAAATGTAAATATTGTAAATATGTCCCCCTTTGACAAAATATAGATGCATTTAATTGATTGACTGATTAAATAGAGTTCAAGGAACAAGTGGGAATAGGAAACACAGTTTATTCCAGCCTTTAGTTGTTTTTCTTACGCACAGGGGCGAAGTTCTACTCTGTAGCTATTCTGTTATGCAAATCTAGTTTCCCCAGAACCGCTGCATACAGAATGCTCTCTTACAGAATTACATTTAAAAGTAAAACTATTGTGTCGGTCACTATTCTGCTTTTCAGGTACTATTCTATCTAGAACCAGCGACTTATTCCAAAATCCTGGTTAACGTGCAGTTTTTTGCATCGCACACCAAGACGTTCGGCCAACAGCTCGTTCACCAATTTGCATAGAACCCATTTCTATCCATTTCTCGTGGGGCTGCCAATCCTGCGTGAAGGCTTTGAAGGCACTCTTGGCCTTGCTACGAGAAACGAATTGGGATATGACAACTATTCGGGGCCCATAGAGGTTTTTACTTCATTACATTTGGAAGGGCCGTGATCTACCTGTTGATCGCATTCCGATTAACTACTTTTCTATGGATATTCTACATAAGCCTAAAACTACTTTCTGGCGAGGCGCGACTTTGTGTCGACCTCATCGACCTTCCTTGGCCAAGTGAAATCAGGCACACATGAGCGCCAGACGATATAATTCTCGAATAACTTCGAGGAAAAACTGAGAGCTTTCCTCCAGGTAGCTTTGGGCGACGCTAAAAGAGCCAGGCCCTCGCCGCATCTTGCTCAAAAGACACTCCTAGCTTCGGGCGCTACCTTTTAGTGCCATTCTAATGGACAATATATCCCTTTGTTTTTTGCCGGTTGGCAGTTAGACACACTTTCCGTGTAATGTCACGTATGTAGGTGGGTCTTTTGATCCACACGGACTGCCCTGCGTGAAGATTAGCTGCCATTAATGAAATTCGCACGCGTGTTGCAATTTCCAGGTCCTCCCCGGTTTCAGAAACCGACAGGTCTCCGTAGGGATACCGAGCGTTGGCTAAAAGGGTTTTTCTTCGTAGGCGTTTTAGTAACACCTTCCGTTGCCGGTATTAGTGTAGTTTGCCCCGAATGCGCCGTTATACGAGCGGAATAAGATCCAAAAGTTAATGCCGGTCATCGTTATTCTCACATGTAGCCGCCTTATGCAATTGAAACGTTATTTTACCCCAGGTATCACAGGTATTAATAAAAAAATGCGTTGGACTTGTATAGAAGCTTGCGTTGGACTTGCCCGAAATTACCTAGTCTGGCTTCTTTCTGCTCTAGAGACTGCCAATAGATGCACAGCGAGGCAACGCGAGCGTCCTCCGCAGTACGGTGACCGATTGGTAACGGGCGGACTTGGCAACCGAAGTACCGAAGGGTCGATACAACAGACCACGCGTTCAATACGAACGACTGCGTCTTTGGTTACTTCATTTCATAATTGAATAACAAAAAGTCTGTTTACATAATGGACAATCATCGCTTAATTATTACCGTAAGTATTTTTAAATAAAACGCAATTTTGTTGATTAGTTATTGTACCATGCATTGCATGGCAAAGTGAGTGGTAGTCACAGGACAAAATAGTCAGTCGTTTACCCGCGACAAGATATATATATATATATATATATATATTCGCGTTATACTATAACAATAAGCCAGTATATTCAGGAATTCGTCTGACGACAACCTTATGTAAACCAAGGTTAGAAAGGCAACAACAACAACGTCAAACATATAACAACAACAGCAACAACAACAATATCATCATCATCAAAAAGCTTTGCCTTATCTCTTGTGCCGGCAGCCGGGTCCAACCGGCAAAGTCGCAGTCGGAGGGAGGAATAGTGTTGTTGTTCTACGTCGTTTAACTGTTCATAGTACTAGCAGCAGCAGCAACTTCTCGTTGTCGTCGTCGTCGTCGCCACGGTTGTCGTTGTAGTGGTAACTCTACGGTCATCGCAGCCGCAGCAGCAGCAGTTGTAGTAGGAGGAGGAGGAGATTTGCCTTTGCCCGCGTCGTTTCTATCTGGTGGTCCGCGTTCGCTCAGGTGCGCTGCGCTGCGTGGCGACGCTATCAACGATGTGCCGGACACAACAGGCCCGCCGCCGGTCAGTCGCAGACGGCATGCGCTCTCGCATGCTCATGACTCTTGCACAGAGGACGCCAAGCAAGCACGTCCTGCTTGGCGTCCTGCTGAGGGAGAGCCTGCAGCATGTGTCATGGCCAGGACGACGACGACGACGATGAGGATAAGAGTAGCTTGCCTAACTAGCGACATATCGTTGGCGGCGGAATTTTCCGCTGAGTTCGGTCCGCTGGATTCATTCGCCTGCCCGCCATCGTTGACAACACGGCATGCGTGTAGAGAGACACACACCGAGAGAAAGAGAGAGGGACAGATAGATACAGGCCAAGGAAGACCTGGCGGCAAGACAGGAAACCTAGGAACAGTGAGGGGGGATGTGTAATATACGCTTAGAGTCGGCTGAAAAAGCGGATAACGGATACGTTATTTTCTCTTTTATTATTTTTTTCGTGTTATATATTTATTTATATATATTATATGTATATATATATATATATATATATATATATATATATATATATATATATATATATATATATATATATATATTGCGTATTGCTACAAAAAAAAAAAACATATATATATATGTTTTTTCTTTTTTTCTGTATATACATGTGCAAGGTCTGGCCTTATCTCTTGCGTCAGCTATCCAAGTCGCAGTACGAGGAACGGAATAGTGTTGTGGTATTCCTAGTAACAGTGAGCGGTCGTCGTCATATATATATATATATATATATATATATATATATGTGTGTGTATTTGCTGTCTAACAGAAAATCAAAACATTATTTTTTGGTAAATATAGCTAATTCAGATATTGGGCGGGCCAATCAAAGCAGAACAAAAACAGGTAGACAACCTACCTTGATGATAGCCAGATTGGTAAGAATAGGTGCAATTTTTACGTAAGTAGACCGTATACAACTAAATCAAAGCAGTAGCGTCAACGCATAACGTGAGCTTTCAGACGGTTTTACAAGACACCGTGCCCGAAGAATCGCGCCACGCCGTCGCTTGCTACGTTCGACAGGGTCGCAACGTCACTGAAGAGTAGCAGAATTTTCGTTTAGCAACTGGCCGCATTTTAATTCACGTCACACACACATATCCTTGATCACTAAGTAGAGAAGACTAAGTCTGAACATGGACAGATGGTAGCAACCTATGCCCTCCATATGGTGTGATGCGTGTAATTCACGCTTGGAATATTAGTAACCAAACAAAACTGAATCAGTTGTCTCCTCTTACTTTTTGAATCATTGGAAATGCGATAAGTTGTCCCATGATTTGTAATTCACAGCCATATTGGCCTGTAATGAATCGGATTGACTTGCCCGCTCGTTGGTCCCCCCCACAGCCGAGCGGAAACACCAAACCTCATCAGGTATTGTTTTGTCGATAACGAGGATTTGCAGGCCACACGTTTTTCAGGTCGCCAGTCTGGATAACAACGGCGTTCAGAAGCCAACAAAACCGCCTAAAATGTCCACTAAACCAAGCATTTAAGTTATCAAGCAATGAAATATGTGCAACTGATGACAAAAACAGGTCCATTCTCACCAAACCTCTGACAATATTTCGGTATTCTTCTTAATATATATATATATATATATATATATATATATATATATAATATATACTTTTTTTATTACACAAGTCGAATGTATATCAAATATGAATCTGACGGAATGCTGGTAAGTTATACAATAGGTTATAGATTGAGCAAGCTGTTCCACAGTGCCGACAGGTGCATTGCTCGTCTGTCTTGCGGAAGCCAACTTTCGTGCACACTGCATAATGAAAGCCGTGCGTTGCATGGCGCATAATTAGGTCACGAGTTATGTGTTGGGCATCATTCCGCGAGTTGCTCATCATAGCTTGCGTCCTGTAGAAGTCCATGTGCACTTGATTCATATTAGCTTCCCACTTTTGTACATACTCCTGATACTCGCGATAAATGTATATATATATATATATATATATATATATATATATATATATATATATATATATAAACGTACATATATCATAAACAGTGTTTTACCTGACTTAGCACAAAAAAAAGATAACAATGTATTAATGAAAGGTAAATTTGTTATGAGTTGGTGGTTGCAGGATTGTACTAAGGGCATTCTTTCCTTTAACACCTTATTTAGAGAAGTGTAATATTAAGATCATACTTTAGTAGTCGTCAAATCTTAAGTATTTATAGCATTACTATATTTTTATTAACGGGTTGTGGTACGTAGCCTCTACTGTCATTTAAGGCGGATAGCCAAGTCAGAACTCGGCCGTCACAGATCAAATACTGCGTATTTTTCGATCCATTTGAATTTGTAGGACAAAGCACATTACGTTCATATATATAATATATAAATTATATACTATATATATATATATATATATATAAGTGCAATATATTTACACCGCTTGGGTATGACAAATGGCTTAGTCAAATAACCTCAACAGGTATAAGGATCTATTTTCACCTGCCAGTTAAAATTTAGTTTCTACTGTATTGCAATAGAAAAAGGCGCGAACTGGCAGTTAAAGGGGTATCTAGCACGGCGCAGGCTTCGATATAAGGAATGCACGTGGTTGCTAAAAGCGCACTAAAATAAAGTAGAGCTCCTGAATTATACCGTATGTGTGCTCAACTAGAAAATGAATTACCTGTCAATAGAGGTAAATGTTAGCTTCACTTTTATGCTGTGACTCCGATAGAGAAAACTAAGCAAGTCTTGCACCGCCAGACTGTTTTTTGACCCAACTGGACAAGCTCCTAGAAAAAACATTACTGAAATCACTTAAAAGCTATTCGAGGTCAAGGAATCGTGGCCGACTAGTGAATTAAATTACATCCGTAATGATCAATCGCCAAAATGTTAAAAAAATGAATGCGTTCCGCCTACAGTGTGCTTGAAGCATAACAAGGTTATTTTCACCTAAGAAAATCACCTTTTAATCAACGTGTTCCCTCAAAACAGCGCAAACATT
>QVRM01006157.1:0-17500 GCA_003439945.1 Dermanyssus gallinae
CCAAGTACTCGTTTCAAGAAAGCTGGCTTCACCCTACCTAACTGCCATAACTGCGAAGTGCTAAGATGTTTCCATGTCACTTGAATTCCGTAGCAGCTACGGATGCCACTTTGAGCGTAAATAATGTCATGGCCGTTCGGACGGACAACTGTGTTGGGTTTCTGATACTCGCTGCCGCGATAAGCGCTTTTCTACAACGCTCAGTTACATGCTGTGAAAAATTTGTACCTCCAGACGAGAAAATTACCCCGAGATAGCAAAAGGTCTCTACAAACTGCACTTGCTCACCGTGAAATCGCAGTTTATCTGCGCGGGCTCGTTGCCCGCCACGCCGAAACTTAACAGCCTTGGTTTTTGACACGTTTACTATGAGGCCATTCTGCGAGAAATATTCATCCAGTGTGCAAAAAGCAGCCTGCAGGTCAGTACGGATTCTGCTGAGTATTACCAGATCATCTGCGTAGAGCAGGCAAGCAATCAAAACAAACGCAACCACAACTAGTAATATGCCAATTTAACTGCGAAGGATTTCGAAGCATGAGAGAATCTGGACTATGTAACCAACTATCAGGATTCGACGTCGTTGTCCTGACAGAAACGTTTTCCGTTCAACGTTTCGATGTACCCGGGTATTATAGTTTTCACTGTTGCTCTCAACGAGTCGCTCGCGGTCGTCCCACAGGTGGCGTATCTGTTCTTACTGGTCCTCGCCTTGGAAACATGAAACTGCTCTACTCAGAGAATAATGTTGTAGTCCTTTCGTCATCCACACTTTTGTTGATTGCCATGTACAGCAGTGCTAACTCGGGAAGCGGTGACAGTACAGACCAATTACTGGAGAAGATTAGCATTGCTATTTGCTTCGTTGACATTTTTCAGACAATACTGCTAGCTGGGGACCTCAATTGTCGGCTGGAGCAAGACCCCCCGAGTGAACGGACTACCGCTCTGTTAGAGTCACTCGATGCATACGGTTTGTGGGTGTGTACTGATAGAGGCACCCCCACTTATTATGCCGATGCCAACCTGCAGCGGGTTGGCGCTATGGGAAGAACGGGATGCTCAACAATCGACATTTTTGCAACTTCAGCCCCACCAAATTGTGTGGCATATGAAGGGCCGGCATTCCACGTCTTACTAACGGGGACTAAGAAACATATCCCCGTGGTTCTCAAGCTCTCTATTAAATCGATTAGTGCCAATAAACGACGCACCGGCGTAGGGAAGCGCCTTGATAACAACATGGTTATTTCGCTGCTTTCTCGGATTTACCCTGACAGGCTACAGCACGGCCCCCTTGATGAGGCAATAGCTGAGGTCACCAGCGTCCTTATAAACTCAGCTTCTAAATCACTACCAAATATGCGGCGCTCTCCACGCTGGTACGACAGTAACTGCTTTGCGCTGAGATAAATTCTACTTAGAGCCCTCCACCAATCGTCCTATGACCCAGCTGCGGCGGCTGTTTACTCAATCACACGACAGCATTATCGGAAGCTTCAAAACCTCAAGAGGCAGTCATTTGCTGACCATCAAGAACGCCTCCTCATTCTAAAAGCACAACAAGAACCCCACCTCATAATACGACAGCCTCACAACTTTACGAGCTGTCCAATCCCATCTGAAAAACTCTTGGGCCACTTTCAAGCAGCTTTCACTCACGCGGATACGGTACCTCTCGAGATTCCTATTTCGTGCGAGCTCGAAACTCCCAAGAGATTTTTCTCTGAGGCTCTTGATGAACCGTTTAGTCTAGACGAAGTCAATGTTGCCCTCGCTCGTATGCGAAATAACAAGGCATTCGGGCCAGATCTTGTAAGGAATGAACACCTTCGGCAGGGACATCTCCTCGTGCCTATATGGCAGTCCCTTTTTAACAGATGCCTCTCTGAGGGCGCTCTGCCAGCCAAGTGGTATGAATGCCTTTTTAAAGTAATTCCAAAAGATAAAGGAGATCCTTCGGACCCTGCTGCGTGGCGGCCGATATCAAAAAGAAGTTGTGTCTACAAATTACTCTCAAGCATACTGACAAGACGTCTCACGGATTTTCTGACAGCACTGGGGTTCCTTCCAGATGAGCAGCATGGCTTCAGGACCGGGCGTTCCACTATCTCAGACTGCGAAGTACTTCTCGAGCAGCTCAGAATCTCATTAAACCGGAAAAAACTCCCGTTGTTTGCGGTTTTTATTGATTTAAAATCTGCCTTCAACATCGCACCCCGTAACATTGTCTTAAAGAAGTTGGGACAGGCCGGAGTCGGACCGCGAATGCTCACTCTACTCTGCGCACTTCTGAGGGCTAACCAAATTATCCTCGATGATGGTGTGTGCGAGCATAACACGTTTGATCAGACGACTGGGTATCCGCAAGGCGACAATCTCAGCCCATTGCTATTTATCACGTTACTCAGTGATCTGCCACGCATCATGAAAGAGCGGCACTCAACGGTCATGACTCTGCTCTACGCAGATGACGTAACTTAATGATCTCTAGAAAGACATATGTGTGTAGATCTCCAGTTTTTTTGGAGGGCCTGAAACTGTGGTGTGTGGTGTGAGTACGAGAAGTTAAGCTGCTACGCAGTGACCTGGTTTGTCCACCTGTATTCTAATCGGAAACATAGTTAACCGAATCCGATTAGACCACAAATCGCCTCCATGCGTCGCACACTCAGTCACAAACACTTGGGACTTGGATAGCTTACAGATAACTTCTTCCTGTCTTGCGCTGCTTGGTAACATTGTAGAAAACCATAGGTTGGCTTACTACAATGTTACCAGCCAGCGCACACGACTTCGGAACACGTTGAAAACGTCTTACTGGGGCCCGGTGGTTCTCTTTGCCGTCGATTCGCCACGGCGCTTATGGTAGGCTATCAATTCAGCCTTTTTACTCGCAACGCGAAGTTCCCGGATCCTTGTCCGGAAATCTGCGGCGGCGGCGGCGTTCGGCGTAAGGCGCGGAATGCGACGCATCTATCGTGACATTCTACACTGAACCGGCGATTCTCACTTTGCTTGAATAAAATGTGTGGAGCGTTATATCCCCCTCACGCCATTCGTGCTTTTCTCACTAGTAGGTGATATATATATATATATATATATATATAGAAATACCACTAATGCGTGGCGACGACTAACATATTTATATGCGTTTTGTAGCATAGTTTATGTACGTATACTATTTCTATATATTTCCTATTTATATATACATATATATCATACGTTTGACTTTATTTGCCACATTTTTCTATATATAAATATATATATATATATATATATATATACACACATATATATTTGGACAATTTTGAACTTTGAATTTTTACGCCAGCTATGGCTTATAGAACCGTGTTGGCGAGCGCATCGTCGTGGCGAAACAGCACAGTCAATCAATAGAATACCTTTTGCATTTCAGGAAACGGTTGCAAAAGCCTTTCCAATGGAGATGTGCCTTTTTGGTGTGCCGACTTTCGCCACTGGAGCTCCACATCCTAGTAACATTTTACCGTTATGGAGTGAAATGGCGAATCCGGGTTTCGCCGACGGTTACGGATCAGCCCAAAAGCGTGCGGTACCAAATTTGCTTAATTGATTTCATGCATAAATGCTGATGCAATATTTCATATAATCTTATATTTGTAGGAGGGGTATCTTTACTGCCAAAGGATGACGTCGATAACGATGATTTGCGAAAAAGACGGCTGATATCTATTACAAGAATTACGTATCGTATTTTCATGCGCATTTTCAAGAGCCGGGTACAGTATAGGTTAGAAGTGAATTGTGTAATTGGGGAATGGCAATCTGGGTTTAGGAAAGGATATATATATATATAGGTACGACGACAATATTTTGTATTATGAGGGGACAGGGTTGTATTGGTCGTTTTTTTTTTTATTTAAGGGCGGAATGTCAAAATTTATTGAAAGAGAAGTGCAAAGTCAGTTGAGGTGTTGTAGTAGAATCAGGACATTTAATATCAAACGATTGGGTAAAAATTACGGTAGGTAAAAAAAGGCAATGGGAATAAAAACTGGAAAATGAAATTTGCGGCATGACAAATTTGACTCAATAGTTATTAAAGAACAGACACTGCTCCGTCCAGTGGGCAAATAAAAAGTAAGGTAGAGACAGCATGCACATCAAAGTGGCAGGCATCACTTATGAAGAAAACTAGTCTAAAGGAAGTAAGGAAGTACTTGTTGAGCAAGTGCGAGTTTGTTCTGATCGGTATCAGAAAAAAAACATTCGTTCCAAAGACCAGTCATTATAGAGCTCTGGGTGTCGCCTCGTAGTCTAAGAAAGGCTATAAACTATGATCTCGGCATTGTTGCATATCGGCTTATGCAAAGATAGCGCCAACCAACGCGAGTAAAGCAAAAATGTTGATTTTCTGCGAAAAAAAATGCTAAAGCGCTTTCTGCTGGGTCGACATCTTAGCGTGTTGTGTACAGATGAGGGCAAGCTTGCTTTCTAGTGTTCAATTGCCAAAATCACAAAATGCTTTCGCGAAGCGCTAGCGAAGCTAGAAATGCGGAGGAAAGGTTGGCCAATTGCAAGGACATGCCACAACCATGGCTTGGACAGGACGGCAATTTGTATCGACTAACCGTAAAATGTGACGGTCGAGCTAATCGGCGCAGTATCTGCTGTACTGTCCTGGGTTCAAGCCGCTTCGAAGTCTGACTTTGGCTGTTCCAACAGAACAGAGTGCCCGAGCAAAACAGTACATGCGCGATGCAGGAACACCTTCGCAATTGTTTGGACATGGACAAATATTTCAACGCCGCGGATTTTTCTGAGCGTGGGGGAGGCTTTGAAAACCTGACTTAAACAGCCTGATTCTCAAATGTGGACAGCTGAAGTCAGTCAGTCTTTTGCGAGGAGTGGGAAAAACTTGACACTTCACACCTGCAGCCAATAGTCCATAGAGGCTTGAGTAGGCTGCAGGCGTGTGTGAAAAACAAAATAATATATATTATTTGCAAAACCTAGTCCTGTACCGAACAAAACAAACATTTGTTTTGTCAGTTCATTATTCTACAGCTGGCCCTCGAAGTATATGTATTGAAAAATAGTATGCATCATCATATTTATTTTACTCATACTGAGCATGCATATAACATCGACAATTATACAGTCAGCTGCTTGCGGCATTTCGTTCGAGAGAGGCAGTGCAGCAATCTCTTTGCAAGGGCCAAGCAGGCAGTCGCACGCAACTTTGTACACACCTGAGAGTACAGTCAACAGATGCACTCTGTGTACTTCTCGTGGAAGCTCGTGTCTGAACAGACCAGGTGATAGTAGCCATTAACTATGTATCTGGTATAGACGCGGCGGTTGTTACATGCAAGACCAGAGGTGAGAGGCACTGAAAATCTCCAGGTCTCTAACCTCTCGTCGGACCTGTTCAACCTTATCTTTCCACTCCGAGATAAAGCTCTCGAATAGTACCGTACGCGGCGTCTTCAACCTCAGTCGAATTATCTCAACAACCGGTGAAAAATAGTATGCAACTCTGGTCAAAACCCTGCGTGAGGTTCTCCTCTCATCTCCAATCGATGGGCCGGATGTCTCATAGCTACCATCCTCCACGACCTAATTGTTTGGAGCGGTTCCCGGGATGAGAAAAGGGATCCTGTCATAATGATCAGACCGGACACCGCTCTAAACATGTATGCAATGAAGCCTGATAGCTACGAGACACCAGACCCATCCATTGGAGGTTCGATGAGAGTTACAGCCCATAAGTTTCTTCTTTTATCTCCTTCATTTGGTAGAACCAACACGACCTGCGGTTTACATAGTTCGTCATACAGCGTAACGGGGAGAGCAGACGAGCTGTCAGACCCAAGCAAGCCCCAAAAAAGTTACATTTGTAGCAGTTTGAGTTCGGCATTCCGACCTGATTTAGCTAGTCTGTGTGAACCAGCGACGGTATTAAATTTCCACATCTTGATAAAAGGTGACCGGGACAGAATACCTGTGGGGGTATAGAGCAGTGGCTTGTTTGGTCATCTTGGACAGTGTTGCGACTTGAACGTCAGTCAAAATTGGTGTTATTTTTGTACAAGCAACTCGTTGGTGAGACGAAATCTACAAGCGAAATCGATATTGGCACGGTCATGCTTTTTTTCACACAGACTTTTGAACTATCGGCGCCAAGCCACCGGTTTTCTGTGTCAGTGCAGGGTTTTCAAAGTGAGGCCATATGCCATGCGTGCTGGAACGCAGGTAAGTTTTTAAATATGTTAATGGACCATTTACCCGAAACCTGTTGTACTAAGTCAATTTGCTGGGGCAATGCATTGCATTCATATCTGAATTGACGACGAGGACAATGTGCGCTAGCATTTGCGCAGCTACTTCAAAATTCCGTTCCTGACACATTCACTTATGAACAAAAAACATCCACCACTATGCGTCCACTATGCGGAATTGGCGTATCTACTACATTAATCACAAAAAACAAAATCTTAAATACACACAACTCCAACTACAAATACAAAAGCTACGGCCGTTCAAGCGTGTTGAAGACACTGACTATACAAGCTCATAACCGAGCAAGCGACAGGATGGCACACGGTACATGCGCTGTATGATGCCTCCAAGACAGGTCCAAGGCGCAGATGTCCCAAAAGGGTTTAAACCAAATAAAAACAAAAAAAAGGAAAAGTATATCCATATAAATTGAATTGACAGGAAGCGTGCAGAGGACGATAGACCTGGCTCAAACGTTCATACCTCACAATTGTAATAACTGAATATTAGAATAAATACTTTTAATAACAAATGTATAAAAATAAAAGATATATACATTCTAAACCGGTACGGTTTTAAAGTACGTAGCCCTGGCAGGTTCAAAAGGCCAATGACAGGAAATACATATTTGCACTTCGGAACAAAAAATCGCATGATCATTACATTTGACTTTAGGCATATTTTGTACCCACAATAGTTGCGCCATATTAAACGACCATACGTTTTGTTGGAATCGAATTCTTTTACTAAAATGTGTCGACATATAGCTATATTACATGACGACAATTTTCGCGGTTAGACAGTTTGCTTGAACAGTTTATTATAAATGTAGCCCCTATTGTACCCTACTTATAGCTGTCACGCAATGGGGCGTTGGTCTAGTTAACTCATCAATGAATTGCTGTGGGATATTATTCCACTCTTCGTGCATAGCATTTGTAAACTCCGGAATTGTTGCTGGGCCTGGAGTTCTGGCTCTAATTCCTCGTTTCAGCATCTTTCACAAATGCTCGATGGCATTAACGTCGGAGAAAATGCTGGTCATCACCTCGCTTGCCTAACTCAAGCATGAAGAAGATGAGGTTATCACCACCAACATCGCCCTATCGCCCTTGCATGAGGCTCGACGTGAAGTGTCAGAACCTCATCAACGTACTGTTGAGCAGTTAAGCCTTTTTCTCCCATGCGAATCGCTGGCTTGAGGAAATTTCGGGGTGTGACTTGCGGGTCTCGGTTTTCCCGCCTAGGAATATTGCTCCACACGCCATGATTGAAGCGGCGCCATAACTGACGCGCTTCCCAACGCAATGTTGCGTAAACCGCCCTTCTTGTTGCTGGTATACTCTTCCCGTCTATCGTTACCGCAGGGAGAGAGAGACACGAGGTGGTCCCGTACAAGAAGAGAACGATTGGCCTGCCATTGGCCAACCTTCATGACCTTGCGCAAACCGTTATCGTGTGCGTGTCGGTGGGCTGTGGGCTGGGGTTAGTTGTGGGGCTACAGCGGGCCTGACATGAGAGGTATGCAGTCTTCGCTTCCCCCCACAGTGCGCGCTAAGGGCTACTCTCGGAAAGCACTACGAAGCTGTTGGCTTAGTTGAATAGCACTTCAATTCGACAATTTTGCAAAACATTCAATATAAGAAGAATATAGAATTTGTAAACAGTGGTCTTGTCCATAGTCAGTCGAGAAGCTGACTCGAGCTATCGTGCCCGGTGGCGTGGTGCATTCGGCTGCGCCTTGCGACCGGAATAGACACATAGGTCGCGGGTTCGAGCGCCACCGTTGTCCCACATTTGTATTTATGGGGGTCCGTCTATGAAGCATTGCGAAAAACAGTCCCGTGGACGTTAAATCTTGACTGGGGGTCAGCCCGAAATAAGCTGACTCAAGCTCGCGCAGGCAAAGCGCCGAGAAGAGCGCCTATCCTGCAGGTGGGGTACCTGACAAGAAACATTAAGCAAGACTTTTGGTTATGTGTTTTATATGAAGCAGTGGCGAAGAGAACAGAATAGTACACTTAGTCGGTGACTAAGATGGTGAGATTGCATATCCGAGCGGTTTTTGCAGTTCGCTGCTTCATTAGGGTTGAGAATGGACGTATCACCTCAAGATCCTGGTCGTGTTGTCTTAAAGCTAACCTAATTGTCTCTTGAATCTGTATGTAGTCATTTTGAATATGGCGCTATTAAGTATGTCTAAAATGAAATGTGATGGGTGACACAATTTTGTTAGTCTTTTGTTTGGCTTTGAAAGTGTAGTTTGTCCTCTCTACTAAATCATAAAATATGATCATATCTCTACATGTTTGAGATTGTTCTAATCTACTGCGGTGGTACTCGTTTCCAATCGACGTTGTGCGAATACATGTATTCTAAATGTGAAGAATATGTCGAAAGAAAAGGCGGAGGCAGGAACTTGTAGCGATTTTAAACACGGCAAAGCACTAGTAGCTGGCGGAAAACAAGTAAAATTCGAATTCGTTTCATTACCCAACCGATACTTAGTAAGTACATCCGGCACCGGCGTCGAACAATTCGCACAGCAGTGCCTAGGTGAGCGGTTCACAGCGAGTTGTTTCTCTTTGACACGGAACATTCGTTCGTTAAAGCTCGGTGTGCCCCGAGAATGCGGTGGCCAGAATGTATTTTATGGACGCTGTTGCCCTTTTGTTAGACTGCGGCTAATGCGCGAAGGGGTTCTGTTGTTGTTGTTTTTGTTGTTGTTGTTGTTGTTGTCGTTGTCCTCTTTGTTGTTCTCGTTGTCGTCGTCGTCATCATCGTCAACGGCACTGTCCGTCCGGCAGAGGGACACCCGACCCACCGAAGAAGTCGGTGTAACCTAATTAGCCTACGCCGGGGCGTGTTAAGATGCTGCTGCTGCTGTTGTTGCTGGTGGCAGTGTCGCCGGAGTTTAGCCGGTAAGGTCAGCAAGAGCCGAAAATAGACCCAACCGACATGCGCTCATCGTATCGGCGGCGCCCAGGCGCGTATAGGGCGTCTCTCTGTATACAGGTAAATCTTGAACCCAGCAGCCAAAGTTTAAGGCAACACCAATAAACCGTGCTCACTATCTACTAGCAGTACCAGAGCTTTAAACAGTACGCAAAAAATTGTAGAGTACCCATAGTATTCCCTTTACAGTTCATTCTGATTTCTCTGTCTCTCTCTGTCTGGCCTCTTTTGCTATTTGTGGAAAAGTTGTCAAATATAGGAGACTTGTATTAATTTCTGTGTGTTGTAGTACATTAGGGTTTATTTTTGAGCAAAAGTATTATGAAACAACTATGTAAAATAGAAATTGAAGTTTCATCAACTGTCAACATCAGCTCACTACTGATGACCCTATGGAGGACGTTTCGAAGCAAGGGGGCGGGGCCATAGCAGAAAAAGATACTCAGGTACAATTACGAGAAATACGGAGTTAATGATCGCGTTCGAGAAAGGCTACCACCTCAACGTTGTAATTAGATTTACTTACCGGACGACGCGGGGGGGGGGGGGCTGCGCCTCCTATACGCTCGTACCAAACACTTAGGTAAGAATCTTACTGAGACTTGAAGTAGACATACATCCCACTAACACGATAGGCACAGCAGCAGAATGTTTAGCATTATGAGGAGTTACCGGTATTCACATTAAATTCTAATGAAAAGACCCCCCAACTACGCATGAGATGAAAGTGTTCCAACTCATCTCATATCGAAGGCCGGCGAAAGCGTCTTTTTGGTTTCCAAGGCAATACTTTACAATATAAGGATGGACACCTTCGAACTTTTAACGAAACCGCGTCGAGGCCGGCCTGCCTGCCTATGAAGATTTCAGCAAAGGCATCAACGATCCGAGGAGTATTTCACGTATAGTTTGTGGTCTGTGCGAGGCTGCACTCGATCGTAGCGAATTGAGCTGCAAAGATTCTTCAACGCAGCTCGGACACTGCACGGCTTAACGCCCGACTTGAAAAATGGTAGAATGCCTCTGAGGCTGCAAATCCTCTCTGCAGGGACGGCTCTGTCTCCATGAATCGGTCCATCGACCGTCCCGTCCCGTTTCGGCCCCAGACGTTAAAGCGTCTGGCTTCAGCCAGCCAAATCGGTTTGATGTCGCTTTCCTTTTCCGCGCAGCTGCTGCGAATGCAGTGAAAATGTTCTGAGACAAATGAAGGGCTGTGCCAAACAAACAACTCTCGCAGGGTACGTGGATTGCTTGCCGACGTCGCCGGGTTTAGCGAACGACGTTGTTCGCTATTGTTGCTATTGTCAACGATAACAGCTCTATTCAAGGCTAGGGTTTCGAGGGCGTAGTCATCTCCCGCACTCGCTTGCAGACGAATATGTAGGTCGCAAACGAAAGAATTCTAATGGATCCTTCTTGGCCGCCAACTGGTAGAAAGCATACACATCAGTGATGGTGTATCACGGTCCGCCTCCCCTCGGGGCACGTTTCTGCATGCAGTGCCCTGCTCGATCAAAAACGGCTCAATTAATATATATATATATATAAACAGAGAGAGATAGATATATAGATAGATACGGTAGCCGAATGATTAGCTGGAGTCTCTAAAAAATTTTCGCGCTCTGCTCCGTCCTCTCCGCGATCGGCTCTACTCGTCAACATTAGCCGATGGAGCTGCCACATGCTGGCGAGTCTTTCGTGCAAGTTGCTGTATATTTACGACATATCTTTCCGACATAATTAACTATGCAAGAACACTATTCGTGAGCTTGGGCGTTTCACAGGACAGGTTCAGTACGTGATATGCTAAAACCGTGGAAGACCATGGGAGCGCTCGTCCGGTTGAATATATCGTCGCGGTGACCGACAGTGTGGAACAATGCCCGGAACATCGGTTTGGCGACGCATCCTACAACTTGGTCTTTCGTGTATATCAAACTGGTACATTTTAAGGTGGGATCTAGTAATGTATCCACATAAAATTCAGCTAACGCAGAAGTTCAAGCCAACGACGAAGCCCATTTCTATCTGCGCGCCCGAAAACCGTCACGTGATTCACGAAGAGCCGTTACATGTGTCATATGTGACAGTCAGTGTGGTGTGGTCTCTGGTACAAGTACATGATTTGACCATATTGTTTTCTTTGTTCGTGTTTGTGAGTGGCGAGCATTATCGCCACGATCCCTAATTATTGTTGGCCGAACGTGGGCCAAGTCGATGCAAGTAAGCTCTGGCTTCAACAAAATGGTGCCACGAACCACACAGAGTTGGCGAGACAATTGAGCCGTTGAGGATTAAGTGTCCCGGACGAGTAATCTTGCGTAACGGGTACCTTAACGGGTAGCCTTTAAGATCCTGCAATTTAACGCCATTATAATGCTCTCTGCGGCGTTTTGTAACGAATAAAAAGTATGCTAGTAACCTTACGGTCATCAGAGAGCTAAAGAACAATATTAGAGCTTGCATTAATGTCATTGATCCTGGTTTGTGTGAAAAGGGGCAACAAAGTTGGATTTTTTGTATACGACTTGTGAAAACTAAGAAAAGGTTATCACGTCGCCGATATTGTGTTTCATAAGAAATGACATTATATCTGTATTAAAACAACACATTTTTTAAGATAACTTGAACACTCTTGTTTTTATGTTTTTTAAATATCTTAGACTGCTTTTCGAACACCCCACACATACGAGTGTATATATTTTTTAAGGGACCGTCTTCTCCGGACGGCAAATTTATTTACATTCAGCAATTCCTCATGGAGCTTAAAATTTCCATAGACACACATTTTCGACAAATGTAACAGTTAAAGGCATTTTGCAAAAAAGGCAATCGCCCGTGTCTGCCCGCTCTTGTGAGTGTATTAACATCCTACATATTACATAACGGTGTTTATTAAATGTTTAAAGTTTTAATTGCGCTGGGAGGCCTATTTGAATGCGCATGTTTTTAATATGTCCGGCATTTATGTTTAGCAAGAGATAATAAAGCACCGAATAATTTGTCACAAACCTTGTATACAGGTGTGTTACAACATTGTTTACAGCACCACTGGTAGAATACGCTTTATTAGAAGTAGATCCAGGGTTCCACCAGGAAAAGGGATATGGTTTCTGCTGTAATGTGTCAGAACGCTATTTATGTATATTCGATAAAAGTGCAATATATTTTTTACTTCTCCATATGTTTTCAGTGGTTGTCCTAGGGACCGTCATTCGAGCGTCAACTGTTGAAGGCCCTAAAGGTAAGATAATCAAACTGTGGCTGTCGCTAGGCAAATAGCATAAGAAATGTCGAATTTTTGGCCATAAATTCGCCCGCCTTTTCGTCGACGTCCCGAGGTTAAGGCTAAGACCACCATTGGCACGCATCATCGCACATTTTTTAAACATTTCCGTGCTATGATTCATACTTTTGCCCGCACATCCCGCGGTGTGAATGTAAGGCCTGCAAACAAAACAATGCAATGTCGTTAAAGTGCTTCTACTGCGGGTAACTGCCACCGCATCTGTGACAGAGTTTTTTTGTACCATTCGTTGCAACTGTACATTGGCAGACGATCGGTCTGTATAGACACTTGCCCCCTACAGAAATAAACAACGTCAGAATCATTCGTGAGTGACAAAACGAATGCATATATGCAAACATTGTAGACGCCTGCAGACGTCGAGATGTGCCGTTCGCGTTTCGGCGACTCTATCGTCGGGCGTTGGAAGCGACGAAGAAGGAACTTAACCAACTCGAAACGCGAGGCCGTTGGCCACGCATTACGCTATACGCCGGAAGCTGTCACAAACATTCCGCGCCAAGGGACGCGCCCGCGAATAGCTTTTCGTCGCCGCCACTGTTCGTATGAGTGCATTAGAGCAGCTGAATTGCATCGCTCGATGTCCGTACGACGACCGACGTCGTATAGTTCAACATACGCCGTACGCCGCCGAAGTTTGCTCGTTAACACACACCAGTCTGAATAGCGTTGTTTCTATGTATGTTATGTCCCTGGACGGAAGTCGGGCCGAATTCAATAGCTTGGAAAATGCCACTGCTCATCAGCTAGGCTCGTATGTCGGCTCGAATATGAATATATATGAAAATATACATATATATATATATATATATATATATGGGCAGCATGTAGGCAGTCGGGCAGAACTGCTGAGGGTCATAGTCGCGCAGCCGGTTGGCTGCGAGAAAGAGAAGTCGCCGTCTGGAATATTTGGCTTTATTACTCAGAAGAATCGCCTTTCCGGCTACGCCTCTCGCCCGTGCTCCGGCCAGCTTCGAGCCTTAGTTAAGCATGCCTGGTTCCTCTTCTAGCTTGGCAGGTTACGCAGAAACTTCACTACTACTACCTCCGCTGGCACGCCGCGTATTCGGCCCAATTTTAGCGCCCGAGGCTACGCTTCCTCTCGGTGCACGTTTTCATACTTTTGGCACGCGCAGAACGCATAGAGTGCCGACCCACTCCCTAAGCGTCCCCTAGCCAGGCGTAGTATCCGTTGGCGCGTCTATCGCCCGCAGGAGTCTTCCGTGGGTATCTATGGAAGTCGCCGACTGATGTTGTCAGTTGCTTCTGCATCAGCAATCATTATCTTTACCGGCGGCATCGCTAGCATCCTCACGTTTGAACGCGAGAGTCAGTGAGTCCGGAAGTGCCCGGTGTGTCGGGAACAACGGAAAACTCTACTGATTACGATCAGACCTTGTGCCTGTAAACGTGTACCTCGAATTGCGCATCTCATATGAGGCGCTTCGAGAAAGAGAGACAGATTTGAGCTTACATCTAGGGCAAGTGCGTAACGTTAATAATGGAGATCATTGAATGATAAT
This sequence comes from Dermanyssus gallinae, assembly GCA_003439945.1. NCBI lineage: Eukaryota > Metazoa > Arthropoda > Arachnida > Mesostigmata > Dermanyssidae > Dermanyssus > Dermanyssus gallinae. The sequence continues at coordinate 14,050 of QVRM01006157.1, forward strand.
TCCAAAGTGCTAGGCTAGCATCGGAAAGTTATAATATATAAAATAATATCTGTCTACAACGTTTTACTTAAATATATTGTGGGCCGACACAACCCGTCAAATAATAATAATAATAATAATAATAATAATAATGCTGGTACTTCGTCATTTCGTCTGCCCCGGCGAGAGCTAACGCAAGACCTACCCGTGCCTCGCCAGCGCTGACCATTAGTGGTGGTAACGAGTCAGTAACTGTCGCATCCCAAACCATTATGCAACCGCCTTCAAACGGGGTTAAAGTCAGACCGCCAGGTCTTGTCCCACCCTTCCTGTCAAGTCCGACGGGTTCCAGGACCCACGGAAGGCTACTGGGTGGTGGTAGAACTCTGTTGAAGTTGTGAAAATTTTCTCTGGCGTCCAGTTTCGGCGAGCTCGTGGCTGCACAGGAAAACTGTACTAATAATACTAAAATCATGTATTTATGATCACACGTTCTAAGCAATCAACTGTGTTGTTTCGTGCCGCATCTCGGCTCTGTTGCTCGTCTTCTAACAAGCGTTTGAGCATTACCCTCTGTGCCGGCGCATGTTGCGATGCAAGTGATTCAACAACACACAGGTTGCACATGCCAGTTAAATGTATTGCAAATAAGCTAGCTAGAGCACATTATACGCGTCCAGTAAGTACTGGATTCAAAAATACCTGTGATACTATTCGTGCAGAACAAATCTTAATGAAAATAATGCTTTATCGTGTGCGGCCGCCGGCTAAAGAAAAGTAACGTGTTTCTCTTAGCTTACGGATGAACATCCGATTTACGAACGCCTTGACAATATCAGTCCAATATTGTGCGCATTCTATTTGGTAAAGCATGTGATTAAACGAATTGTTATATATATATATATATATATATATATATATATATATATATATATAGGTGCAAACGCGGTAGAAATCTACTTACTGTACCATATAATATTTAAAACGTACGCTTCGAACTGGATTGAATGACGCGTTAACGATTATGATATACTCGAATCTCGGCTCAAGTGAGTCTTGCTCAGAAATAGCTGGAAATTAAAATAACAGCTCGAGGGCGCACAAGATGCGAGGCAGAACCTGTCGTTTCGCTCAAACCGAAAACTCTTGTCAAAGGGCTCGTTTTTGGTACCCGTGTTTGCCTTATCTACTATCCTCGGACACCGAGTGTCGCTTATCCGATGTTAATGCCTCTCTTTTCCTCCTCGCTCTGTCTACATCTCGATGTCTACGGGCCTTCCGTAAAGCTCTAGTCGCCATTGAAAAGGAGCCGTTCAAAGCAGCCTTTGATGTTCTGCCAAAATAGACGGTATCTCTCCCAGCCACCCACGCGCTGGCGTGTTAGCTAATATCTGGTCACTAGGACGTCGTCGAAACGGCAGTAATGCGTGTCCTCTTCTAGCTCCCGGACTTAGTCCGTAGGATCGACGATAGAAGCGGCATTTCTTCTGGCTGTCGGTTGTCGTAAAAATTTATTATTATTATTATTATTATTATTATTATTTTTCAGCAGTGTCGTCAGTATTCTTGAAGTCTAGTCCACACACTTAGATGCCATCTCCCTGAAACAACAGTATTGTTTACTACAGATAGTTGTGAAGAAAACAGAAAAATTACCACGTTCTTCTGCTAGAATTAAAAACATTTTGAAGGAGGTTGTTTTTAATTCTAGACTATCCTCCGTCCCCTACGGGCTTGGAACTTTACCTGAGGTATATCTTCAATGCACCGAGGCCGGACATGTTAAGATATCTAGGGTTTCCCTAACAGTCTTTGTGGCAGCATGGCCGCTGACACTCAGCGGTATGGTTAATCATCTATTCTCAATGGGCATCGCTCAAAGAAAATTCGATCAACAGCAGCAGGGATCGAACCGGGGACCGGTAGATGACAACCATGACTAGCGCACTAGTCCCCTAGACCACGCCGTCACTGTACTTCTGCTGCCAGTAACTATAACAAAGATGGAAAACATTCAACTAGTCGTCATCGCCTATCGTGATTAAAAACGTCTCAAGTCCAAAGTCAAATGCGCGCGTGTCGTGCGCCAGAGTCAATACGTGAGTGTTTCGAAGAGCTTCGGTCAACCATATGGTATAAAGCTCCAGTCAGTGGAATGTGTATGGATATTACAGAAATATTTGAACTGGACAATTCAAACGGTACGACAAACCCCGTAAAGAGCATTTGCATGACAGCTGCATGTGGCTCGTGTGAATGATGCTATTGACGAAAGCCCAAACATAACATCATTGCATCACAATAGGAGATTTGGATTTGGATGCCAGCCCTGTCTATACAGTTCTGCATGACCACCTCAACCAAAAATCAACAACGAAAGCCGGTCTTCTTTGTTCTCGAGACTCGTGACATAGCTGATGTCATTTGATCGTTATGACTCTCTACTCAGGTCCTAGATCTCGCTGTGTTCGGGCGATGGAGCGTCTTCATCCAAAAGATTAAAGCGGCAACGCCTGGCTGGCTGGAGATGATGGTCGCTATCCTCCTGTCCAGGAGGCAAATTGTGGCGATGTTCGAACTGGACGAAGGAGGTACAGTGAATCGCTTTCTCGGCCACCTGTCCCGTCTGCCGTTGGCGACGGCGTTTTTGAGGCTGATTTCGCAGTTATATGTACATATATCGTATATAGATACATATAATAGCATTCTGACACATTATAGCAGGAACTGGGCTACTTCTGATAAAGTGTACCCCTACTAGAAGTGCTGTAAACAATGTTGTAATACACCCATATACACGGCTGGCGACAAAGAATTGGATGCTTTACGTTTTCCTGGTATAGTATAAATAGCCGATTTTCTCATCTGTTTAGGTAAGTGTTAGAGCTAGCTAGTAGGGAATGCAAAACCAAACTTAAATTACAGATTTGTGTATTAAGCATTTTTTTTGTTTCACACACAATTAGCCGTTTTCATATTGGTCGGCTGTCGAGACGTTTTTGAGGCGGTATATTTGCTACGTATGAAGGGCGAAATAAGCTCTTTTTTTTCTCGGCTCATACTCGCCGCTCTTTTTCGTTCATTCGTCATGATGAGCTTTTCGACGAACAGCCTACCGTGTCCGTACGGATGACCGCTACCAGACTACAGACAACTGGCTCGAGAAACAACCAAACCACCATGCAGGTGCTATTCAGGTTACGTTGGACGTTGCTGGTTGTGCTGCCGGAGGTAGTACCATACGTTGGCATAAGCAAGATCTCCCACCGACACACCGACAAGGTGCGAAGCATGCGTGTGTTGTTGCCCATCTTCAGAGGCACAAGCAAGCCGCTTTTGCTCACACCGACCAGAGGAACAACGACGGCACGCAGAAGAGCCGGTTTGAGCTTTCTGTCGCCTGTGACAACCAACGTGCCACGAGACGACGGCCTCGTTGCCCGTTGTCGTCTAGTCCACGATGATACATTCG
>QVRM01006157.1:20000-117616 GCA_003439945.1 Dermanyssus gallinae
CCCCGTCCGTTTTTTTCGTTCGTCCGTCCGTCTTGACGATGTTGTGCTTTTGTCGCTGTCCTGCTCTTCCTGTTCGAACGTTCGCCGTTGCCATGATGATGATGGACGTTGTCGTCGTCGCTGCCGCTGCTACCGCCACCGCCTTCACTACCGCGGCTGTCGTCGTCGTCATCGTTTTCGTGATTTCGGGCGGATGTTTTTCCGCCGCTTCCCGTTCGAGATACTCTTGCCTCAAGAAGAGAGTAGCCTGCTTCAGGAAGAGAACATGTCCGTAGTTGCTTTACGAAATCGTTTAGCTCGAGATATTTCCTCTCGAGTGTCGCTCGTCACCACCACCGACCACTGTATCGCTGCAGCAGTGAAGTGAGCCGCCTTCACCGTGTCTAGTAGAATCGCATAACCGTTTGGAGTGAAGCCTGAGCGGGCGGGAAAATGTGTTTTGTTGGGCCCATAACGCAGGCCAACGCTGCAATATACGATCCAAATTTGTCCCCAGAGGTGGTGTCTAGAATGGCAGTCAGTGTCTAGTATGGCAGTACCAGCAACAGCAGCACAAGGTTAGCTAAAATTTTGAGCAGTAGTACTATAATAGCGGCGTGGTCTGAGTGGGAGGATGCTAGTTAGGCGCAATACTTTCCTGGGTTCTGGTGCGCTACTCGAGGCCCGATCCCAGGGGTTCAATCTCGAAGCTGTGAGCAGAATCAATTTTCAATGTGTTCGAACATGTCAGGAGTGTAACGATATGTAAAGATGCACAGGAAAAAGATGAAGCCGCACTTTAGTGGCGAGTGTTTGTGGGTTCTGTGCTTGGTCATTTCATGCTGTCACAAAAATGTGTCATTAAGAAAAACATACCTCACAAAAATGTAGCATTTCCAAACAAAGCCGGCAGAAAAGCCAAAAATAGATAGTGGCCAAATATATTCTGAAACATGAAATTCGCCTAAATAACTGCAAGTCGAATACAGGCAAAATCTAAAAGACATAATATTTTCCCTGAACCTTTGGAGTTTTCGCCTAAGATGCAGTTCCGGGGGTCTTTAGTTTAGTCTTAATAGTAGCACTAGTAGTTGTTGAAGCAGTAACAACTGCAGTAGATTTAAGAAACGGCAGCACAAAAACATATCCGATTGTCAAAAAAGTCATACCGCATGTTACGCAACACGGCATGTTAAAAGTGAAGATATCGAGAGTACAACCAGCCACGGTCGGACTCTCCCCGGTGTGTGACAACACCTCGGAAATTCATCTTAAGGACCTCAAAAGGCAAAAGAACAGATATTGTTTTTAGGAATTATTATTAGGACTTGCCTATCTAAGCATTTTTTTAAAATCCAGATTCCAACTGGTCTCAGAACTGTTGGGGTCATCCTAGGTATCCCAATCTGCTTGGCCCTCGATGCATGAGACGCAGGATAACCTATAATATATATATATATATATATAGTTGTCAAGATATCCGAACGGAGCCTATCCAAAGCTGGAGCTGTAACGGAACGTTTATGAAAAATGTAGATGAGCTTTCCCAATGTCTTTTACTCTAATTGTAACGAGATGTTTTCTACAGCGCGATTATGAGTACATCAGCCACGGTCCTGTTTAGCTGTTCACTAACCGTCACCTATCGTTAACGTAAACACCTGTGGGTTGTATGTGTGGGAGAGACACGGTTGGCCCCAGTAATAATGAGACGTCACGCGTAAGGGAAACGTTAACAACGTCTTATGCTTGGCGATAATGAAGTGCTTCCTTCTAAGATTTACTAGACACTGGGACTTTATTTCCAGACTCAATCTCTAACGCTTTCAGCCCTTATGGCACACAGCTCTAACAAGGCAATCTCTGTCTCTGTTCTTTCTGTGTGTAGCACTTTTTGTCTTCCTCTCCTACTCATGTGCATTAGTTACGCATTATCCTTAGCACTTAACAATAGCAAACAGTATCCACTTTGCTTCTGCGTCTTATTTTAAAAGCCCCTCAGGTAAGTAATTCAAGTTCTAAATCGTCGGATCCTACCAGACGCTTTTGTTAGATATCTTAGGTAGTAACTTCGAAGCGCTAGGCACAATAGCGTACCAGGTCGGCACTAATCGTTGAGATACGTCGATCTGTGCCTGAGAAAGGCAATTTTGTTGTTCTGCTCATGCCAAGCAAAAATTCAAAACGTGTACCACCTTGGTTGATTTCCGGAGTTATTCATGTAGTAACCGGTTGTAACGTTTGCGGCGTTTCCCGCTTTTTTGCTTTCAACAAATACTAAGATGGCAGGTCAGACAAACCAAATGATTCAGTTGTTAATGATAGCAGTTGTTACTTAAGCAGGATAAATATGTATGTTAGTTTAGCAAAACGATGCTTTACGAAACGACACGTTGCACCTAGCATACGCCTTCAGCGTAAATGTTTTTAAACTTCCATATTCGGAATCCACCAGCAAGCTTCAAGCGTACAGAGTAGCTTTAACATTTACAACTGGTCGACAAGAACATGGCCACAATATGGTAGGCTTCGACAGATGGACATGTTCTTTACGTGGCTGCGCTTGATAGAGATATCGATTTTGTACGGTTTAATTTAGAGCTTCAAGATGTGTACAAATACTCTATCTTTTTATTTTGTCTCTTGCTCCCTCTCGTCTTTCTATTCACCTGCCTTTTGATCTTGATTGTACCAAACGTGCATGCTCGAGTCGTATCGTCCGTTCCAGGTTCGAGCATTTTTGGCGGTCCAAAAAAATAATATGTCGACGCCAGGACAAACGCGAAGGTTCGCGAGGTCGAAATGTCACTTTAATTGACACAGGCATGTCACGGAACACGCTACACGCACCTGACCCTTAATAGGGAAGAGGGAGAACAGGCAGAGGAGAATAGGGAACTCAACCCCGCAAGCCGGCTTTATACAAAAGTAAACTCAACTATCAACATTGTACCAATAAAGTTCTTTTTTATTAAACAGCTCTATTTAAAGACCTGTTCAGCCGAAAGTATCGTGTCAAATGGACCAGTACATATACAGGTAGTTCAATAAGTTCTTAGAATGAGCTTTTTAGAATTCGAATTTTGGCGCGCTTCCACCGCTATTAGGAACTGCAACTTTTCGACTGCTAGCACTCAAAATATTATGGTGATTGGCCGTTGCGATTTCGTTTGATAGCTTTTCCCGTGCAACGTATCGGCGTGATTTTTAAAAATGAAGAAAAAAGAGTTTCGAGTGGTTATCAAGCATTTTTATTTCAAAGGTTGGAATGCGACCCAAGTAAAAATTGGGTTGGACGAGACAAACGGTGACTCTGCGCCATGTTTTGCCACTGTTTCCAACTGGATTAATGTGTTAAAAAGAGGTCGCAGGAGCACCGAGAATGAACTACGTCCAGGAGGCCAAAAAACGGCAACTGATGAGGAAAACATAGAGAAAGTGCGAAACATCGTTGGCACAGATAAGCGAATGAACATTAAGGAGATAGCGGAGGCATTAGGAATTAGTTTAGGTAGTGTGCATTTTATCCTATACGAAAACTTGAAGATGAAAGAGCTCAGAGAAAAATGGCTGCCGCATTTGCTCAACCAAGGCCAAAAAACGCGCCTGTTTTCGCTTCACAGCGAAATTTGGCCAAGATGTCGAACAATCCGTCGGATTTTTGGCGCAGATTCATGACCGTCGATGAAAGCTGGGTCCATCACTACACTCCCGAGACCCAAGAAGCATCTTGTCAATGATGTTCACCTGATGAAGGACCTCCGAAGAGGGTGCGGACAACGGCATTGACCGGAGAAGTGATGGCTACAGTTTTTTAAGACCAACGTAGAATAATGCTGGTCGACTACCTTGAGAGCGGTAAAACAATCACAGGAGAATATTATGCAAGACTGTTGGACTGCCTTTAGCAAGAACTCATCGTGAAACGGCCCGCTTTGCAGAAGAAGGTTGTCCTGTTTCACCAGGACAATGCTCCTGCACACAAGTCCCGGCAAGCATCGGCAAAACTGGCCCAACTGAGGTTCGAACTTATTGAACAACCTTCCTATTCTCCAGACCTGGCCCCCTCTGATTAATTCCTCTTCGAACATTTGAAGAATAGTTTCGGTGGAAAGCGTTTTTCCAGCAATGAAGAGGTTAAGGCTGCTGTCAATGCCTATTTTCAGTCTAAAGACGCGGAATTCTACTTAAGAGGTATAAAAGCTCTGAAATCTTGGTGGGAAAAGTGTATTGAGCATCTTGGGGAGTATATCGAATAAGATAAATTTAAAAACATGATTTGGAAAATTCTTGGATTTCATTCTAAGAACTTATGGAACTACCTGTATATATATATATATATATATATATATATATACACCCCCATAAGTATAAGGTTGTCGTTCCTGGAGTCTCGACACCGTGCTATTGACTAGCAGTCCTTGCCGCACTGTCATGGGGAGTGTAACGCCGCAAACGCCTGAGTTTAGCCAACAGACAGAGCAACGTGGACGAAAAGCACAAATAGAAGAAGGGGAAGTTTGAGCTTGCGACATTCTGAGATGTGAGATCACAGTGAGGCCGCAACACCTAATTTGGCTGCCTCTGCATAGCAAACGATACATATTCCTTGTGAAGCTGCTGCTCAGCTACCACCAAACTCAGTCAAATCGTACGTCCGTCGTGAACGTACGCCTTGCCTATATAATGGCCGTAAGCGAGTTTTCGGTGTATATATATAAGTGATTGATATTTATACATATATATATATATATATATATATATATATATATATAAGTGATTTTTCTAAATTTCGTAATAGCGGAGTAGTAGAGAGTGAGCTAAAAATCAACTCCACTGGCGGATCGCGTCACCTGGTGGATAGAGCGGCGGCCCTGCGTTAAGGAAAAACAACGTGCACATTTCAATTGGACCAAAATACTCTACAGTGAAAAAAAGCACACTATAAACACAAAACTTTACCATTAGAAGTGAAATGAAACATTTACAAACTCAGGGGGCGGTTGACTAATCGAGGCGCTCTAACCAAGCGCATCTCCCAATTAAACAATAAACTCTATTATGTGTTTATTTAGAGCTTTGTATGTGGAAAATATGATTAACTTCGGGTCAATTTTTCGAGAGGTGTCTGGCATATTCCTCTGATTCAAATAAATAAGCAAGAAGAGAGGTACTGTAAATCACAATATTTCTCTGGTAGTGCTGACCGGCTGACGACACGTGTCTTCTTCTTCTAATTGAACCTAGCTTTCCTGCGTTTGCGCCACCGTCGCACTGAGCTAACACCCCCGTATCAACACGGATAACTAACATTTACATTGATACAAAATATCTGAGGTAATATATACTTAGTTAGGTCCTAAGGACTGAAAGTATGCGTGCAAATGAAATGCTATACTCTTGCCAACGGGTTATGCTTGTCATGCGAGTGTTATTTTCATATTACTAACTAAACAGTGGCCAAGTATTCCTTGTCGATAGGTAACTTTAAATTACCGAGCCGCATGTCAAAATCATGGGCGTTAAGCCAATGCCAAACATTAGACCAGGGACATCTTCAGCGTCTGTGTTAGTCTTGATTTCTTTATATTGTGCGCTTTCAATAATAATAATAATAGTAATCGCGAAGTATTAATCGCATATGCTGTCGTCAGCAGAGACATACTTAGTGAAGTCCTAAACGTCAATTTAGAAGAGAACACCTGGCAGAAGGCAAGTCTTCCGATACGTGAAAGTGGTCTGGGAATTAAAAGTGTGATTGACCTAGCTCCTGTCTGCAACGCTGCTTCACTGGTCCGATTTGGTCCGATGGCAGCCTCGTTAGTGAAGGAGGCAGTTCGAAAACAAATAAGACATGAAACCAGTAAAGCACGGGACCCTATCAGAACCATGCTGAACCCGGGCCCTTTAGAAGAACACCCCAGCCAATATAACCTAGATGAGCTCAAAAGCAAAAAAAGAGTAGAGAGATCTTAGAAGGGCTTGTTTCCCAGATAAACCGCGCCGTATTCTTAGCGGCACAAGATAGCTTCAGTGGGGATTGGCTTAAAGCCTTACCCTCGCCTCAGCTCGGCATAATGCTGGATCTCTTTCCGCATGATGTCAACACTTAGAATCGGCGCTTCCGTCTGTGAGCCGTTTTAGTGCAAACTGTGTGAAGAAATGGTAGATTCCAGTGGCCTACACCCACTGAGTTGCCTGAAAAGCGCCGGTAGATCGTCCAGACATGCTGAACTAAACAGTGTGATTATAGGGTCTCTTAGGATATCTCTTAGGTATACCATCTACGCTTGAACCGAGAGGTTTAGTGTCCGCTGTCGAAGAAAGATCTGATGGGGTGACCATTGCATTATGGTCTCATGGGAAGTCCCTTGCTTGGGATGCAACGGGGTAAGTAGCAAATCACGCGGACGCCAAAAAACGGAATACATACGCTGGACTGGAAACTTAATACATGTTTGTGCCTATTGCCATGGTGACACTAAGACCAATCATCGAGGGAACAGAAGTATTTCTCAAAGATTAAAGCAAGCAAATTCAGGAGGTCACGAGCGACCGAAGAGAGAGTCAATTCTTCAGGCAAGCGTTGTCTTTGGCCGTCTGCAGAGGGAACGCGGCATCTGTTTTAGGCGTCATGATGTAAAAATAAAAAAATGCAATACTACGTTCAGACCTCACAACTGTAACATTGTTTAACACGTACTAAATATAATAATAATAATAATAATAATAATAATAATAATAATAATAATAATAATACAAAGGCGTATTTACGAAGTTCTCATGCATTTACTTGTTGCCGGAATGCCAGTAAAATCCGCGAAATAATATTTGCTATCTATATTGCTTATCACATGATTGCAAGATCATTTATTTCACCACAGTTCCAACTGCGCTAACTTCATAGCGCCTGGTTACGGTTACTACTCTTAAATTGGTGTCTACCACCCTTCAATCAGGATTTTATTCATTGCACGTCGAAGGGAAGACCTTGTTTAATCTTAGAATTGTCGCCAATAGAGAGAGCTGTTTGTTTCTTCTACGAGAAGTAGGCACACTCGCAACCGTACATAGTTGCGCAGTATTAAAATGTAATTGTTGCCCGTACTTGTAAGAAGAGTAACTGTAGCGGCGTTGCTGTCCACGCCCCATCATGATCATGTAAATTTTATTCCGCCGCCGTATCATTGTATGGCTCTTGAGATTGAGCGGCAGAATAATGTTGTTGCACCATCTTAGCTGCACCGACACAGCGACCGGCGATGCAACACAGCGACCCCTACACTAAATTTGCAGCATTCTGTGTGTATCGTCGACCACGACGTCCTCGTCGTTGTCGTTGCTGCTCTGATCACCACGAAAAAGGGTGAAAGGGTGCCATAAGGCGCTTACTTCTAATTGCTGAACGCCGCGTTTCGCTGTTGCGTTCGTTGTTCAAATTCAAGCTGTGCGAGCGAATTCCGTCTATGGCGGCGGGACGGGGCAAAGCCGTCTATCTATCTGCCCGTGTCATGACGAGCGCGCGTGGCGAGGGACGCAACCAGAGTCTGTTCGTCCTGCCTCGAGGCAAACATGGAGGCTGGTCGGTTACGAGAACGTGCCAGTCACGTGTGTCGGTCGGAGTGTAGTCTGCCACGCGAATGCCTGTGGGGGGGAAACGGCGTGACAGCAAGCGTAAGATAACCATGCGCGTGGTGGTGATTTGAAAGTGAAGGCTGAGCGCGCGTTTCGCTCGCCCGTCGGGCTCTAATGAGTCCGCGATCGTACTTAGTCTCACTATACCCCCCCCCCAACCCCTGCACTTTGTCCTCCCCCCTTTCTCTCCCTCTCCTTCTCTTGCCTTGTCTGTCAATGTATCCCGTCGCCAATTGACGCATGCTTCGTTCGGCTACGCTATTATAGTTGGTTACTAGCAAAATAATAATAATAATAATAATAATAATAATAATAATAATAATAATAATAATAATAATAATAATAAGGAAACGAGACAAAGCAATGGCAATGTGATGACGGTTTTCACAGAACTGGATCGACACGGACTCCATAGGCATCAGTGGGCAACTAGGTTTTATGTAGTAAAAGGAATGTGTTGAACCCGATGGTGGATTAAGTCTGCGCTTCGAACCGGAAGAGACACATAGGTGCGCGGATTCGGGCCCCACCGTTGCACGTTTGTATTTATGGGGGTCCGTCTATGAAGCAATGTGAAAAACAGTTCCGTGGACGTTAAATCTTAGCTGAGGATCAGCCCGACAACTTTAGTACAAGGAATGTGACGCTTAAAAAGTTAAAACAGGCACTTCACATAGCCTTAAGTGCTTGGATTTGCATAACAAACAATTAGCTTCCAAGTGGGCAACGGAGCATGTCCTTGGACCTCCGGAGTCCACGAAAGATACGGCCAGATGCGTTGCTGCTAGTGGACATCAGAAAGCGTTTTCAGTGAAGGCTTAAACCGCTTTTGTTAATAGGCAGTTTAGTTTTTTAGACTGACTTGGTTAAATCTACGAAGACTTTTTTGCCGTATAAGCTCTTATATATATATATATATATATGTATATATATATATATATATATATATATATATATATATATATATATATATATATATATATATATATATATATATTATTATCATCATTTATTTAAGTGTAGCAAAATATACATTTGTGATGTAAGAACGTGTGCACAGCCCGCTGGGGCATAACTCAAGGCACTAGGTCCAGGCTTGGGCTGGTCCACCTAGCCAGGGTATCTCTCACCGAAGCGGCATTCCCCCTCTGAACATCTAATGACAGACGTTGCAGTAAATACTCGCCCGCCCTCTTGTCTCCTGTAGCGAGCGCCAATCTTTTCCCGACATCCTTGAGCAGTTTCGTCGTGAGCGACCCAGGCCCCTCCAATGTCTCGAATGCAAGCGGTGAGAACAAGTGTGGATATCCGATGCTTGAATATTTTCTGCACTTGGCTGCTTCCGCTAGGGCTACCGCGTGTCTATATATATATATATATATATATATATATATATATATATATATATAATATATATATATATATATTTATTTATATATATATATATATATATATATATATATGAAGGTGACCTCGCCTAATCATAGGGTGCTTCCATTTATGACACCAAAAACCCCGTTGTTGCGTGAAAAATAAAAAAGTGCTTAATTAAAAAAGCTAGGGTCAAAATGCTTCCACTCTCTACACAAATGGCGGCTCTTGGGTGTTATTGGAATACCACCAACGTGGATAAGTTTGTCATCAAACGTACCTGCCGAAAGGGGTTTTTTTCCAAAATACCTCGACTTCGACGGCTAGCCATGAATCGCACAACGATCAGTGCTAAAATTGAACTTGCTTGAAGGGAGCGCGATTATTTAAGTACGATGGAACGTAGCAACCACAAATCGTATGTAGGAGAATATTCTAATATGTGTACTAGAGTACATTTTATATAGGTTTATTATGAATTTAATAAAAATCTGCAAATCTTAAAAACAACAAAAAACAATTACGTTTTACGACGTCTTTGTCTTGTTGTTGAGCGTGTATTATTGTGCGTAGTTGTTGTTGCTTTGCAAGAGTAGCAAAAGCATAAGCTCTTGTTGGCACTACTGGAGATGGTCACCCCAAATACTAAGCTGGCACAGCCGACTCCGAACATCCAGCCAATGCCGGCATTTCCGCTGGGCCCGAAGGCTCCAGGGTCCGAGTGGGAAATGTCGAGCCAGACTGCTGACACCGATCTCTAGCTAGTAAATATGGGCCGCTCAGGGGTGAACAAGGAATTCCTTATGCGGAATGTGTTGGGCCTGAAAGGCCAACGAGAAACGCAAAATATGGCAAAAAGTAAATACGTGCATATAGGCCACACGTTGGGCCTAGTTAGTTGGGCTCTTCGAAAACATAAAGAGCCATTCAGCGACAAGACAATATATCCGTTAACAATATTTTCGAATCAAGTCGTTCAAGTTGTTCACGCTGGACGCATTGCACATGCACGTGACGGCAAAGTGTAGGTTAAAGCGCAGATGAAGCGTTTAAGAGCGTTTTTCATTTAAAAAAAAATAGCTGCTGGCCGCTACTGCTCATATATGGCAGGCTGGTAGAGAAGGACAGGGCGGTGTGAGACGAAGTATCGTGCGGTGACTCTGGGAGAACCATGAGACAGAAGGTTAGCAAGCAGTTGCAAGCCTGGCACCAGTTTCGAAGTACCAAACTTGGTGTATCCACAGCTAAGAGCTGTTTTAATACACCCAGGTGTATTGTAGTGGGCTTTTTAGGGAATGGTGAAGATTACTCTAGACGAATTAGGTAGAATTTTTGTAGGTATATTTTGCCGATAAACTTATATTGGGGTTCCGGCGAAAAGCGCGAACCCATCCTTGCAGAAAATCCGGAGGGCGTGAATATTCTTCACCGGAAATGTCTCGTTAGAAGCAAGCAAATAGACTCAGTCGGATACATTATAATTAACGCCCTGACAGAATAACCTGTGCACCATCAGAGAGCTGACCGAGCCAGATAAGATCAGAGTACTAGGCTAGAAAAATTTCCATCGCGGTGTACCTGGGACAAAAAAAACTGTCAAGCTTTATGGAAAAGATAAGAAATGGAGAAAAAATCGAGTCTGAAACTTACCAAAACTCGCGTGCCCGAAACTAAACAGACCATCGCAATATCGGATAAAAGCAGAGCATCATTTTTATCTTTTTTTCCTAGCAAAAAATTTATAGAGATTATGAACGCACTGTGCAATAGCCTGGAATGCACGTTCTTGCATCTGTGTGAGACGTGACACATATACCTCAGGGGCTAAATGAAGAAGGCCTCCAGGTTTCAATCAGTCTCTTTAGAGTTAAATAAAAAAAAACGAGTCTAAACAAAAACTGAATTGTGGCTAGAAATTGATGGAATATTAATTTAAAGTCAAGTATCAGATGAAGGCACAAAATACGATGCCATACGTGTTGTCAAGACACTTAGTATTGAAAGGTTTTTACTGAAAGAACTCAACAAAATGATAGTTTTATCCACTTGCGGACCAAAATAGGGTAATCAGGATATACTACTGCAGTGGGCTAGGTTTACTAAACACGCGAGCAGAGATACAGAGCTTCAACATATGACGAAATTATTACGTTAGAGATAACCCTACGGCGCGGTTTACAAATGGCTGCGAATGAAACACGAACTAGCGGTGATTGACGGAGTAATAATGCTAGAGGATAACATCATTGAAGTTTTTAGCTCACTACGCCTTAAAGTATTCAGACGAGGCAAAATTGTCAACCCACATAGAAGACGTAGAACAGACAATGAGAGAAACGTTTTGGTGGTCAAGCATGGGCCATTTCATAGAATAGCCGCTAAGAAGCTGCTCAACGTGCGAACACCTGCATAAGGTTTAGTAACCCGAGAAAGCGTTACTAAATAGTTTTAAAGAACAGTGGCTGACAATGCTTGTTCGCAGGCTGGGTATATACTGGCGTTTATGGATGAGTACTGGGCATAACACCTACTCAAGCCAGTCGTTTATTTACATAAATTATATTTTGCTAAAGTCGCTTGGAAAACGAGCGGGAACGCTCAATGGCCTAAGTTGACTAGCGCATGTAATGCTAGCTAACCTGTGTCGAATCGCAGGAACGTGGCCGGTTAAACTGTTGCACGGGAGCAAAACAAGAACTCGAGTGAGGGGTACGACTTCAGAATAATCATGCAGTACCGATTCACGTTCAGGACAACGGTTATAAGTAGAGAAGTGGCTGCCGCAAAAAAATGAAGGCAAACACGGACCACGCCAATGTAGATCCGAGAATGCAGATGGCTGATAAATTTAGATGAGACATAGAAACGAATAGGAAGCGACAATGATCGAGGCTGAATGCAAGCATCGAATGCGACCCCCTGTGGCCGAGAATGATGCATAAGGATACATGCCGCCAAAGAGATAGAGGGAGGTGCGCAAGGGAAAACCCGGAACAGCAACAATGACCCCGACGAAGTTATGATTCGAATGAAAACAAAAACCAAGATGAGAGGCTCGAGAAAATAAACCGGATGCGCGAGTCGATCGAACGCGGGTAAAGTATCTCACTGAATATGCAAGGCATATGTCATGACTGAGGAAAATATTAAAAGGCGATGAGATGTAGCATATATGTGCATATCTAAAGCAGCGGTATGTAAATTATACATGTATGTGCATATGTAAATTATACGTGTCTGTGCATATGTAAAACATACATATATGTGCATATGTAATGCATCCGACACCTAAAGGAACAAATGATATAGCGGAAAACGTCAACCCGGAATGCATAGAAGCGTAGGATAAACATACGTGGACGGCAGAGGTGCGGTAACGTCGAGCACGTCAAGACGCGGAAAATCTTATAAGATAAAAATTACAAAATAAAATTCACAAATGCGTGGTCATGCCCACGTAAAAATTACTAAATAAAATTCCCAAATTTTTGTTGAGTGGGTGAAGACTCGACTCCAGAAATTGTTTGCTGCCAATCAGCAACGCGTATCGACTCCAGAAATCCTGTACTTCCAATCAACAACGCAGGTTAAGCGCTAGTAAGATGCCGCTGATGATACGCCTGACTTCAATGATTGAGCGCCCGTTCACATTGAATACTATGAATAAGCCCTTTAAGAAAAAGCAAGTTTGTTAGGTCCTGTGTTCTCTTGCGAGAGAAAATAATGTAGGGCCAGACCAGGTGTGCTAGGAGCATTGGGCGTAGCTTAAGCCGTTCTTGGCAAACTATCGCTATGATTTCCTTAACGAGATCATGAAAAAGAAGACAAATGTTAGGCATATCTCCAGACCTTCCTTACTATTTAAGGACTTTTTCTTGAAAATAGGATAAGGTCGATGGCAGACGAAATTCACACCGCGATACAGCGTGTGAAATACCGCTGAAGAAGATCTTCTGCAAATTGATTTTAAAACGGGTCGAATGGGTGGCCGACCAGACCCTTTCGCCAGAGCAATTCGGTTTCTGGAGAGATCGGGGAACGCGTGACGCAATATGTGCGCTTAAGTCATGGATCCAACGAGCTGTTGCAAAACCTGATGGCCATTTGTATGAAGTTGTTGTAAAGTGTGCCAAGGCTTTCGAGATCTCCTAGTTGATGAAATAGACACGCAGGGGTTGATGGCTCTCTGCTGAGTGTAAATTCGAGCTATTTTAGTGGAGTTACCTTAGTTATAGAAGGTAAGTAGGCTGTATTAGGCTGCACGCCGGTTGTGAAGATAATTCAAGTGAGTTTGAATGCGCCGCGTTCAGTAACATTAGAAAGCTTTGTATCGGAATGGGAAAATAAAGTTGAGCAAGTACGGCGAGAGGTTGAGTCCCCTAGAAGGATATTGTCAATGCCTGTCACCTGGTCTTGCATGTGACAATCGCCACGTCTATACCAGACACATGGCTATCATCACCTGGTCTGTTTGAATATGATCCTCAACGAAGAGCTGACAACAGTATAAGTATCAATGTTATACTATAATATTATTCAAATAAGTGTAATGATGGGTGAAATGCTGCTGAAGGAAAAAGGCAATTTCGAAGATTAAATACGTCTCCATGATTGTAATAGTTTGTAGACTTGTTGTGCGCAGACAAATATCGATAAAACACTAAGACACGCCTCCATCAACATGCAAACACTGAAAACGAGGATAATGCATGATGCTATAAACTACTGATGCTAGAAGACGGCGTTGAGAGGCGGTCTAGCCCGCGACAGAATTCTTCACAGTTCTGCTGAGGCTTTGGCAGCATTTTGTTGTGTAGCACTTCCTGTCATGAAGCAGGCTTAAATACGCCTTGCTCACTTATCCACTCGTGTAACTGCTAACGGCCCGCGGTGGCTGCATTATATATATATATATATATATATATATATATACCTTTAGCTATACCTACATCGCATTGACACAGCTGACTGCCCTGTCGCATGTGAAGCTCTAGAGAGGCTTACTACGTAATGCACTGCTAGAAACATATTTTTCAGTACTGAACAAGAGCTACTCTTTCGAAAACCAAAACTGGGAAGTTCCTTGCCATACCAAGTTTTTGCAGAGGCGCTTCTCACGGATCATGACACTGGTCTAGGTGATGGTAGAAAGACTCGCAGAATTTAACTCGAAGCGCCACTCAACGTCCAGCTCTGCAAGTCGAGCGACGACTCTAAGAAGCCAGGTGAAGTAATCTTAAGAAGACAGTACTGTGTCCCCCACCCGACAAGGGCCAAAGAGAACGACTGAATTTTACTGGCTTTATAAGTCCAGACAACCGTAGCTTTAACACGTACAATATATAACAATCGCTTAGAAAGTGGCTCTTAATACAAGTCGGTGCTGGGCCAATTCGGGCGTACATCGTGTATTTATTCAGATGATATCTCTAAAAATTAGCAAACGTAAATCTCAAGATGTGCTTTTATACTTTACCATGTAGTCGTTCCCCGTTTCTTTCGCATAAGAATTTTTCCGATATATATATATATAAGGTATGCTTGCATGTACATAAATAAAATAGCTACGGTATGCAATAACAAAAACGTGAACGACACAAAGTTAATTACGCAGAAAGCAATGAATTTAAGCGAGTGCATTCAAAACAACATCCCAAATAAGGTTACGCAGAACGAGTTAACGAGGCCGCTTGTTACCCTCCGATTGAAGTTGTTGTCGTGGCACGGTTAAGCCCAGTGCTTCATTGCATTCTCTACTAAGGGCCGCAAAAATAGCTTTACTGTTCTATCGATCTTTTAGTCTACAACTTAATGCTACTAACGAATGTATTTTTTTAATATACCCCACACAGTTGAGATGCTTAAAACGTCACATGTAATTGTACCTATATTATGCGTACACGTGCTCAATATGCGTAGGATATACGGACACATCAACTTGTAAAGCAGCACATATTTGCAGCTATGCGCAGGATGCCGCGGTTGCCAGCCTCGTTACTAACATTTACTAGCCTCGTATAGTACACACGGGTTATCAAGTTATTCTAAATACATAATTCATTCAGCTCGTAGATGCTCGCTACACGAGGTAGGCTAGTGTTTGCCTTATAGCCTAGCAATCACATATTAATACTTCTGTCCTACTTGCCCCTCTTGATGCATTTGAAAACACTGCTTCTACGGTGAAAATACAGAGTACATTTTCGCAATTTTTGTATTTTTTCGATTTTGCAGCCACGAACGAACGCACTGAACTGTAATATCGACGCAAGGCTGAACAGTTAGGTCCTCCAGGACCTGCAACAGCAGAGAGGTTGCCAGCCAGTAGGTACCCCAGCCGGTTTAAGGTAGACTTGCACGCCCAGCGCACGCTTTAAAAAAACCCTGATTTCACCGCGACAAGGGTGGCTAAGTTTGTCCTCATCGGCTTTTGCCAGATGACCGCTATAACGTGCAAAGTGGTGGGTGCGATCTTTAAAGCGACGTACATAATATGACGATCGCTTAGGAAGCGGCTCTTGATACGAGTACCAACATGGTACTTGGCCAAATCCTCCTGTTTATAGGACAAACAACAGTAAGGGACACCTTCGGTAAATATAGTGGTTTGCTCTAGTTTCAGAAGCTTAATTGCATCGGACGACTCTCGCACAATGCTCGGAGGGGTATTCAGGATGCTCTAAAGGATATTAATGATTTCGTCATAGCCTCAAGAATATTACTGGGTACTCGGAGTAGAACTGGCGTTCTAACATAAATGGATACGATTTGGGTGGAACCAGTTGTACGATCCTCAAAGACAGCATATAGAAACAGCCCTCATAGTCATAGTGCGTTGTCAATGCCACTAACTAGTTACCACATGTTATACTTGTACTTTAATTAGCACGACCATGTTGCTTCTCTGGAGTGAATGCCCTGTACTCCAGATTTTTGTAGCGGCGGTGGCTTCAAAACGGGACGTTGTGCTGGCAATCATGATTAGCAGACCGGCAATTGCATATCCGAGCCCCGGTCATTACCCTGCTGTTACATGCCTTTGTCAAGCCCGGTGGCGTGGTGCATTTGCGTGCGCCTCGTGACCGGAGAAGACACATAAGCGGCCGGGTTCGAGCCCCACCATTGCACATTTGTATTTATGGGGTCCGTGTCACGAAACAATGAGAGAGCAGTCCCGTGGACGTTAAATGTTGGCTGAGGGTCAGCCTGAAGAACTGTTACCTGCCTCTGCCGGAGAAAGCCTAGATAAATCCAGTACGCGAACGCGATGACAATGGATGCATTTAGACGCTATCTTGCCACGGGTACATTAAAAACGATACAAAACGTCGTACATTAAAAACGATACGAATTTCTGTATGAAAGACCGAGCCGAGGGTGGGCTTCTCTAACGCTAACCGTGTGATGCTTCAGGTTAATATTTTTATCGTTTTTCATATAAAGGTAGACACCAAACTTAAAAGTGAAAACGTAAAAATGACATATCTTAAATTGATTAGCGCTGATCTGCGACAATCAGCTCCGGTTAACATTCACAGACTAAGTACGGAGAGTAGGGCTCTAAGCGTTTATGGATAAGCCTGCAGACTCTGCATGCGAAGCAGTATTATTAAAAACAAGGGTAGCATAATAATTACCCAAAACACATTCAGTAAAGTTAACCAGATTATTCGAGTTTGTTTCTTGCATACTAAGCTGACACGTATTAAAAGCTGGACAGTAATAATATCACCGGGACATTCTCGAAATCTTGTATAAACCATAGAAGCACACAAATGAACGAAATAGCGTTGTCTCTTAGCATCCTTCTCTATCTCTTGCTTGCTCTACCCTGCTCTTCCTGACATGATGTCTTTTTGAGCTTCCTGGTACTGCTTCGTATCATTAGATCTAAGCGCTGGCCGTGATAAAGTTTGTGCCAGACATAGGGGGAGGGCTGGTTGTGTGCCATCAATTCTCATTAGACGCGCGTTTATGTCGCCTCAGGCTGATCGAGTTCTCCGGCCATTGGACTCCATTTACGTCCCATATAGAGAAGGTGTATGCCTGTAGGCGTACACGTCAGTGGGTACCCAAACATAAATGTATATATTACACATATAGACGCGGCCGCGCCGAAAAATACGTTAAAAGCTCGGTGGTTAAACTTTAACTTTTTTGATTAAGCGGGACTTGAATGGAACGACGGCATTTGCCTGACAACAGTGCCAAATCATTCAAAAGCTACCACAGAAGAATTCGCGGACGACCTTGAAGTCGATTACACAAGCGCTGTCATGTTGTTTACCAGCATTGAAATCATATCTAGGCTTTTCATATAGGTTTTGCTCATGCGCGTTTCCTTTGTTTGCCCAGAATTGCTAGAGCATATTATTAATATGCAATTAGCAGGTATGCATGCATATATATATATATATATATATATATATATATCGAAACCTTTAAACAGTTAGGTAAGTTAGTCCAATATAATCCAAATGCGCTTATATATATATATATAAATAATCGAAGGAACAGAGTCCTCATTATGCCTATTACCTAAGGCAGCAGGGTAGTAGACATGGTTGCCGACGATGCGTGTGCTTAATTTTCGTGAGACTTTAGGCTTGACGCTGAAAATCGAGAAGTCTGAAATCTATGTAATGGGTGATAATGCACAGGCCCCGGCCTTCGTACCATCTAGGCCTTGTTGCCGGAATGTAAGACTAACCTTGACTATGATCTGGAGTTTCTGGTAGTCTCCCTCTGGCCGCGAAGGCCCGCACGCGCCCTCAAACAATGGTAGAACAAGCTTAAAGACGTCGCTGGCAACCTCGACCCTCTCGATGCTCACCGCGCTCTTATTCTACTTCGATTGTTTCTCAGTTACCAGGGTCACCCATCTCCTCCGCGCAGCTGATCAAACAGGGCGAGTGGATGACTTTAGTTTATTGAACGAGTTGACTTTAAACAACTTCGAGTTTCTTCTTAATCTGTCGCTGACGCCTTCCCCTTGAAAGCAGGCGCTAATACGGTCCCCACTGGGTCAACGATATGTTTTTCTTTTCCAATTCGAGAACAGCGTCATCACACTCTTAAACGAGGTCACCACCGCTCACCACAAGGATTTCCTGAGACGCCTGTACGATGAGCTAAAGACAGTTCGCAGTGGCGATCCAGAAAACTTTTTGAGCTACCACGACTGGAGTGGCAAGTGCATTCTTGCACGTTGAAGTGTATCGTGGCTTACTTGCATTAAGTCTCCGACCTGGGGGCCTGGTTGCATAAAAATCCAAGCGCCCACTGGGCACCCTCTTAAACAACAAAACGACCTGAATTAAGGCAGGTCTTCTAATCCTCTCCAGTCAAAACAGGATGCTTGTCTGGGACGCTACGATAACCGACTCATCAGCGCCTTCTACGGCCGGTGGCGGGGCTGTCTCAGCGTATAAAGTGAAAACTATAGTTAATTTTCGCTTATTAAAAGATGCCGCGCAGCCTTCAACCAGACGTTCAGATTTTGTCCTACGGCTCTTGTTCATGCTCAACATAGAGCACTCAAACGCCTCTCCAGCTGCTTCGGATTACGGACTTGGGCAAGAATGGCGTGGCCGTCCGCGAAGGTCAACTCCGATAGAAGGTTTGCCAGCCATATGCTGAGTTTCTTATTTTGTTTAGTGGAGGTAGTTCTCACCTTTGACATTAGACTCAGTCAATGAATATGCCCGAGACGTGAAATTCGCTATTCGCACAGTCGGCGACTATTGAACTATAATATGTATATATATATATATATATATATATATATATATATATATATATATATATATATATATATATATATATATATATATATGTATATATATATATATATATATATATATATATATATGTATATATATATATATATATATAAACAACGCAATGCAAGTACCCAAACCTGGCTAGCATCTATAAATGCATGCCATGGAAAATTGCTGAATAGATACACGAACAGGTTTAATAATAAAACCGCAGATTTTTTTCGATGCCACCTATTTGGCCGAACAGAGACAATAATAGAGACCGGCCAGAACGCAGGAGAATGTCTCTCAGTGTGAAGAGAGGACACTGTGTCCATTGACGGCATAGAATGAGCAACTAAGGTTCAATGTTCCTACCATTCATAGCACAACTTTGAATGACTCACAATTGCGAATGGGGTGCAACATGCTAATCATAATATTAATCCTCTGGAGGGCCCGTTTCGATCGGCCTGCAAAAATAGTATCCTATCAGAAATGTCTGTGCTGTGAGCGTACATTGTGGCCAGCTTGCTGAGAGAGAGAGAGGAACAATGTTTACTTTGCCCAAATTAAGGTCGGATTTAATTATGTTGAAACCAAAACCTTTCTGATATAAGTCACTATCCGTACTCTACTCGCTAAACCTAGTTGATTGGCTGTTATTTCAAGCAATGCGTCAAGGCAAGCGGAGAGCATTATGAGTCATGTTTGATCAACATCAGTCGGCTTCTCGGGGTGGACAGGCAAATCTCATCGCACATCCTCTGCATCTTAGCCGCTCATTTGGTATAGAATCTGGCAGGCATTCGGCTAAAGATGACAACGATGAGTGTATTGCTAGGCGTTACATGTCAATAGTAACGTTGCAAAAGTCAGCTGTACTTGAGCGGAGATGAGGGAAGAGAACCGGGTTCCAAAAAACATGTCGAACGGGCTGATAGAACGAATTTAGGAGTTGGATTAGAGCCTAGCAAATAAAGAAGGGTACATAGGGTCTTTTGAATAGGGTCACCGGGCCAGACGGTTGCAAAGGCTGCAAAAAAGCAGTAGAAAAGAATAATCGATGGCGGCTCCTAAAGTCGATAGTTGCAAACTCTTAATAGGCATATGGGTTGCCCAAGTAAAAATAGGACGGGACACGTGGGACGCGAGCGTCGTATTTAAGACAGTGATTGCAGCAGTACCTTATTTAGAGCTGCAAGAGAACGTTCGAAGAGTGTACAGCCGATTCACTTGTTCGAGTGAAAGCATTTGAAGTTTATTTAACGCGTGGCGAAGATGGAAGCGTGCGTTCCAAATGGAACACTGCGCAGTAGTAGTACGGTTTTTAGTCGCAGACTGTGATCGTAATGTCCACGTTTATTGCGGATTGGTTGCCGTTTATGCTTATCACTGTTCAAGATGAACAGCTGTGAACAAGTGATGTAAGAGTTTTCATGAAGGGCGAAAATCAATATTGGAATTGCTCAGACAAATTCAACCAAATGCCGCGATCGGCATTCAGACCGTTGCTGGTATTGATGAAATGATTAGAGATGGATTCATAAAGAACTTTTATACTACATTGTTCACAACTGTTCATCGCAAACAGTGCTGACCGTAAACAGCCACCATGCAACGACAAATGGCAACAGTACGATCGCTCCACGATCACTTTATATCGTACTACAATGTGATGTTCCGTTTAGAACGCACCCATGCTTATCACGCGACAAATTAATTTTAAAAGCTCATATACGAACAAGTGGGTCGGCTATACGCGAACTGTGATACACTGCTCGAACGTTCTGTTACCACCCCCTAATGACGACACTAAAAACATTGCTTTAACTATGTGAAACTTAAGCCATATTTACTCGAAAAAAAAATGCCCCAAATCTAATTCAAGCCACGGAATGTATGGATAGCAAAATTGTGCTGCATTCTTAGCTGCGCATTCAATGATTCGCTGCTGAATCCCAGCCTCTTGCGACTGTTGCCCGCACCGAAATTAGGCACTCTCTTGTTCCAGTATTTTCCCTCTAAGTCCTACAGAGAGACTCTAAATTGTAATGAACCACACCTTCTAAACTGGCTTAAAAGCTGTGGTACGCTCATGAGGTATACAGTACTCAACAGGAGCCTCAAAAAAGCATTTTAGGAGCTGATCCACACCTGAACGAGGCAGGTGACTTTCTTCCTGTGACTGCAGGAAGATCCAGTTAAAAACATTTTATCTACAAATTGCCGTTGCCATGTATGGCAGTATTCAGACACATTACTGACAGGTCAGCAAGCCGAGGTCGATGGTTAGCGGAAAATGCTGAAATCGAGTCCACCACTATCTTGGTCGTTATGGAATCATTACGTTCTCCTAGTAAGGACACAGGTGGGTGGCGGCATGCTGTAGGAGACTAGTGCGCTAGTCATGGTTGTCATCGGCCGGTGTGTCGCCACGGTGTTGTTAACCGAATTCTGTTTGAGCGATGCTTATTGAAAATAGTTGATAAACAATGCTGCCACAATGATTGTTAAGGAAACCCTAGATATCTCAACATGTCCGGCCCTCGGTGCATTGAACATATACCTCATAGTAAGTACCAAACCTGTACGGGACGAAGAATGGTCTAGAAAATTAAAACAAACTTATTAAAAAAAATATTGTAGAAAGGACACACAGTTGTTTCTAACTAACCTGGTAACGCAGATAGGATGATTTAAAAAAAAATTAAATCGGGAAATAATCATACTTTTTTACACAGACGATGTCTCTGTCTGTGAAGGGGAATACAGTATTTATAATTAGTGACCACGGAGCGTCCTTCATGCCTTTAAAATTTGCTTGTTTACGTTTATATCTCACATATGCGGCCCTAAATAAACTGCCAACATATTTATAGTAATGCCAATATTGCTGAAGGGAATTGTGTTTAAGTTAAAGGGCAGGCTACGACCAGATCCCTCACTACCACAAAGATCACCACGGGAGAGGTGTCAATTTGAGCACTTTACAAGAGGGACACAATGGACGCCGCTTGTAGCCGTGCCTCTTGATCAGGGCTCTTGCCAGGGATCCGCAGGCGTTGGTCGCGGTGGAGGGGCCCAGCAGATGCGCACAGCGGGACGCCTGTGTTATGTTTCCACATACGTCTCCCTTAACCATGAGAGGACACGTAGGCCGAACAGAGTGGGGTGAGCTGTCAGGTTTGGTCCCGACGCTGGCAGGGATTTACAGATTGTAGGCGTGAACCATTCACTCTATCCTGCTATTCGCTCTGCTTCCCTCTTCGTAAAAGACATTAAGGTGTATAAACCAAAGCTTGAACTAAACGGTTGAACAGGGTGGTAAACACAGTGACGAAGCGCCAAACCCGCTCTTCTCGGTTCGAACAACGCGTTAATAATAATAATAATAATAATAATAGTAATAATAGTAATAATAATAATAATCGTACCCATACCCCTAGTATGTAGCTAGGCAATATCGTCTTTTATACTTTTATTCGAATGTGCCGAGCCTACGCTACTGCATTCACGGTGCTGCTGTGTGCGGCACCCCCTCAAACGACAGTGGCGATGGCGGTGGTGGTTGTGGGGTATAGTGGATAATCACTAGTGCCGCAGTGTGGGCGTTTGTTATCCTGCACCTTTTGTGCACGTTTTTGCCTCTGCATGTCATGCATATGAGGATTTCAACCATCCAGCCCGACGACGATGTCGTCGTTGTCGTGCTCATTGTCCGAACGCCCGGGGGACGCGTGTTTGTTTGGGCCAGATCCTGTGGGGAGTGGCTGGGTGTTTTGGTTGTTGGTTGGTTGGTTGGTCGGATGAACGGACGGACGGTCGGTTAGCTCGTCGGTTCTGTTCTCAGAGCCGAGCTTAGGATTTCCATAGCTGTATGCAGCAATAGCACTAAAGGGCACATTCCGTTATACGCTTACCACACACGCCCTCTCTTTCTTTCTTTTTCTCTCTTGCTTTCTCCCTCTCTCCCCCGTTTCTCTCTGTGCTTTGCATTTCCTGCCCCTTGTTCCCTACCCTCGCCCCCCCCCGCTTCATTCCTTCCCCTCTCCGCCTCGGAAGCCTGAGATCACCAACCAACAGATAGTAGTGGCAGTATAAAGATTACGTATGTGGGAAGATTATCATAATTATCAGCCAACAGCCTGTCGTCGGCGTACTCGGCGTCGCTGTCGTTGCTACTGCAGCCACATCGTCCCCCTACTGCTGCTAGCAAAGACCGTCGTCGGTGAGGCTGTCTGTTCGTGCTCTCTTGATGAAGGATTCTACCTCTTGCTTCTCCTGGCATGCCTGAAACGTGTTCCTCGTCACTGCCCAGTTTTGTCCGCTCTGCTCTCCTTATATGTGCACTGCTTGGGTCGTCGAATGTAGCTCCGGCACCAGCTCGTTGGCGCCCGCTGGTTCGCTCAGGTTCTGGTCGGCGGCGGGTGGGTGGGAATGTAAATTGCCTCGTTCGGTTTTCCTTAGCCCGAGAGCTTTTCTTTGCCTTGTTTTTTTTTCGTATTTTTTTTCGTACTTTTTGTCCTCCTATGCGAATCCCGGTCATGTGGTGATGTGGCATCGCATTGTGCTGCTAGATAAAGCTGACCTTGCATCAGTGCAGCCCGTCTCTACATACCTCTTCCTTTCCCCGTTAGAGCCTACAAGCCGGCTATAACCTGCGGAACTGCTTCTGGTCGCGCACTAACACCACCGACACTTATCTGTACGCACACATTAGCGAATATATATATATACAGGGTGTTACGTAAAAAGTTGTACTTCTTTCGAGGTTTGATAGAGCTCGGCAAGAAAATAATTTTTCCCAATGGGCGGAAGCCAAGAAAACGTTTTGTTTAGGAGTGAGGATGAAATTTAGAAAAGTCGTTATTCTGCCTTATTTTCTCCTACATAGTTGTACAAAATCTACGTTTGCGGAAGAACCAGTCAACGCATGAAGCAACCGATCATACCAGTGTGTTCGGCGGAAAATTTTGCATAACCTAAATGACACCTAACGCAAGCTAGCAAAAAGCAAATAGGTGGAATAAAAAAAATCATAAAAAGTCGATTTGTTGTTATAACTTACGTTGAAGCTTTCACGTGCAAAATCTAAAAATTTTGTCATTGCGCACAAATGACGAACACTCTCCGACGATAGCAAATTTAATGCCCGTCATTTTCGTACCAAAGTGATGGTGCTGCGTTACGTAGTTGCTGAGAAACTAGGCTTTTTCGACAGCCATATCAAAAGCAAAGGCATGCATACTTCCTAGCATCTTGACCTGCTTTACCACAGAAACCACTTGCGCACGTCCAGAAACACACCAGCATTTATTTATTACAAGAAGTGCTCGAAGTTCCGTCCGCCTACCACTAAACACGTTCTGTAGCGATTGCACAGGCTCTCTTGCACTCGTGTAAATATGTTAGGCATTGCCCTAACGGCGTCAGCAGCGTTGAATATACGGTCAACCAGATCTTCACGCGATTCAACGGGGGTTTCGTAGACAACACTTTTTAGGTAGCCCCACAAAAAAAAGTCGAGGCTTGTTAAATCGGGGGAGCGAGGTGGCCAAGCTATAGACTCGCCTCGGCCGATCCACCGATTCTTGAATGCTTCGTTTAGGTATTCTCGAACCGTAGCAGAGTTGTGTGGCGGCATTTTCAGACGAAAGCTTTCCAGGATGCCTTCTAACAACTAGGTAACGTATGAATTAAAAACGCGCGATACGCAGCTGCATCTAATCTGGCGGAAACAAACACACCAGCATTTGTTTACGCTGAGCAGCCGGCTTTGTTTCGAAATTATTCGCCGTTTGCACAAGCTTCTATCGGAAATTTGCGCGGGCTTTGATTCGAAATTCGTCATTCGAGACGCCAAAACACCATAAAAAACCGCCAACGCCAAAAGCTATAAAACGAAGTGTCAGGTTCTCGAGATGTGTCATTTCATACGTTACCCAGTTGTTAGAAGGCATCCTGGAAAGCTTTCGTCTGAAAATGCCGCCACACAACTCTGCTACGGTTCGAGAATACCTAAACGAAGCATTCAAGAATCGGTGGATCGGCCGAGGCGGGTCTATAGCTTGGCCACCTCGCTCCCCCGATTTAACAAGCCTCGACTTTTTTTTGTGGGGCTACCTAAAAAGTGTTGTCTACGAAACCCCCGTTGAATCGCGTGAAGATCTGGTTGACCGTATATTCAACGCTGCTGACGCCGTTAGGGCAATGCCTAACATATTTACACGAGTGCAAGAGAGCCTGTGCAATCGCTACAGAACGTGTTTAGTGGTAGGCGGACGGAACTTCGAGCACTTCTTATAATAAATAAATGCTGGTGTGTTTCTGGACGTGCGCAAGTGGTTTCTGTGGTAAAGCAGGTCAAGATGCTAGGAAGTATGCATGCCTTTGCTTTTGATATGGCTGTCGAAAAAGCCTAGTTTCTCAGCAACTACGTAACGCAGCACCATCACTTTGGTACGAAAATGACGGGCATTAAATTTGCTATCGCCGGAGAGTGTTCGTCATTTGTGCGCAATGGCAAAATTTTTAGATTTTGCACGTGAAAGCTTCAACGTAAGTTATAACAACAAATCGACTTTTTATGATTTTTTTTATTCCACCTATTTGCTTTTTGCTAGCTTGCGTTAGGTGTCATTTAGGTTATGCAAAATTTTCCGCCGAACACACTGGTATGATCGGTTGCTTCATGCGTAGACTGGTTCTCCCGCAAACGTAGATTTTGTACAACTATGTAGGAGAAAATAAGGCAGAATAACGACTTTTCTAAATTTCATCCTCACTCCTAAACAAAACGTTTTCTTGGCTTCCGCCCATTGGGAAAAATTATTTTCTTGCCGAGCTCTATCAAACCTCGAAAGAAGTACAACTTTTTACGTAACACCCTGTATATATATATATAGTCCGGCGTGGTGGATCGTCTGCGCATGACGTGTGTAAGGATATCATAGCGTTCTCATTGCAAAATAATATATATATATATATATATATATATATATATATATATATATATATATATATATATATATACTATGTGCGGCAGTGTAACTATAATGAAAATCACTCACACATACATGTATACGTTCATTACGAAACGGCTAGACCGCGAAGAGTAAAACAAACAGTTGTCGCAGACCGCTATGATGAAAATCCCTTTCCGCTGAAATGTTGTTTGCGTCCAATTTTAGTCCCTGTGTTTGTCGGCAGACGATCCTGTAAAAGCCCCTTCAGCCAATCGGAATAGTGTAAGCAATGCTTGTTATAAAATTCAACTAACGTCAATGCATTGACCCTTATCCAGATATCCTAAAGTTCCCAGGGGCAATTCTACCCCTGATTCGCTGACATAATACGTTTATTACAAGAGGACTTTTGGAAAGGCGGACCGCAGCTACCCGTTGACCGCTGTCGCTTGTTGTTCGCATGTTTATGCAGCATACACAAACAGACCGCAGGGACACTTCGATCCGTCTTATCAGCCTACTCTGCCGTGTGCTAAGGGCATCGCCGCGCTATACCTCCGCGTAATTAAAAAGCGGATTACGTTTATTCGCAGATTTCGTATTTTAATGATTCCAATTTTTAACTTTATAAGTGTACGCTCGTTCGTCCAATATGCGGACAGACGCCTTCTTATAAAGAGTGCCCCCCGTGAATTATATCAGGTCAAAAAATAGGGGTTAGTAAAACCTGAGCAACATTACTTTCAGGCCAAGCACTTTTTGTCGCTTTACTGTGCATCAACTAGTCCCTGATCCGCGGGTTGTATTTTCCGTATAGCACATCCAGAGTGTGCTTTAAACTAAAGTAAGAGCAGTTGTATTCCAAAAAAGCTCCTACTTCTTCCTGAAGCGTATTTCCCTAGCTAACCCGTTCAAACACATTTTTGAAAGACTTGCTAATCCTCATCTTTGTTAACTGTGGTATTATTTCCCCCATGTACGAAACGGAGTTAACGAGCAGTGCGACAAAATACTGTCCAGTTGTATAACACTCGATAGAATGAGACACGTATTAAACAAGATCATTTATCCACTTTGCAAGCATTTCTCATTGTCATCTGCTTAGTCCGGCTCAAGTTGGATATATATTAAACTTACTGGTCAATCTGTACTTAATGCCTTAGGTACAGACTGACCGATTACCTCATGCCGCAAGACTGGGCTTGATTCATTCGTGATCATAAAGCATGTTACTGCGTCTGCATTGGCCAACATTCTTTGACCGAGCTGGCCAATTCCTCTTTCCTAGAAAGTTGACCCCACGTGGTTTTTATCATTACACGCTTGTGTGCTCAATCTTGTCTAATCCACGGCCGCATCATTACGTTAGGGTTGACACGGATTTCAGTAACTCCTCCCCAACGACGTCCAGCATTGTCCAGGGCGGCGTGCGTCTCTTCTTCTTGATATGAGGTTTGTGCTCGACTCTAGGATATAGCTATCTCTCGAACGACATGAACCTGCGAAATGCTGATAAACCTAAGCTTTGCTTTCCTGTTTGCTCTCGAGGGTAAACGGTATTTTCAGATCGTGTAATACAAGCTGGGTTCTACCCTACTTCAAGGAGGGGTATACGGAGGAAGCATAAGCCGTCTGCACAAGCCGAGCATAGTACTCGGCTTATGCAGACATTCAACCTCACTCTGGGTGGGCTTCTTGACAATTTTGTCAAATACGTTACCCCCGCAATTTGGCTTAATTTTGCCATTTTACTTGGAACTGTCGATCAAATCACTCGAGTTAGGAACGTCATATTATTTACTACTAGATTCAAAGACAATAAGTTTCTTCTTTCAACCCGATCTAACGCAGCGAGTAATCTCAACGAATAATTCGGTGTTTGCTCTGCCAGGACTCCCTTTGTCTCCCTCTCCGCCGTGACAACTTTTTAAGTGTGGACCAATTGATGGACACCCTTGTGATTTCCTAGTAGCGCCGTGTTGCATTGTTTAACTGCGTGCTCTACGGTGCCCACATTTATGCTGCACGTCCCACAGTGAGCATGGATTCCCAAGGCTTTGTGTGTTTTGGATTGCCTCGAGTGTAGGTAGAATTCCTTCCCGAGTCAGAACCAACGGTGAACTCTTGCAACTGTTGCTCTAGATGCACATGTTTCTCCCTGCGCGATCTACTGCGCTTCTGTAAGCTAAAAAATCCTTTTGGGGCTGACTATCAGCCAAGATTTAACGTCCATGGGACTGCTTTGCGCATTGCTTCACAGACGGACCCCCATAAATACAAATGTGCAACGGTGGGGCTCGAACCCGCGCACCTATGTGTCTCTCCGGTCGCGAGGCGCATTCGCATGCCACCACGCTACCAAGCTCGACGCGCTTCTGTAAGTTACGAGGTTTTTATTCAGCATACATGCGTACAGACAATGGCTTACTGTGCCCGACGTTTTCGTATCTTTTCGCTTGTTACAGAAGCTCAGGTTTGAGTGCCTGAGTCCCTCTACTCCCGTGATTAGTTCCTGAAATGTTTCGTTCTCCGTTTTGTGCCACCGTTATTTGCATTGCGAGTGCCCATCATGCTCAATACTATACACGGCTCGCCGTCTCTTGGCATCATTGCCCTTGTGGCTGCAAACAGTGTTTTGCCCCATGTCATTTGATTTTTTTTGGAGCGAGCAATATTGCAGTTTGTTAGCTAAAACTTTCGATGCCACCGGATGACCCACTATTCCTGTGGCATATTTCGCTGCAGCTTAATACACAAACTTCTGGCTATTTTGAGTGTCGTTTTCACTGTGTGTATGCCATACGTAAGTTATGAACTGTTCCGACTTCCTTGTAAGAGTTCTAGAACTTTTGAACTTATGAAATTCTCACAAAGGTGCCACCTAGTATTTGTTGAGAGAGCATTAAGCTTCGGGCAGTTGACACAGTTGACTCCTGTATTTGTAGGCTATTTTGTTTACGTTTCTGCAACTTCTATTAGACTTGCCAGGCGTACGGGCGTCGGATTTAAACCCTTAGCGCGTTCGAATTTGTTCGCTAGTTAGGTCATGGACTTGTGTCCAACTTTCGTCTATGATTATAATACGAGCACCTAGGCAACATTTAGTGATTGTTCAACTGCAGGTAGTACAGTTGCAACTCTAGGTAGGTCAGTAACCAAATCATGAATAAGCTTGCAAAGCTTGGCGGTTTTTTATTGCTATCTGCGATAAGCTAGGCGTATCTACGTGCACCTATTCGTTTATTTGTTCAATTATAAAACCGCATTCCTGTGAGCTCGTCTGCTTAGTATTACACGGCACGCTCTTTTGGGGGGGGGAGGTAGAAATGAACGTACGCGAACGGATTATGGCTTTCCTTGCCGTAACGCGCTGCCCCTCCTAATATAAACATACTCCGATCATAAACGTTAAGCGTTTTCTCTACGAACTATGTTTGCACACTACGGTACATCGCAGCGCTCAGGTCCACTAGAGGCGGCCTTCACGTGTGCGATTTCAACTCCGTGTTATCACCGTTCGCTTGCTCTCCTCCGTGCTCCCCGCCCCTTTGCCGTTAAAAGTGTCGCGCCATAGCAGCTTCTAAACTTGGCAACTAGAAATGGCTGGAAGAGAGTTCAGAAACTCAAGTTTAAGAGCCAGTTTAGATCCGAGGGCGTTCTGCGTAATACAAACATTATCACTTTAAAAGGTTTGCTATACGGCAGAGTAGAGAAGCTCCGCCTTCCCGTCCGTAAATGCCAAACAATGTTGTCGAGCATACATAATAACATTCATGGTAGTCACAAATAATGAAATCTGCATACACAGAAAGCGTTCTGTATTGGCATGCATACAGTGCACTTTTTTGATTCCACAAGCTTGAACTCATGATAGCGCTTCGATATGAAGCGTATCTAACCTGCGACAAAAAGGTATACATATATCAGCCGGTTCGACTAAAAGAGGATTAGCAGACCAGCCAAAGAAAATAGCATGCTTAGACTTGTCTGTTTCGATTATTTACCGTTTCAAAAAGCAATGCGACCTTATGTAAATGTCTCATACGATGTATCGTGCAAGCTATGAATGTTCATACGAGTATATTGTTTTCGTGCCACATGCCAGATGGTCTTGTGCGAACGTCACTTAGTATGTATACCTTGAACGAAACTAAAGTTAAACAAATATAAATATATAAGCATGTAACTATAGTTCGCATCATACACTGAGCGTCTTGCTTAACGGAGAGGTCATGCATAGCGCCTGGGGTGAATAGCGTCGTGCGTGGGGACAGCCCCATGACATGAGAGCGACCGTAATTACGAGTATATGTGTATTTGGTGTGTGTGTGGGTGCATGAGAGAGGGGGTACAGAGAGGCAAAGAGAGAGAGATTGGGGGGGGGGGGGTACAGAGAGGTAGAGAGAGAGAGACACCAGAAGCGCAGTAGAGAGAGATATAGCGGGAGGATCGCGGAAGAAATGTGGTTTCCTTACGCCGGACGCTTTTCTTTCGCACAGTCTCAGCTCAGCGCCTCCTCCGCATCTGCCACGGCCGTTAGTTAGTGCAGCGGTGATGCCTCGAGTAAGAAAGCAGCGAGGCAAAAGTTCACTGGCAGGCAGGCGGAAGCGGCCAACAACAACAGCAGCAGCAGCAGGAGCAGAAGCAGCAACAACAACAGTAGCAACAGTAACAAAGTTAGCCGAGACTTGCTGTTTCTGCGGGGCGGTGCGTGATCGTTGTCCGATCGAGGGCTCTCGGCCGGATTCCCCGCGCGTGGACAGCTGACAATTGGTTGGTCGGTCGGTCAGACGACGTTGTTGTTGTTGTTGTTGTTGTTGTTGTTGTTGTTGTTGTTGTTGTTGTTGTTGTTGTTGTTGTTGTCGTCGTTGTCGTTGTTGTTGTTGCTGTTGCTGTTGCTGTTATTGTTGTTGTTGTTGTTGCTGTTGCTGTTGCTGTTATTGTTGTTGTTGTTGCTGTTGCTGTTATTGTTGTTGTTGTCATCGCCGCGATTATTATCACTGTTGTTGTTGGTGTTGTCGCGTTGTCTGCACCAAGCGACCAAGCTAGTAAATGAGCAAGTGAGGACGTGCACGCGCATCGTCAGTATAGCAGTGTGTGTAGCACTGTATTTATAGCACACGATTCAGCAGCCTCTCTCTGTCTAGCCTCCGCCTCCTCCTCCATCTCTTCCTCCTCCTCCAAGCTTTCGAACCTTGACAAAAGACCGACGCAAATGAGTAGAAGAGTAACGCAGAGAGAGATTGCGAGAATGTACATTTTGACGGACTGCGCCGGTATACTAACAACAACAGCAACAACAATCACAGCACAACAACAGCTGCAGCAACAACAACAACAACAACAACGACAATCACAACAACAACAGCTGCAGCAGCAGCAGCAACAACCACAACAACAATCACAACAACAACAGCTGCAGCAGCAACAACAACAACAACTGACGACGCCAACAGAAGACGACGATGCCAAGAACAAAAGTCGAAGAAAAAGAAGAAGAAAAAGAAAAAGACGACGACACAGTAGAAGGCCGACGAATTCAAGCAAGTGAATAATTAAAGAAGCGATGTATCTTCGCGTATGTGTGTCTCTGCGAACGAGATAAAGTTCAACCAAGAATCAGTCCGGCTGCTGCTGTTGCTGCCGCCGCCGCTGCTGTTCTCGCACCACCCACCCCCGACCCCCCCAAAGGGGTTTGCCGTTGCTTTCGACTGCTAGACCACGCTATTTGCGCAAAGTGTCGTTGGCACGTTTCGCAACGGGTTGCGCGGCACGCTTGCAACGCTGCAACGGCACGGCGGTGATTGCCCTTTTAGTGGTGGCATCGCCTCGCCTTGCAGCCGGTCGGCGTAATCCAACGTGACTGAGCATTTGTTGTTGTTGTTTTTGTTGTTGCTGCTGTTGTTCTAGCTGTTGCTGTTGTTGCTGTTGCTGTTGTTGTTGTTGTTGCTGTTGCTGCTGTTGTTGTTCTCGCTGTTGCTGTTCTCGTTGTTACGGCAGGCGGATGTAACCACATTGCGCCTGCATCTGAGTTTCTCCCCTATGTTTGTACCTTGCTGGTCCTGGGGCAGGCAACAGTGCCCCCCCCCCCCCCCCGCTCCCCCGACAGTATCGCGTTTGTTGCTGGTGTACGGGCGGCCGGCCGGCCGGCAAGGTAGGTGCCCGCAGAACAGCTCTATACAAGCAAATTGCCCATGCGACAAAGTTTGTTGGTTGAGTGGGTGGGTGGGTGGGTGGTTGGGCGACTGAGTGGGTGATTCTCGATGGGAACTGGTCAAGCGGCGGATACATCGAAACCTAGTTGGTCCTGTATGTGTTTGGATGTTTTTGTGGTGCTTGCTGGGGGAAGCGGGGAGGGCTAGCAATAGGCTTAATAGTGGTGGCGCTGAGTTAAGAACTGGTTAGAAACGCAAGGAGGACAGTTATTATAGAAAGGCATATTCGTGGGCGTGCACAACACGGTTTACGATACTTCGTTTTGCATTTTGTGTAGATTCACCGACCGATACGGAATTCTATTAGCCTGCGGGTCTCGCGTTTCTGGCGCTGTCCGGCAAGCCCTGCTAATTAGAAGTCTGGCGTATGGAAATAAAGGAGTAGTCGCAGCGATCTATGTACCACCATAATAACTGTTTAATGCTCGTCGCAGTCGTTAGTTTGAATACTGTAAAATGCAATAAATATTGGCCGGTTTAAGGGTTGAATGAGCAAACATATCGCTACTTCATGCAATTCGTTCAGGCCACTTTATCATGCTATCATGACATCAGGATTAACTTGAGCAGTTGGCACAAAAAAAATACCCTTTCGTCAACATGCATAGACAGAGTTGTTTATCTTATGGCGATACGCGGGTTACCATACGTTCTTAGTTACATGTGTGTGTGGCAGCGTTCGTCCGTTCGTCCACGATCCTAAAGTGGTCCCAGCCAACTCTATACGAGATAGAATAATACTCTCAGTGCATACGTTCTCGGGAGACAATTTCCGCTCCACTTGTATCTTTACATATATATATATATATATATACATATGTTTGTGTGTATAAATATATATACATATGTATGTATATTATATATATATATATATATATACATATATATATATATATATATATATATATACATATATATATATATATATATATATACATATATATATATATATATATATATATATATATATATATATATATATATATATATATATATATATATATACGTACTTATCGGCCACTCAGTCGAGTGGTAGAGCAAATATTGCAGTTGCTTCGTGTATCAATTCCAGCTATGCTATACAGTATAGTTTCGATAATTCAACGAAAATGCAAAGTAACTTTGATTCAGTTTATACATAAAACGTATGTAATCAGTGTAGATAAGCAGAATGAAACGTGCATATTCTGAAAAGATTGGCAAGGGATTAGCAGTATGCTCCGTACATATCCTTGTACTGAAGAGCGTCAACGCGCTGGGCTGGCGGTTTCAATAGCGATACGATATTACTCACGCCGACGTTCAGTGCTCTCAATGACGCTCGCGTGGCAAAAGTTAGTCAACTGCTGTGAAGTGACAATATCCGCTTTCCAAGGAGGTTTCATCTTAAAAGGTCGCCATAAGTTCTTCAGTTGCCTGCTTTGCAGCCTTGTCCGATGAAACAGACGTTTACAGATGTTAGGCAATTTTAGCAGAGAGCTAAGCAGCTAAGCCGATCATTAAGCGTTAGCACTTTTTGGATTCACTATATATATTTACAATTAGCCAAACCTACACACTAATAAACATATTAGTATACCAGTTTGTATCATGGCGTTTCGTATCGAAACCACGCCCAGCAATCGAGTTTAATCGTAAACGATTCGTGAAATCGGTCACCTTATATCTGTATACTTTCGCACCGCCATTTTGAAAAATGCGTGACTTTTACAGTGACATAAGCCAATTGACTGGGTCTGCATCGATCTGAACTTGTAGGTCTAAATGCGTAGAGCATAGAGTTGGCTGATTTGTCTCAACCTGC
This sequence comes from Dermanyssus gallinae, assembly GCA_003439945.1. NCBI lineage: Eukaryota > Metazoa > Arthropoda > Arachnida > Mesostigmata > Dermanyssidae > Dermanyssus > Dermanyssus gallinae. The sequence continues at coordinate 53,734 of QVRM01006157.1, forward strand.
GTCCTGGTTTTTCTCGATTACTTTAAGGTATCGTCTCAGCAGCTAGAGGGGCGTCGTTCAGGTGTTGCCAGCGGCAACTGCCGCCTTCGCGGCAGCTAGGATTCCGGAGTAAACACAACGATAGCAACGTTGATGCAACAGAAATCGCTGTCTATATATTCGTAAAACATTTACATGGCTTGCATAATGCCTTGCGGCAGGCTTATATGTACTAGACTCAAAATACACGCAAAATCGGCGCAACATGGTTCGGGGCGTCGCACACTTCATTAGCCCTTGGGAAGCAGGTATACGCAACATGGCCATGCTGAGAAAATGGCAACCTTAGCAGACAGCAAAATGATTTACACGCCGGTCTACAATACAAGCAACGGCTATGACACAACACCACACCTTCGCACACTAGATTCGTATCATATGAGCCAGAGAGAGCCGGGCATAACAAGCAATGGCACAACGCCACGGAATCGATTTAATATTGGTGATATAGGTATAACGCAGGCTCAGTGCCTCACTTGGCAGATCTATTCAGTACATGCGCAACGGCTTAAAGGCTGACAACTTCACGCTACGACAAAAAGAAGGGTGGTGGGGAAAAGGGAAGCGGGGGCGAACACAGGCGAACGAAGGCGGTCAAAGACGGGTTCACAAAAGATTTAACAATGGAATAACATGGCGCCATGTAAGTGGCCGTGAGTTTCGACTGACACGCAGCTCGAGCCGACCGACGCCTCAATGACACACGTAAGAGCACACACGTAAGAGATTTCAATAACTATGCAGACAGGCAGACTCATAGAACTTCATTAGGGTAAAATGAAGGTTGGGAATCTTGAGTCGACTGAGCTTGATTCGTCACTCAGGCTTCCATTGCAATAGGGAGATAGCAGCGGAGTCGAAGGCAAGAGGACAAAGAGGCAGTGCACTTGAATTTTGGGGCAGCACACCATAGACGAGTGAGCGAAGAATCGAGACAAAGAGAGAGAGAGAGAGAGAGAGAGAGAGAGAGAGAGGAGCAAGAAGTGCGTACAAAGTTAAATGGAAATTGGAGTGGAGCAACGGAACACGAAGAAGAGGTAGACGCAGCGGATCCGGCGAGCACCATAGGGGCAATCATGGCAGCTAGAACAGTTGCCAGACGGGCAGCCGTCGGGCCACAGAATAGCGCAGCGGGCGCGAATCACGAGAGGCGCAAGTCGGACGCTGCGAGAGGAATAGCCTCACATTGGTGGTGACTATTTATTCTCCACAACAACGTGACAGACCGAACTCGGAGAGTGTTCATTGGGCGGCTTGCGTTTGACGAGCTTTACCGGATTATTGTTATATCATTATACTGGCGCATTATACCTATTGTGTTACAATGTAGTGTTAATATAGCTTTAGTTTTATTAACCAAGGATTGGTTTACACATATGCGTCATAGGCATCTCATTTTCAGAGTTTAGACAACAAAGAATTGCTCGTTCGCAACGCTGAAGGTGATATAGATCACACGGGCGTTTTACACAAAGTATGCACATATGCACTCCGGCCGGCGAGACCTCAAGAAACTTCTCGCGCACACAGATCTTCAGGTGGGAGTCTATTATGTTTCTGCACCTTTTTACCGTAAATAAACTTTTTGGGCTGACCCTCAGTTAATATTAAACGTCCACGGGCAATGCTTTTCGCATTGCTTTGTGAGACAGACCCCCATAAATACAAATGTGCAAAGGTGGGGTTCGATCCCGCGCACCTATGTGTCTCCTCCGGTCAGCGGAGACGCAGGCGAATGCACCCACTGCGCCACCGAGCTCGACACTTTTCTACTGTGTGAACACGACTGCGCAAGCAGTCTCTTCTCCCGACTACAATGCGACACAACAGGTAGGCGTCCGGCGTAGTATCGTTAATTACTGTTTGACGCGCATAATTGCTTTAACCACCAGACGTGCGTTGGTGCGTTCTCGCTCATTTGTATGCAGGCTATTCGCGTTCCAGTTGTCGCTGTACTGAGTTCTACATCAGCGGTTGGTTCATCGTAACACTTCAGCAACGTTTGAGGAAGTCTCACCTCTAAGTTTATTCTCGTTAAGATTTGCTAATATAACAACAGTAACGAGCTTACATTTTGTACCAAAATATTATTAAAGACCCAGTCGCCTCTCTGCAGAGTAATGCATACCCTGCCTAGTTGAATTAAACGCCGTCACGCCCGTAAAATTTAACATTGAATGACTTATTATTCGTTTATATAACCAGGAAAAACGATTGTCAAAGGAAAAAAAGTAAACCCAAAAACTTCTGTCTAGCATTTTCCTTAACGATGAGCAACACACCTCTTACGGGCAGGTTCATCTTAAGCTGTTTTAGTTGTGTTAGTAGTCAAGCTATCTGATTTTGCAAACTTACCCTGGCCTTTCGTCTTGCTTCCCATGGATACTGCCATTTTTATTGCAAAGTAGAACATTTATACAACGACATTGCTAAACTAATAATTTAATTGCAATTAACTTAACTGAACAAAAAAGGGTTAATGAAAAATAAACTTGCAACATTTATTTATTAAACGCCATAATCAAGTATATCGGTTCAAGCTTACCAACAGCAACGGCGGAGGCACAATAAAAGTAGAATTGTAAAATTTTCAGGGCAACGTATGCTGCATGTCGTAATATGCTAATTTACGACGTGCTCTATATTCATTCTAACATTTGTGAAACATTTTGTCAAAAATCTACACATTTTAGGAATCATCATTAAAGTCGCCGCCCAATGCTGTCACTTCGTTTCGGTAAAATACCAATTAAGTAATAAGTACTGCCACTTATTTAGTTGTTGCTAATACTTGTTTTGAGAACCCGTTGCCACAAAATGGGCATGTAGTCTGGTGCCCCAGTGAAACTAGTTGAGTCTTGCAATGTTTTTGGAGATTTTTAAAGTTATCGTTGTTATAATTTGCTAAGTTCACAAACATAGCGTAGTTTTGTTTTAGGCCCAAATAAGACCGTCGCTACCTGCAAATGCATATTGTCTGACGTACATTATGCCCAAGTGGTGCGCAATATTTGTTTCTGCTCGCTATCTTATTGCCGTTTGTCGTTTTACAAAGCTAAACCTACTTGCTTAGAAGAATAACTTTGCCCTACGCAACTCGAGTTCGCGTAGCAATTTTACTCCGACCTGAGAAGAGTAGTAGTAGAATACTTCGCAGAGCAGTCGTCTATGAATGCTGCATAGACGCATTCGTGGTGAATGTACCCTTTGAATTTGACAAAAATATGTTTGAAACCTGACAGCAGTTTATACACTCTAAAGCTTAGGTAGTTTCCTCATGCATACGAAACGTTTCCAAGTGGTCTCTCGATCCTCTAGCCTGCAGCTTGCAGCACAATTTTCGCACCATTTCCTCCACTTCAGCTCCACTTACGAGTCACAGAGCCAGGCCTTATACTAAGGCAGTCAAGACCACGTACTAGAGCTAGATAGCATGTACACGTGTATGTGTATATTAGATCAAGCCCTTGACGAAGCACCGTAGCCACAGATTTCGCCAACCTGTTTGATTACCCGATCAGTCGAACACCGAGTGTACGTTGGCTTTTCGTCGTATTATTAGGAGTGATTATTGCGCCACCAGTAACGTGCACTCTATACTGAGTTTGCGCTGCGTAGGGGAGATTATTAGGCTGATCAGACCTCTAGACTAGAATCTTGGCGACACTTCAAGCAAACACTTCAAGAATAGAGAAAAAGACAGATAGTGAGAGAGAGAGAGAGGACACTGCTTGCACAGAGTAGTTACAGTCTATACTCATGCACAAGTATAAGAAACTCGATATACACCTACCACACATGTTACCGTTTGTGTGGACAACTTACATTTAAGGGCAACCAAACCGTAGATCGTGTGTTGCGGCATTTGTTAAAAAATAAAACGAGAAGGTGAAGAAGGCCTACACGGTCCGTTGTAAGCCTAGCACGTCGAGGATGATGTTTGTGCTACGTATAAGTTTTAGTTAAGGTTAACGAAACTAGTAGTTTCTCAGGGTCGTTGGTACTCCGAAGTACACGTGTGTGGGTACGCACCAGATGTGGTACACTACACATCAGCAGGCACTTTGGCGAGCATCGCCCAGGAATTTCGTTGCAGCGTGGCCTAAGCATGATTTATTTGACGAACGAGTATTGTTGACCATTTATAGCTCGCGCGTCGTCGAGCCCGTTGCCCAATTGCCTTGTGAACATCAGGGCGTTTCGTCACTCCACTACCACATCGGCTGCCGGCCATCCTTGGTTCGAATGCTGATTTTGTTAGATGGAATCGTACAGTTGTCGAGCGTTTCAACGTCCTTGCAATGGCGTGACCGGTGAGACTGCATCCGCTTGCATTTAGGGCTACCGATATAACACATTTCGAGGGAAAACAATGACATGTTCTTTGGTTCTTTCGCACAAACAGGCATTGTTGGCACCCGATTTAATGAGAATGTAGCTCCTCAGAATGGATGGACCAATCAAGGAGACACGCGAGCGCCAGCGGTTCTTCGTCGTAACACCTTTATACCATTCGCTAGTAAGCATGTACGTAAACAAACGTTGAATAACAGGTTTTGGCGCCTGTTTTATAATAATAATAATAATAATAATTAGAATGACGGCTTTTTATAGCCAGACAACCTTCTGTCGATTGATCGTTGCCTGACGACGGGGTGTCGGTATAAATGCTTCACGAGTAACGAAACCGATTGCATTTATCATTTCTAATGGATATATATATATATATATATATATATAAATGACGACGCGCATTATCACAGGGCTGCGGCTTGGTGTTCCTCACCGATGTCCTTGCGGTTACCTCGTGGACGCGTTGACCTATCATGGCGCGTTAAGTGTAGGCCGAGGATTACGCCACTCGGCTGTAAACAACACTTTTAGTCGAGCGCTGAGGTCTGCAGGCTTTCCGTGTGTACTAGAACCTCCGGGTCTATCCAGAGACGATAGAAAAAAAAACGGTCTGGCGGACTTACTCTAACCCCCTTTGAGCGTGGTCGCATGCATGTTTAGGACGATATATATATAACAAACCTGGTTGTTCCTGTTCGTTCTGAGTAGAAGGATAGACAGTAAGACTTTAAGGCATTCGTTTTACATGATCTTAATGCTTCATAAAATGTCTGTAGCTGTACAAGTTTTTGGTCATACGTATTGCACAGTTTGGGGTGCTTTTCAACGATGGTTTGTCTTAAACTACTGACTCACCGGTTGTTCTTTTCACTATGAATTATTTATTTGTTTTGCGTAAGTCTTGTGTATTTGGAGAGGTGCGCAAATCCTACAAAAAAGCAGTACGATTTTCTGAATGCCTGCTATATTTTAACGATATTAGGCTCGATACCTCGCTTCGACTAAGACCTTGTCTAGGTAACGCTGTTGCAGACGAGCCATTCATTATGGTCTGTAGTCTCAACTTACGTCAAGCTTCTCACAACACGTAGCCGTGGCAAATTAGCTGCTAATAAACCGATTCAAACGATGCGTTCACTATGCGTGTGCTATATTGTCAACTACCAAACCTATGCTACGATCTAAGAATGCAATTATTTTCTTCATATCCGCAATGAAAAGTCGTATTCCTATCAAATTATTCGCAACAAACGCGAGCAAACGACCGCATTGCAGTACAATCGCACGCAACTTACAGTCCCTAAACAGCACATTTTTTTGTCAGCAAGCAGCCGCATTTAGTTTTTAGTGTCAGTGCAAAAACTAATAATAATAACAAATACCTTAATTCGGCGCAATGGGTGTTTGTATGCGCCAGTTTTCCGGTACTTACTGTTACAGCGCTACTGAATTAAGACAACGATTGGCTACGAACGATTTTGGACTTCGATCAGACAGCAGCAATATTCAGACGACCCTTGCTGAACCTTGCCTGTGTGTAGTATATACTAATTCTATTTAAAGGAGCCTACGGCGTATCTTCGTTTGTACAAATCGATTGTGTTATCTAAACATTTACACCGTTCACCCGTATGGCATCTACATTTGTGTAGAAATATAGGTATGATTGAATGCGTACAAAGGAGATTCGAAATAAGACTCCACAGAAAATGCGATCTCAGACAATATTGTTTTGATGTTGAGTGTTCCCATTTAATCGACACACTTAACAGTAAAGGTAAACAAGTTTTAGCTCAACTTATGGTTGCGAACCCATATTGATCACATGGGTGTCATTATATTTGAAGTACAGCCGAACAATCGCAGATTCCTAATAATGTATGTGCATAGATGCATTGCAAAAACGGAGCGCATCAATAATATGTACGCTTGGCGCGTGGCCAGAGGTATCTACAGCAGAACGACTGTGGTAGGCGCAGGTTCCTCCTGCGTCACGAGTTTTATCACCCTTACGTGAATGAAGTAGTTTCCGTTTCATTTTATTTAAAGGAGGTAACTGGACCTGAAGTTTGCTTCGTGATCTTAAGCCCCACATGCATACTAGGCAGAAATAAAATCTCGAGATCACCTGCAGACTTACCTTAACGAAATTGCAAAATAGTGTGAAGAAAACAGAAGCAATGAATCGCAAACGACAAAGGAATTGGATTTTAGTAACGAAAGATTACATGCTGCTAACGATAGTTGGGGTAAAATAGACGGAAGTGCATTCAGGTAGTCAATAAGGTAAGCAACAGTTTCACCTACTTAGGAGTCATCCTAACCTTCAGGTTCTCATTCAGTAGACAGGTAATGGAATGCGGGCAAAAACTGCGACTGCAATTTCTTGCTAGGCTGCCTACGTGATGTCGACCTGAAGACAGCCTTTAACTGTTTTATAATCAAACCATAACATAATGCCGTAAACGTGTTTTACTTGACACTGAGTGACCTCAGGAGGTCCTGATTAGGTAAGCTTGCGTTTTCAAACATATACTGGGATGATAAACAGAAAGGTCGGCCACACTCGCCCTAGAGCTGCGCGGAGGAAGAACGTTGACGGAAAACCTCGTACTTAACAAGGATTCATTATTACCCCGAATTAATGCCAAAGTAATACTGTGACTGGAGGATAGGTTTCGTGGGTTTGTGAACTCAGACGACCTGACACGGATATCACTAATGTATGGGCATAAAGCCAAAGTGTTTAATAGTGAGGAATGTGTACGAAATTTCTGTGGAAAATGAGTTTTTGGACGCTAGCACGTACGTGAGAGAAACGGCTGAAGCCTCCCAATATCTAGGGTTCATTACGCAATGTCAGACTACAGTGTTGGGGCTGTAACTACTAATTCCATGGTGATTAAATCTTGAATTATATATACATATTTAACATTTAGACATTTACTGGGGTAAACTAAACACTTAAAGGCGATTATCCTGACGATGGCGGATTGTCAGGTGGCATAGGCTGTGATGTCATCGTACATGTTATACGATATGCCAGCCTGCGCATATTTATTTCGAGACATCACACAGGGCTATTCCGACTGCTTGTCAACTGCAAAGGCCATTTCGGCGGACGGCAATGGGGTGTTTGTGTTGACAATTACAGGCCTGCAGTTATTCTTCTTTATCGCTAGCAGAGGACTTAAGTTACGCAGAAGCCGTTGATGCGTGCCGTTTTGCCTACTGTGCCGCCAGCCTGAATCTGTCTTGCAACCTTGCCGCATTATATCGTATGTAAACACGGAAGATCACGACGTAGCACGTGGTGATCACACAAATGCTTGCTTCACTAAAATTATATTTCACATTTTATGATAATAATAATCGTTAATTATTATTATTATTATTATTATTATTATTATTATTATTATTATTATTATTATTATTATTATCATATATATATATACATTTACGTCCTCAAAAAGTAAACATTGACGTGCCGACGACAAACTCAATTTACGAGTACGTATTAGTTGAGCACAACAAGGCTCAGCGCCTAAGGTATATCACCTGAAGCAGCACGCTTGGCATAGCTAGTGGCAGCAAGGGTCGCTTGCCTTGCGCATCATGCACCCTAAAAGCGATGTCACGTGTCTGAAGGTAAATCGCTCGGACTGCCAGTCAAGGTTGCGTGCTCACGTACATAGGGAACGTCAACCTGGGTATATCCTTGAGGAGCCGCCATGAACCGGGTCAAAATAGCCTGTCCTCCTTCCGGCCTTCGAGGCGGAATGGGTCGCAGGATCAACATGGTGTGTTCTACTGTATATTTGTATATGCGTTCCGCTGTAGAAGACACTGGCTGACGCGGTGTCCTTGATTCGGGGGAATACGAAAGCTCATCTCAACTAGGCCAGATTTATGTGGTCTTGCATGTTAACAGAGTAACGATGCAGTGCTTTCGTATCTAGACGTGTATGGGTGAATATATGGAACCATAGCTTCATGATTCAGCTCATAAATGTGCTCCTGCCCAAAGAGGTCGAATGAGTGCGCGGCTTACTCTAAGTATGGTAACTTCTAGATCATGTGTCTAGTTCCCGGAGACACACATGCTTGAAGTAATGGTTCCACATAATGCACTATATATATATATATATATATATATATATATATATATTTATATATATACATATATGTCCATACAAAGTGGAAACAGAAACAAGGAGCATTGAACAATACATCAAAAAAGAAAAAATACTCTATGGGGAAATGCTTTACAGACCACCTGGTATCCGCAATGACCATGGCCAGCGGGAAGAGTAGTCAAGCAAAGACGACGGGAAGTGACCTCCCGAATGAAACAATAGTGGAACTCTTGACAGACAAAAAACAGATAGATGGGTGAATTGACTCGACAATCATTTCGGCAGGCAGCTGTTTTGCTACGCCTCCCGAGGACGATGCAAGCTGGCCAGGTCAAAAAAGGCCCACGTACACTCAAACGGAAGGAAGAGAAAATGAATTAATGGTGTGTACACCGTTTGAACCCAATTGAGTGTCGCACGTCTAATTACCTACTATTGTGTACTAAACTGGATTCTAGAGTGCCGTCTAATTGTAGCGTTTCCTAGGCCTAAGGGCTACAGGTACTCGAAAATTCACTGTACCGCTTCTTGTATGCGTGTGTATGTAAGTGTTTGCAAACATCGCGGGCAAGCATAACACGATGCTGTGGTCGAAAAATGGCGTCTTTCTGATCAAGTGTAGATACACTCGTTTCTAGCGGGAAATTCTCAACGCCCGTTGTAAACCTTTCATCTATATAGACTACTTCGTATCTACTGTATGTGGCATACTGCACTCTATAGTCAGTACTGAGCTAAGCGCTCGACAATTCCTCTCCTTTCTTTAAGTTTGCCGGTTTGTAGAAACCGAATTTGACAACAATAGTTCGGCTCGTTGAAAATGTTTTTTTTTTCTACCTTTTCAGGCCAAAACCAAACATAACCTGCGATAATATATAAATTTGAAGTCTAAATGCACGACACCGCTTCCTCCTCATATAGTCTTGAGGATCTCTTTTTTTCTATAACAGCTGCAGTTAGACGTAGTACTCAACGTTCAACGACACTTGTGACGCCGACTGCTCTAAAGGAATCCACCTGCCATTCTTTTGCGAACACTCTGCCGACTATCTGGAGCGAAGTTCTCCAAAAAAATCCGCGTGCTCACCTCAATCAGAATCGTGAGTTGAAAAAATAGGTGAAGTACATAACCTAGTCAACTTCTCAATAGGTTGACGAAAGCTCGTCACATGTTTGAACAGGGGAGTTTCTAGCAACTTAGTCCAATTCTTCGTTTTGCATGAAGTGGGACATGTTGAGGTACGTTTTAAGAAGAAAAATATCATGATGGTGTTTTTACACATTTTACATATTTTTGTTTTCGAGAACCTAAATATTGTGGAATTGCGGTTCCGTGAATAAACTTCAAATTTGAAATTGAAAAATTGAGAAACCTCGTGATAGTCAAACTTGACAGAGGATTTCAATTGCCGGGATGTTAATTGCTATGTAATTGGCAACCTTCGTAGTATAAAGCTAGGCGGCTTATTTTATCACGGTTATCCATAATACTTTGACGACGGGTCAAAAGGAGCTTTTGTAGTAGACGCAGGAAAATTTATTTTGCCTACGTAAAGAAGTTGCGGACTCATTAATCGTAGCTATTTTCATAAGCATTTGCAGTTCAATATTTATTAAGTGCGCTACCATATAGTATCACTTTTAGTATTTATTCTAATTGGAGACATCCTTATAATAAGTTAAGTTGCTCTCAGACTGCCAAATCGCAAGTTTAATATTAAAAGAACCAATATATATATATATATATATATATATATATATATATATATATATTGTATCAGTCTTCGACAGCAGACTGCGGAACAGATGACCAACAGTCGTGATAACTGAAACTGTGAGAGAGCTGGTAGATGCTCTACTACTAATATTCTAGTACGTTATAAAAACTTTGGAGATGCTGAGGTTGATTAGTCCTTAGTCGAGTCTTAAGCGTCTCGATTACTACATGTGTAGAAACCTTCACGTCAAAGCTTGAGCAGACTAACGGCTCATTAAGTGACCCGCAAACATATTTTATGCGCTACGTGTACTTGTATAATGGTATGACTAATTTAAAACGTGAAAGTGTAGCGCATTTGGGCATGATCATAGATTAACTTAATAATAATAGTCCACAACTTTTCTAACGCGCCGTCAAAACATACTTTCTTGGATGCTAAGATGTATAAACGAAGATTGGAAACGGTGATTGGAAAGCTGCCGAGGAAATGCCTGTTGTGCGCCGTGAAAATTACCTTAATATGTATGCTGTAAATAAAGCATATACATATTTATATGTATGTATATATATATATATATATATATATATATATATATATATATATATATATATATATATATATATATATATATATATATTATAAATATATTTATATTTATATGCAAGTTATTTAGGAACTATATATACATGCGAATGTTTAAATCCATAAAAAAAATGATATGTAAGTATATATATATATATTACAATTTTAGCTTATTTAACATCTTCGTATGTAAATAAGTAGTATTTAACCAGCTATAGAAAATGCATGTATTGTTTAATGCATATGTACAACTAGCTTCCTAATTTAAACCTTATTTTTATCGCGTTAAGTAGCTTTCGTATGTGTACTCGCAGAAGTAACATATATCGGGCCGGCCAATAGAGGAACGCCTAGGCCGGTCGACTCAGCGAAGAAAGTAGACAGCTAGGTTCTCACCGCAATCAATGCACGGCGAACAGACAGGGTGCATAAGGCTTGCATACGTAGAACGCTCTCCCTTCTAGGTGTCGAGTAAATGCCAGGCACTTCCGAGCCTGAGGGCATGCATTCTTGAGTGACCTCGTCACTTTTCCGTAACGGTTGCTGATAAACTTATTCGTTTATATCCGGCGTCGTGTGGCGTGTCTTAAAAGGGAGAGAGATGCCTTTTGTCGCGTTTTTGTACGCATTTCGTTTTTGCCGTACCCTGGTACCTGCTACCTAACGTCAGATACCTCGGCTGTCGGCGATGTGTCGATTACTCGATGGCGCCGCCTGATAACGGCATACTTCTCTTAACGACGTACTGGAACACGGCCCACACTTGACTTCGACTATAATCATCTTATTTATTTCACTCATATTGAGTATGCATATAACATAGATCGTTATACAGATTATACAATTATACAGTTGTCAGCTGCTCGCGGCCTGTTATTCGAGAGAGGCAGTGCAGCGATCTCTTCGCAAGGGCCAGGCGGGCAGGCAGACGCATAAAACTTTGTACACGCCTGAGAGCACAGTCGACAGATGCACTCCGTGTACTCCTCGTGGAAGCTCGTATTCGTTGCTCGTGACTTCGACTATAAGGCTTACGGCGGAGTCTTTCCGTCGACCCTTGCATGTACGCGCGGTGACCGATACATTAAACCTCAATCTGATTTTAAGCACACACATCATTCTAATGGCCCCTGAGGTGCAGGTGAGTCGCGTTTACGAATTTCTTATTCTTCTCAAACTCACACACCTCTCTTGTCTCTTGGGGAGCCCACCCCCTGGCTAAATACAGAAAATTAGGATTTCTAGGAGTGCAGGACACGTTCCTGGGACGCCTATGGTTGAGCTGCCTTCAGGGCTTGATGCCCGACGTTCTTCCTAGTATAAACTCATTCTTCAAGCAGTGTAAAAACTGCGGTCTACGTTCACAAAAAAAATGCAACTTGCTGGGACACTTTTTACGTGCGCTGCAATCCCATTGGAAGCCAACATTCCATTACCCAAAGACCCTAACTCTATGTGAGATCATAAACGGTTTGTTTGCTTGGCGAGAGGCCAAATTGAAGAGTGCAAATCCAAATCTTGCTCGCTTATTTGGCGCTTAGCTTGTTCTCATTCAAGGAAAACATACATTAGACACAATACATATTTGACCACGACAAATTGTACCACGTGTCCCAATATTAAAAGAAAAAAACATATATATATAATATATATATATATAGTAGCACAGTGAAAGTCCTTAGATACATATACGCGTAAATAAACATATTCAATATTTTCATAGAAGTGAAGCTTCTCTGACCTGTTTTATAGCCGGAATGATCGATTGTCATTATAGAGGTTTTCCCTTCCACATTCTGATGGATTGCCGTAGAGCTCTGGTAGGACGCTTTGTATGGTAATTGTGGATACTTAGAAAATTGTAAATGTTTCACAGCTTGAATAACCTTATACACGGCGGATTATGGCGCCCCATATGTTATACACTTTTCAAGGCTATTTGGACCAAGCTTTTTAAGGGTATAAATATAACGTTACCCATATTTGATGACGGGTCGGAAACGTCTATGCGCGGTAAGCTCTACTAGCTTTTACCCAAATCATTTTTAACACGATTTAAAGATTTAATTTTTAGCCATTAAAGAAACACTTTAGAGAATATATCAACTCGTTCATTCATTCACTCAAAATGCATCACCTACATCAACCAATTTAGTACACAGATAGTAACAAAACGAATTTTTTTGTCAATTTTTAATCTGAGGTTTATTTACGGAATCGCAATTTCACAATATTTAAGTCATCGTAAAAAATATGCAAAATGTGTTAAAGGACAACATTATGTTTTTCATACTTCAACATGTCTTACTTCATGCGAATTTAGCAACTGAAGCCGTTAGATTTTTCCGTTCACTTACATGACAGACTTTCTTTAGCCTATTGACAAGAAACTAGGTCCCACTGGATTTTATATCTGTTAACAATTTTTCACGCCTGTTTGGACTGAGATGAGCACGTGCATTTTTGAGAAAGTTTCGTTCAGATAGTTGGCAGAGTGTACGCGAGAGCATGACGGGTGGATCTTTTAAAGCTACCCGCCTCAACATTTCTGTTGCACGCCGTCATACGTCTAATAGCAAATATTATAGAAAAGCAATATTATAAAAAAACACAGTGTCATCCGGAATAGCTCTTCTATACATCTCAAACGCAAGCAAAGCAAACTTAGCCTGTATATATTCTTTAGCGGCCAAAGTCTAAAGTCATAAAAACACATACGGATCAAGTCGTTACGACGCAAGTTTAAAAAGGCCCCAAAGGCATCATTTTGAATTACTTTAGCGCTGTGAGTTATACTCCTATTACGAATCCCCCAAATAGAGATACTGACATGACAAAGAACTAGCACCAGTAGCTTCTTACATACTAGAAGGAGACGGGCATCTCAACAACCCCAGTTCTCTTGGTCGACGTATAAATGCAATTATCGCACAGCATTTAGGCGTAAAAACATCGAAGTGATCATTCCATCTAAACGTCTCGTGTAAAGTTAGGCCCAAACATTTTATAGTAGGGAAGATTATCGCTTCAAATCTATTGAGCTTCGAGCAAAGCCTTTTGGGCAGGGCGAAACAACGTAAGTCCAGTTTGTGGTTGCATTTATCACCAGACCGAATTTCAATCAAACACGAGAACAGCCTACTCTATTACTTGCATCGCTTCCTGTACGTCAGCCTGTATTGCAGGTGGTTGAATACGACACAGTAAAGTCCTATCGTAAGCATAGACGCTGGGCCGACAGGACTCTTTAATGCGATATCTTCTGATAGTGAAGTTGATCCAAACGACAACTTTCCGGTTTCGGTTTCGACCGGTGTGCATCGCCGCGGACTGCTCTTATCGATTTTTGGCGATTTTATCAGTTTTAGTGCGTTTTATAGTTGTATTGAACGTTCAAGACGACAAGTACGAACTTTCAAGTGACTGGTTTTCGTGTGCGTACTGTGTTTATTCTCCACTGTCTTCGTATACGTCTGCAAATTTTGACGCATCATGGACTACGTGGCATGTGTGTTTTGTAATGAAACGGCGCGGAATGGAATCGGTTTCTGCTCTCACGGATGTGGTGCGGCGGGTCATGTTAAGTGTTTCCCAGATTCTACCGGAGTGCTGCAATCTCTCGTTTGTCCGAATTGCAAGCAAAAGCCTCCCTCTGGGTCGCAGGCAAATGTACTTCGTCGTATTGCTGATTTGACAAACATTGTTCTTTCTCAACAGCAAGAACTAACTGCCGTTCGTGAAGACCTTCACCAGTGCAAACTGAATCTGAGGTCGGCCTGTGATGAGATCAAACAATTGAAATCCAATGCCGTAAGGCCGAAGGATCGGCTTTTCGAATTTCGTGGATCCTCTAGTGTGACACAGCAAGGATCCAGCTCGCAAACAGATGTACAGTCGATTCCCTCTGTCTCCGCTACTGTCCCTTTACGTCCTGTCTCCAACAGTGGCACGTCCGCAAACGTGCAGGGGAGAGGGAGATCTCGCTCGGCCAAGCGCCTGAGAAGTACTAGCAGACGACGCGAAGCCATCATTGGCACTGCGGATTCTCAAGGTCTTGTTCCGTCAATCGCACGAGTGATAAAGAAGAGGGTGTTCGTGTCTCGTATTGCACCCAACGTCACTGCCACCGATATGTACAATATCATCAAACCTAAACTCAAGTCACCCCTAGCAGTATGGCAACTTCATACTGCTCACAGCTCTTATTCTTCATTTTGCCTGTTCGTCTCTGAGGATGATGAACGGGCTGTTCTTGACCCAAAACTTTGGTCACATGGTACAGTGATAAAGCCGTACTTTGGACGTATCGCGCCTGAGAAGATTAAATCGAAAGTTGACGGTGATGTTGTTGATGTTCAGTCGTGTCCTACATCAGCTGATATCGAGCCGGCGGGGGAAGATATTGTCGATCAATTAATTGTCTCTACATGAATTGTAGGTCTGCCGCCAAACCAGGTGCCATTGACGCACTAAGAAGCTATTGTTTGCTATATGACGTTGACGTTGTTCTATTATGTGAGACATGGTTTAACGAAAGCATACGTGATGCTGAAATCAGCTTGAGGAACAGATACAGAGTGTTTCGTAAAGATAGAGATTCGCGTGGAGGTGGCATCTGTGTACTCGTCAAAAACTCGATAGATGTTATAAAAGCTGATTTCGGCTTACCGGGTGAATACGTTTCCCTTGACGTAGTCTCCAAACAAGACAACTTTCGTCTTGTCTGCTGCTATGCATCTCCCTCGGGGGACAGTCTTCAGAGGGGAAGACGCATAGATGATATATGTGCCATTATAAACACCTGTTGTCAAACAGACTATACTGTCATATTGATAGGTGACTTCAACCTTCCGAAAATTGACTGGCAATCTCATATTACTCTCAATGACTCTATGGAATCGAAATTTAGAGCCTGCTGTTTGGCAAATGGACTATCCCAGCTAATTCACTCACCGACTCATGTATCTGGATCCATACTTGACCTTCTTCTTACTACTGACTCAGATACAATTGATAATGTTGCCATTATCCCTCCTCCCATAAAATCTGATCATCGTGCCATACGTTTCAATATTGTACTTGCTGTCAGTGACATATTGCCGTCGAATGGTCGGCTCGATTACAAACGAATGGATGCCACTATTATTGCGAATCATCTTGACCTTGTAAACTGGGCAAATTTTTTCATGGGTTGTCCAGATGTAAATGTAATGTACACCAAATTTGTTGACTATTGCTCTTATTTAATTAACTCGTTTACTCCACTGGTTCACCAGTGTGATTCCATCAAGGATATGGAGACTTACAAAAATCGTCTTGCTCATAAACTAAAGTCTTGTAGTACCGCATCTCAGTCTCTTGAACGCAAGCTAATGAAAGTGACCAAGAGACTTCGTATTTTACATGAGTCTAGAATGAACATTAGGGACTCTCGCTCACTTTTTCGGTATGCCAATGAACGAATTAAAGTAACTGAATCTCTTCCTCCCATCATACTTGGCCCTACGGTGGCTTATACTGATTCACATAAAGCTGAGACTCTCGCTGAACATTTTTCTACCCTGTTCTGTGCATCCGGTCCAGGTTTTTCAACGGCAAGCAACCCACGCAACATTTCTCATCGCGATTCCTTGGTTACCTTCTCTGAGTTTGCAATCTATTCACTTCTTTCTGGGCTTAAATTGAAGACTAGCCTTACACCTGAAAACATTCCTCCAATTTTTTATAAACAATTTGCGTTGTTTTTGGCGGAACCACTTAAACTCATATTTGAAAGATCTTATAGTGACGGCGCTGTGCCCGACCTTTTTAGACTCAGTCTTATCACCCCTATCCACAAGAAAGGGTCGAAAATGAATGCTGAAAACTACCGACCAGTTTCGCAATGCTCAATACCATGCTGCATTTTTGAGAAAATTTTAGTTAACCACTTAAATCAGTTTTTAATCTTAAACCGCTTACTTGACCCTGCCCAACACGGCTTTACTACCCACCGTTCTACATGTACACAGCTTTTAGAAATGACCCAGGACTGGGCTATGTTTATAAATGATCGAAAACCGTTTCACTGTGTTTATTTTGACCAAAAGAGCGCATTTGACAGAGTAGATCACTCTCTTCTGCTTTGCAAATTGGAAGATCTAGGTATCCATGCATGTACAGTGCAATGGGTGAAGGCATTTTTAAGCGACCGTCATTTTCGAGTTAAGGTTGGTGACAAACTTAGTCGACCATATCCTGCAGTATCTGGTGTACCTCAAGGGGGATGTTTATCCCCCCTTTTATACACAATTTTTGTATTGGACATAAATAAGTACCTGCCACCGGCGGTCAAATATCTTGAATATGCTGATGACTTAAAACTTTATTATCCTATTTGCTCTAGTGACTCTCACGCTGTTCTGCAGACTGCCGTCGACGGCATTGCACGATGGTGTTTTGAAAACAACATGATTCTCTCACCCTCTAAATGCATTGTACTGAAAAATGGTGCACTTGACTTTGACTACAAAATTGACAACTGCATTTTACCGACCCTCTCTTATACCCGGGACTTAGGCATATATATTACGCCTGATCTTAACTTTAGCCTTCACATTACCAAGGTTGTGGAGACATCTCTGCGCACAATAAATACTATCTTTCGCTGTTTTATTTTAACGACTCCACATGTGTACATTCGCCTTTACAAATCTCTTGTTCTTCCTAAACTCACATATTGCTCCCCTGTCTGGGAGCCTTATCTGTCCAAATATAGGAAGTTGGTGAATGGCGTCCAAAACATGTTTCTAAGACGCCTGCGAATCAGGTGCCCCCACAGCGTGTTAGATGACGTTGTTCCAAGTATCGACACACTTTTCATGCAGTGCAACTTATCTGTTCTACGTCAATTACGAAAATGTGACTTGTTAGGACACTTTTTTTATGTACGCTCCAATAACCTAAGAAGTCAACGATCAATCACCTCAAAAGCCGTGGCCCGCGGAGAATTCGTGAACGGACTGTTTGCTTGGCGTATGGCCAAATGGGCCCATGATAATCCAAATAGTGCTCGCCTATTTGGTGATTAATTACGATTGTCTTACAGAAGTATGTATATTGATACCAACCCTTTTATGTGAAATAAAAGTGATGTTATGTTATGTTATGTTATAAACGGTCCTCAGATTAACCCTTGCAGCATCCCGACGTTTTCTCTTTCTAAAGACGACATATATTCTGAAACAACAACTAATACAAATAGCGATATCTCAAAGATATCACTAAACAAATTTTACAAATATCTTACAGCAACCGAGCTTCACAGTAAAGACTCGAAGGGATAGCGACTCCCATGGTACACAGGTTCATACGTACCTTACGTTTCTACATTGCTCATTGGGCTCATGCCAGGTGGTCGACTTACAAAAAAATATGCTGAAACCCGTGTATTGTAAAACGCGTTACAATATTTTAATTCACGTAGTATTTTGTGTTCAGTCCAAATTTGGCTTATAAATTTCTACCGAGTCGCACAAAGTTGGCTCGATTTCCGAGAACTTATGCTAACAAAAAGCGTTGATTTGCTTAAATAGACCAGTCCGTAATAGTCTGATCTTCGATGGGCAGCGATAAGGCAATAAGTAAGTATGCTAGAGGATTACACGCAGGAAAATACCATCACATCACTTAGTTGTTTAAGGTCAATTATACTAAGTTAATCCTATACTACAGCGGTCCCATAGGCTGTCACCGGGGCGATTATCGGTCAAAGAGATATTTGATTGCCGATACCTAGAGTATCCTCTATTCCCTGCGAGCTTAGAATCGCTGGAAGGCATATCTTCAATGCACCGAGGGGCGGACATGTTAAGATGTCTAGGGTTTCCCCAACGATTGCGATACCCAGGGACAATGTATGTGCGTTTTTAATTGCCGCTCTTATAATGGATATTTTTCTACGGCATTATCGGATGTAGTGAGTGAATTGTAAGACATACATTTATGAAAGCGGCTTGACGTATGTGAGCAGCGTACTGGCGACGGTGTAGGTATTTTAGGCGGCCACGTTCCATACGATTTTTCTTTATAACATTACGACCATGTTCGTAAAATTTTTAGCACATATGGGAGGTGGCATAGAGTACCATATGAGGGGAGGGTTATTGCCTACGTTATTTCGGCAATACAAGCTAAACCGGATATATATATATATATATATATATATATTGATATATATGTATATATATATATATATATATATATATATATATATATATATATATATATATATATATATATATATATATATATATATATATATATATATATATATATATATATATATATGTATATATATATAATGTAAACATATTAGGTGCAAAAATAAGAATTTTCTAACGGAGTAGGGGGAGCGGACATTTCTTGCTCAGAAGTGACAGTGAAATTACTAAAATTAGTTATATCGGTCTGGTTGACCGGACATAGCTTCACAGCCTTAAAACTTCACTTTTAAATCTGCGATTACGACTAATCAGTCGACTGCATAGCTTGAACTCTGATGCGGATTAATTATTCGTTGATTAGTACAGTGGGTTTTTGCTAAGAAAATAAACCGATGCAGAGGCCCATGCACTCGCGCTCTTCACAGATGAGGCCTCGTTAACATTCGAGGCAGTGCTGTTTATGCACACAATTCTCATTGGTTGGCCAACGGAAACGTGCAAATTACCTGCAAATGACCCGTATACCCACACGAGGAGCGCTTCTCCGTCAATCCTAAGGCTGGCATGGTAAACAACTATCGATTTGGTCCCAGCCATTTCTCGAGAGGTAAAATGCACTGCACGGTTCTAAGTAGGACTAAACCAGAGCTCCGACAGGTAGATGTTTTGGAAAGTATTCACTCAAGAATGGGATTCCAGTACGCCACTTTAAATGCTGGCAAAGTTCGGGCCGCGCGTGGATACTGTATTCGTTTGAAAATGTTTCAACAGCCCTGCTTAGAGCCGCTGCCGGCAAGGCCTCGGTTCCGCTCTAATCCGTGACGATTACTTGCACCAATCGTAGCTCCTGGCCCCGGCGCTTATTTAAACCTTATTTAATGAAAAAAAATTTCAGCCTTATTTAATGAAAAAACATTTCAGCAAGCATCGTGCCCTTCAACTGGGCACGAGATAACACTAACTGTAATTCCAAAGGGTATAGGCGACCTATCTTTGTGGCGTGTGATTGCAAACAAGAGCTTGATTTACATGCTGCTAGGTAGCCTACTCACATGCCGGCTGGAGTCGTATCTGGATTCAAACGCAAGTACGCGCCCGCAAATGGCAACACGGATTTCAACACGGCAGGTTAACAATGACGGCTTGGGCGGTGCACCTAAATACCGTACAGACGAATCTTGTACGATAGTGTCATCTCATGTTCGGCGTGTTTGTTAACGCCGTGAAAACTTACTCTGGGTAAATTGTGATACGCCAGGATCCAGCTATAGGCACGCAAGCTTCAGATCTATATTCTTTAGAAAGGAACAACAATGTTGAAAATTAAAGTAGAATAGACCGCTTAGTCTCTGCTCCGGTGTAACACTTTTTGGCATCATGACGTTGTTACTAATACATCATTATATTCGCCGCGAGTTGTGTCCGATATTAGACCAGGATGCCTCCAAATAGGCGCCAATTGTGCAATCTAGCTGAAGAGCTCAGTCCGCTCACTTCGATTAGGATTTCTGACCTCCTGGTAACACGATTCGTCAGGTGAGCCTGCAAACCCTACATCCTATGCTGGCGATTTGGTTTCTGTATTTGAGATGCAGATTTTGACGGCGGTCGCTAATTTGTGGAACTGTGTGGAAGTCAAAGACCTTGTCGTCAATGTAGAGAAAACAAAGGTAATGAAATTTTGGCGAGGTGAATGATTGGTGATCGAAGGCGCTGCCTTTCATAATGAGGCACTATTTCTTATCTCCCGTGAAGATTCGGTACAGAAAACGTTGTTTGTGTTCGCATGTTGCTTGGTGGCGGGCGAGATATTGGGCCGCAATATAAACGCGGTTTTTATTGTTGTTTTTTTTTTGTTGAGCTCGTACACGTCGCAAATGTCCCGTGCGACTTCAATCGTTTTTTGACGTTGATGAAAAGCGAAGAAGAGCAGGTGTCAAAATGCCGTTTTGCCTCCTGGATATTCACTTCTTAAGCCAGGAATTAAACATTTGTAAGGAGGTTGTTTTTAAATTTTAAGCTATTCTTCGTCTTCTAAGTGCTCGGAACTCACCGTCAGGCATTATTTTAAATGCACCGAGGGCAGGTACAGTCTTAGTGGCAGCGGCCGCCGACCCTCAGCGGTATAGAATTTATCATGTATTCTCGATAAACATCGTTCAAAGAAAATTCGATCGACAGCAGTGATCAAACCTGCGACACCCCGGTATGTGACAACCATGACTAGCGCACTAAACCTCTGGACCGCGCCGCCACAATCATATCTAAGTCTGAACAATAATATTAAGATAATTTATTTAAAAAACAAATGACACAGTTTTTTAGAGCAGGAAGAGCCTGTTCAATATACATATGAACATTATGCCAAACAGCAAAATAAACCGTTGTGAAATAAAAGAGACCTAAAAGGCTACGAACTTCCATACATATATATATATATATATATATATATATATACATATACATATATATATATATATATATATATATATATATATATATATATATATATATATATATATATATATATATATATATGCATAACATTGTGGTTTTTACACGTTTCAATAAAGTATTATTGAAGAGTTCGTACAGATCCGGTTTCCAAAAGCACGTACGTGTATTAGCCTGCTCATTTCTTGTCTGGCGGGTGGTGGTTCAAGACATATGAGATTATTTTTACGTAACGTAACTGCATTGTGGAACATGTTCATTGAGAGCATATGTATGTGGTAGGACATTGGAGCTTAATTTGATGAACGCCCTGTGGTGGACACTGTCGGTGACAAGCAGCGTTAGCTGCAATATGAACCAACAGGAGGATGAAAAGGGAGACGCTCTCAAGCTGTCGAAGCGGCAACACAGAAGCAGCGTTGCGGTCCGTTTGGGCGGGATGCAGGGGCCTCTGGAGCGAATGCTAAACCGTGTGGGATTCGGTAGACCCGCATGCAATAATAAATCCCAGTCGGTTAGTTACTACAAGTGAAGTCTTTCCTGTACGTCATAGATATTGTAGCTACAATATCGGCTATTCTTACAATTGTGATAGAGATGATGCTTAAACGTATATTAATAGTAAGCGAACGTTTCTGGTTATTGTTTTTACCTTTTGAGTTGTTCTGTAAGGCTAATGCCTGTGTACGTTTTTTTTTTCATTTCATGGCTGATTTTTAATCCACTTCGGCATTTACCTAGCCTAAATTGAAAACCATGAACACCAATTAAGGAGTGGCCGGTCTGGGTCTCGAAGCTAGGCGCTTTCCGAATGTAAGGCAAAGGGTTTGCCACTAAGCCATCTTGCTCGGTTACATTTATTTTTTTCGCAACATTTGTTGAGGCTTTGACCACCATATTTTAGACATTTGTAGTAAGTTAAGATACACGAGTGGCATTGATTTATCTAGTCACATCGCACTATTTGAGCCTGTCTGTTAGTCTTGCAACCATCCAGACATCTTACTACATCAAAACGGAGAAGCAAACCAAACGAATGATTTCAAGCACGTATAAGCATATTAGAGTAGTATGTCTATCCAGACCATTCAACTACCTACCACAATGTTGTTCCTGTGTTGACAAGCGGCAGTATGCAAGTTGTTTAGTCAGTGCGTCTTAACGTTGTTTGAAATGTCGGCATGTTTTTACTATTTGGCTATTGGGCGTACGCTTGGCTCGCGTCAAAAGTCGTCTTTTGAGGGCGCTTCAGATTAGCTTCGGAAAATGATGGCTTCTTTGTTTGCTAGATTCTCGTAGCCTGGCAGAGATGCCGCTGCTAACACCGGAAAACACAGAGGCCTTTGCTCTTACTGTTTTCTGTCTCCGTACACACCTATTAATATATCTCTCGGCAACCTATCCTACCAACCTCTGTCGTCTCCGCGTACGTATGTATCCCATGCAGCATATCACATGCTATCGAGTTCTAGCGGCACTTGCATTACAGTCACCGGTACTTTAAAACTGCGATTACGTCTGATGTCGAACTTCCGTCTAGAGGGGTTTAGGGCTGGCGTTGTTGATATGGGGTAGTATGGTGCTGTTTGTCGAGCCCGGTGGCGTGGAGCATTTCGCCTGCGCCTCGCGACCAGAAGAGACATAGGTGCGCGGGTTCGAGCCCCACCGTTGCACAATGGTATTTATGGGGGTCCGTCTATAAAGCAATGTGAAAAACAGTTTCGTGCACGTTAAATCCTGGCTGAGGGACAACAGCCCAAAACTTTTACTAGTATGGTGCTGTCTATGATCGTCGCGGAAATCGCCTCCGACGTCGGGTTATCTCGGTCATGAAAGTCAGCTCCGTACAGGAGCTAGTGGTGTTCGTCCACGTACTACGTCATCCTTTGTCCTTTAGGGTACTGTCATAGCACGGCAAAACCGTCGAAGAAGGCACTGCTGCTTCTGCTGCTGTTGAACACCAAGCTGCAGCGCTGCGACACCTAGCGAGTGAGCGTAGTCAGAAGCCTAATTGGGCCAGATCTAATAGGGCCTATTCGTTCACTCATCAATCCACTTATTTATCCCGTCATTGGTCGTTGACGTCGCTTGTAGGCCAATCAACGGTAGTCACGGCTGTCGCTCCCGGCTGACTTTAAACGGCCCATGGCGCCATGTTTGACGCATTCGGCGCTTCCTGGCGCTGGTCGTATACTTGTCCTCCCTCATTCTCATTAAATCGAACAACATCAATAGTAGTAGTAGTAGTAGCAAGCCGCAATTGTAAACCGAACTCCTCTAGAGGCTAGAGGCTCAATCTAGAATTCAGTCTGTTCCCAAACGGTATATTTCCAGGTAACCCCTGGTCTCTGCGAGATGTGTCTTTCTTTATTTCAAAGTCAAGCGGCCTTCTGGCTCAGCCGCTCGCTTGGCCTGAGTAGTTTACGATCAACCAATTGCCAACGTACAACTAAAATGGACAAGGAAAGCAATTAAATACGCTTTCCGAGTCCCAGCTGCAGCAGAGGGTCGCGTCTAGTTCGGTCGGGTCTTTTACATCTGACCTTATCAAGTTCGATGCTGTTACAGTAGATCTAAAGGCCAATTCTTCCGACAGGGTCCAAATGAAGCGCTCTCGTTCAATTTAAGGTCGACGGAGAACCCTAACTAATTCTAAAGATGCACTTTGCAACAATATCTACATTCAACTTTATTCAACGAAGACGATAAGGGAGGTTTTTCTTAAAAAAAGGCTAGAATTGTTTGCTCTACGCAGCAAACCCAACACTTAACGCCGCCTAAGTGTGTTAGAAAACACCCCTTTTACAACTGTGCCGGTGTACGAGACGACATTTTGGGCTACACTCACATAGATCGGGCGCCAGCTATGGGAGTTGCGTGCTGTGTGTTCCTCGTCAAGTTGAAATTATACAATATTAATTCGTCGAATATCATATATATATGTATATATATATATATATATATATATATATATTCCTAATTTGTTAAACAAAAGAAACATATATATATATATATATATATATATATATATTCATATTTTGTTAGACGAAAGAAACATATACATATATATATATATATATATATATATATATATTCATATCTTATTAGACGAAAGAAACATATATATATATATATATATATATAGTTGTTAGTATTCGGTACTGTATGTGTATAACAATGAATGTAACGTTTAAACAAGAGAAAGCACATCCGCTGGGACCTGACTGGAAAGTCAAGCTCCAGCTGGGGTCGGGGCGGGGGGGGGGGGCGTGTGGGGGGGGGAGTGATGGGTGAAAGAGCAGGCATATCTTAAACAAGCCGCTTTTGCCTTGGAGCTAGACTTGCGCGCGCAGTAACTAGTTTTAGTAGGGCAAATCTATGGCAGTGAAATCGAATGTCGCCCGCTCCTCCCAGGACTCGTTCGACGGCCGGCTGGTAAAAGTAAAAACTATCCTTGCGCTGCCTGTACAAGTGGAAACAAGAGGTACGGCGACCGACACGACAAGAGTTTTGCATTTTTTGGTTCCGTCCTCATTGTTCGATGCTTACATTTCTTCGCATACTTTCGTATTGTTTTTTCTTCTTGTCTGCCTGTATGACTGGAGAACACAGCCGCTCCCCCCCGCGTCGCCCCATCCCCAACTTCGTAGCGTAGCCACGCAGTCGACCCCCTGCCCAGTCGTCCACAGGCGGAGCAGGCTGAATCGACTTGGGCTGCGTGCATATCTTTGCCTTGACGAGAGAAGAGGCGGTCTTGCCCCCCGGCGGCAGCGCTATACCGACGTCGCAACTGTCACATGAAGTTTACTTTCTTGTGTCAGATTTCCCACTGCCTCAGGCTGTGGACATTTTGTCGTCCTCTCTAATTCCCTCTTACCACTTCGCAGTTTTCCTGTCTTTCTCGATCTCTCTCTCTCCCTCTTTAGCGCACCCCTCTTTATCTTTTGCTCTCTCTCTCTCTCTCTTTCTGTGTATATCGTTCAGCTTTGCTCTATTTTTATCTGTCTGCTATTTGGTTGCCAGTTCACTAACAACATCACCCGCATGACACGCGAGTGGAAAGCATCTACTACTTTGCTAAATTATCCGTTGTAACGTCCTCAATGGCAATGTGTCCGTTACGAATCGCATTGGCATACATCAGCTAACGCACAGTATTGTAAGCGCTGAGTCAAGACAAACCGTAGCACCAAAGCAAGCCTCACCATTTAGGGCCCAACAAAATCAGCGTATTGCGCGCAGTTATTTGACGTTAACGGAAAAGTGTATGAACAGAATCAACACAAATGAAAACAAAATTTGATTTTACTTATAATACATATATATATATATATATATATATGTTTAAATATTTTTTTATTTAATGGAGATCAACTGGTAAATGCATGATGCACACTGGACATCGTTGTTAAAGCCACGGTAATGTGGAATCACAAACCTACTGAAATCCAGTCGTTCCTATTTGCTAATTGTCGGGGGTAACCGCACTACTTTCTTCTCAAGATTACTTCACCTGGCCAGCGTATCTTGCCATTAAAGCTGTTCAATTTTGTGCGGCGGTTATTTTCGCCTCGAAGAAAAAACCAGGATTTATTACCTTTGAGGAGCGTCTCTACAAGGGTCTAACATGTCAGGGAACTTTCAAGTCTTAGGCTCCCTATCAGAGCCTTAACCAGGATAATTTAGCCCAGGACGTTTTAGGCTATTTAAAACAATTGCTTTTGTTTTTATGGAGCTAAATCGAGGCATAGCGTGTGAAAGTATTGTCGGATATCCGGCAAGACTCTGTCGGCTGTTTCTCGAGGAGATCCTCGTCGCGGGATGGGAGTCTAAATACTCCATCGCAGATTATATTCCCGAGACCTGGGTCCCAGTACAGAGATCCCTAAAGGACCACTGCTGAGTCTACGCCTTTGTGCGTGGATGCTCGGTCTTTTAGGTACGACGCCAGGATACATCGTAAATATGGGGATACGCCTTTGTCTACAGTGGTTTCTTTATAGCATCCCGTGAAAGCGTGTCAAACATGCTCTTGACATCTAAGAGAATGGCCAGACAATTTGGCGCATCTAAGAGAATTGGCCGGTTGCTTTTGGAGCATTTCTCCCTGCTTCTGCTATGTTTGTAGCACCTCGCTGAGGGCTGAGTGAGCAGCATGTGGAATGTCGAGCTTGCAACCCGTGGTGGTTTTTCGAGAGAGCCTTCTAGCATTCTTCTAGGTTTGTTAATAGTCGTCCGTTGACCATGCGCTCAGCTGCGTTGGTCAGGCAGGAAAGCATACTTATAGGGCGGTATACTGAGGGGTCTTTCTGCGGCTTACCTGGTTTCGATATGAGGGGTATACCGTATAGCCATTTTTTTAAATCACGTTTTAATAAAATCAAGCTCATTTACAATAATGCACACTGTAATGTCGGCCTCCTGTTCTCTAATGGCCGTGGGATTGTCAACGCACACTGTTTAAAAATTCCACGAAAAGACTAACAGCGGTAAATCAAAAGATTCAGAAGGCCAGTGAATATCTCAGTAACGCGAGATCACACGTCCGGATAACCAATTCGCCCCCAAAAGCATAATTTGGCTTGCGCGAGCATAATGTCGGGATTCACTTGCGTCGATATCGTCGAAATTCGGCCAGTTAAAATCGAGCGCTGCGATAGCTCTCGCCCTTTACCGTGTAGTGAGAAAAATAGTTCTGGACAGTTCTTCGTACTGTCGGCCACAAGCAGGGATATTTTCAGCTGAACGACAATTTTTTCGCATATCAACCGCTGGCTTCGCTGGCTTCCTTGGGCGAGGGAAACGCCGAAACTACCCCACACAGAGGAAACCGAGAGGGCTGCTGTATGCATTTTGCTGAAGCAGAATACGCACCATCGCCGGGCACGGTACAGTATAGCATCGCTTTCGAGGCGCACATGAAGAAGCGTTCTAATAAAAGGTATAGAGAATAGAAAGTTCGCTAGGTTTCCACATTTTTCCTTCAGGAAAACATAGACGTTGAGCAGAGTCTGCGCCGCTTGAGGTAACTCAAGGCCGCTACTGGAAAACGTATGCTTGCCAGCCCTCAAGCACGACTGGGTTAAAGCGAACGCTAAGAAAGCCTGCAATAGGGTGACAAAGTCTTGACTGGGTTCCGCACAGGGCTTTATTTTTGTAAGCAAAACAGCCATTTAAAAAAAAAAGATGAAACTGCTTTTGTCTGGATAAAGAGGGGTTAGCAAATGCCGCATTCGAATAACAGCATTTAGTAGGTAGCAGATGCTGCACATCCTATCATAGTATCGATTTCTATACACCATTGAAGTGGGAGATATAATACGTCACTATGTTGAGCGCAAGTAATCTACTTTTTCATAGGTTAGTAATAGGTAATAGAGATAATTAGGTATAATCATTGATGTTTTATGAATTTGGCTCAGTATAGATACGGTATTCTGCGAATAGCCGCACAATAAAAAATAGATACTTTTTCATTTCTGGGGAAGACCGGCCTTTTCATGTAGTTGTGAGTTAAACGCGTCGTCATTTTGTAAAGTCAGGAGAAGTGCTTAAAATGTATATATCTACAAGCAGTTAAAAATGTAATTATCTCTTCTCGGCCTTCCTTGTGTGTGCTTCGTCAGTCTGTGTTGCAATACAATTTGTTGGTTTCATTGAAATATATATATATATATATATGCGCGTAGCTTTCATGCGCCTTAATAGGTCAGGTATGACCGGTCACCTATATATGAATAAAAACTAAATGGTGTAGCCGAGTATCCTAAGCTATCCTGATTGTCTAATATATGTAGTGGTCATCGCTCTTAACTGTGATTACGTAGTGGTAAAGTAAAGCGCAGATTAGCGTGAACAATGTGCCAGTTATGTCGAACTTTGACCTCACCGTTTTAAGTAGTCAACCTCTAGACACGCAGCCAAATGTAATTTTAAAATCAGTTTAAGCTGCATATGTCATGGTTTTATGCTCCATACATAGCGAGAAGTGATCTATTGCGGACGCTACTGTCTGTGTGAATCAAACTTGCTGCTGTGCCGGGATTTATGTTCAATGATTGTCGCTGTTCCAATTAGATGTATAGTCTGCAGGATGTTTGTCCTCCACTATTTAGGTGTCGTCCCTCAACGATGTCATTAATGTGTAGATTTGTTAGAATGGGCACACGACGCGTTGATTTCTTTTAGAGTGCATTTTTAGGTCTAGTTACGTTAATTAGTACGGTTACTTCAATTGTGAACATTCACTGTCGATCACGGGCTTGTGAACTGGTATCTGTGCAATATCTTCATCACACTTATTTTACTCATATTGACTATGCATATAACATTGTTACTTATACTGTTGTCAGCTGCCTTCGACATGTCGGCATTCGGAAGAGGCAGTGCAGTAATCTCTTCATGAGGCGCAGGCAGACTCATGACACTTCGAGCACACTTGAGAGCACACTCGACAATTGCACCCTGGAGTACTCCTCGTGAAAGTTCATATTCGAACGGACCAAGTGATGATAGCTATGAACTATGTATCTGGAGGATAGACGTGCCTATTGTCACATGCAAGTCCAGACCAGAGGTGAAAGGCACTGAAAGTATCCAGGTCTCCAACCACCCTCCCATTGAACTTGTTACATTTTATTTCGAAGCTTATTATAGCTTTCGAACGGTCCTGTACGCAGCGCCTGTAACCCCAATCGAATTATTTCATCAACCGGTCAACAGCCTAGCATTAGGTATACGAAGCATTAACAAGCAAAGTACTCTCTTGATGTACATTGCGACACACCTTTTAAGCAAACCAAACAGTTCCATACTGCTCTATAGGTCGTTTTTGGTGGGCATACAGTGAGGGCGAAGATTGCGTTATGTGAATCTTGGGCCCCCACAGGCTCACATTGCGTCCACAACTAAGCACAGCTCACCGACACGCACGATGCCGGTTTGCGTGAGACCACGAAAAAGCCGTTGATCAATGAACGGGCGTTCTATTCCGGAACTCCAACTTTAGCAGCACTTCCGCAGCTTATGAATGCTGCTCGCAAGGATTGGAATAATATCACGCAGCGATTTATTGATCAGATCAATGCCACATTTCACGACGTTGTTTATTTATTAACAATAATCTTTCATTTAAAATGAACAAATAGTTAAACCATTATTAACCATTATTATGTCCTTGAAAGAACATTTTTTTTATTGTTACACAGTTAGTATTCGACATCTTTTACATAGTTATACAAATACTCTAACAAACATTTGAACGCAACATTTTAGTCGTGTTATGAACTTTATTAATTTGTCGTTCGAATATGGGGCGACTAGTGTGATTATATATATATATATATATATATATATATATATATATCGTAATAGAACCGCATCCCTATAATATATACATGCAGTATAACAAAACAAAAAACAAATATATATATATATATATATATATATATTAAAAACATATATATATACATATGTGATGTGTCTTACATATGTTATAATAAGGTCTGCATACATGTGATGACTAGATCACATAATTCTATTTCGTTTCGAAGCTATCAGTCGCCCTCACATCACAGAGAGAGGGGTGGAATATTCAAGGGGAATTTCAAAGCAAACGGCTTCGAACTTTATTGTTGTCGTTTCCTATTAAGTGGCATCGAATCGTCAAGCTGGCCGGGCAACCGGTACATCAACATCTTCCGTTCCGCCAAGCTACAGTAATCTGCTTTTCAGCGACTTCTGTCCGTACGAACGAACGTTTGAAATATCTAGTGACATTTACATGTTACTAGGTCTTCCGGGGGTCGTTAGGGTAGCGTTTCTTTCCTCTGTCTATCTGCCTGTCTGTCTGTATATGTGTCGATCGCTGTTCACACAGTGCAAATGAACAACGCCTTCATCACCCACACCCTTTCATCAAAACGATCTCCAGTCACGGGACGGAACTAGACGCATACTTCTCTTTCTTCAGTTCCAGCACGCTGGTCGTTTCGCTCGGCTGGAAAACCAAACAAACGACGTTTTCCTTCATCATGACAAGTAAGCTTACTTGCTTACTTGTGAGACGCCGCGGCGTTCCGACACGACGACAGTCACTGCGGCAGGACAACGGTAGGACACACAGGCACACAGTAGAACAGTCACTGGGCCCGGATGTGTTCTGGCGTCGTCCCCTGGCGTCAGCCTTGCCGCCCACGTTCGATGATCGCCCGCCGTTACCATTATGAAGAGCGCCGTCAGGCCTGCTGCAGTCGCCGAACCGTCGTTTCCTCAAGGAACTCGACGATCGCCGGCTCGTAGCAGCTCATCGCACATAGAGCAATTTGAACATTGCCTTTTCGATCATCAGCATTGATTCGTCTGTTCGTTTGTTCGTCCGTTCGACACGACGAGACCACCAGATGAACCACCCACCCGTCCAATGTTAAGCGACTGGAAAGCTGTGCGCTGGCCCACGCTTGCTACAGAGACCAGTGAAACGTTCGAATCTGATGGAGTAAGCCGAAGCTAGCGACATCTTCGAGGACATTCGACGAGGAGGCTAACCCTTAATGCAGCCAGCCGACAGATGGCCATATGAACTTAATGCAGTGGATACGCAGAATTGAGCTCTAGCGTAGTACTCTAAGGTTACAGCCTTTCTCGGCATGCTCGGAGGGTTCCTTTGCGTCCATTAGCCATGTGCCGTAAGAAGAAGAAACAGCACGTGGAACCAACCCTTCGATTATTGAACGCGTTCATTGAGTTCCATCTCCACGGATCGAATTTCTAGCCATATACATACAGTGCACACTGTCCGCACTCTCTTTCGCTGTGCGGCGTGGTAGTCGTTGCTTTATTCGAATCACATCAGTGCATAGGGTTACCATATTGCTGTTGTCTTGTTTGTAGTGTTAGCTGAATCACCTTAATACTAGCCTACCATGGTCGTTTGCCGTGTTTAGTCCTCCACTCAATAATATATATATATATATATATATAATTTTATAATAAATTAATATTTCAAACATATAATTTAAAATCATGGATCAAATAAAAAAATTGTAGCATAAAATACACAGAATAGACGGACAAAGGCCACGCCATCGCTTTTATTGTTCAGTATAGCCCCCCCCCCCAAGCCCCGATAATCAACACATCTAGTTCAAGGATTCTCAATAGCCTCTATACTATGAGCAAAATATTCTGAATCTGTAGACCTAAAACATTCTTTACGGCGCATATCACACTGTTGTTGCTTTGATATCTGTTTT
Organism: Dermanyssus gallinae; assembly: GCA_003439945.1. Taxonomy (NCBI): domain Eukaryota; kingdom Metazoa; phylum Arthropoda; class Arachnida; order Mesostigmata; family Dermanyssidae; genus Dermanyssus; species Dermanyssus gallinae. The sequence continues at coordinate 85,476 of QVRM01006157.1, forward strand.
TGGAGAGATACCTTTTGAAGCGTCGAAACATCTACTAGTCTTGCGCGGCCAGGTTCGCAAAGGTGGGGCTTATATTATTATTATCGCATAGTTCATGTCATTTGGTTATGGCAAAATGACATGTCGGCAGGTGCATTGTCGTGGTGAAACAGCGCACTTCTCTTTTGCATCGCAGGCCGTGGTCGCTATGATGCGTTCATTCAGCTGATCCAAATTCGAAACCAATGCATACAATACTTATTTTTGTTACGCCTCTCTCCGGCGCTGTGTTCGGCATGAGCTTTTGGAAATGTAGAAGGACGATGCTACGAACTTATATATATATATATATATTACCCACCCGTGGCACGAAAGTGGCCGGCCATGTCCACCACAGCTTCTCGTTATATATACATACATTATACCGATTTGACTGGCCGAACGTAGCTTTGGAAAGTGGCCGAATGCAAAAAATGAATTACTCAATGGGGAAACTGTACAAAACAGCGAGTTCAAAAGAAGATTTTGCTTCTTGTGAAAGACATCCAAAGTTGGCCAACGAAAGAAAAATAGTTGTATCGGGCGCAGGGAAACCGTCTTTTGACAATTCGATCACGAATTGAGCCACTATGTATTTGGTACAAAAACGTTTCTCATGAAATGCGCATTTGTGCATAAACGAGTTTGTTTATGAACACATTTGCAAAATGTACGATAAAATTACGGCATTACAGGTTCCCAGTTCTTTCAAACTGTTATCAATACGTTTACTCGTCTGTGACCAGCCAACGTAAGGTGTCTTTTAAAATTTGCTAAGAAGCACAGCTTTTGCTGGCATGTTTAGTTTCTCTATTGAGCAACTCTTTCATTTACACTCGCACATTTTCTAAAGCGATGTCCGGGCAGTCGCATTTGTTAACATAAAAACCATAAGCTCACTGTCACTGCTAAGAAAAACGTCTCCGCCCCCCCCCTCATTCTATTAAAAAGGCTTATATTAACGCGTTCTATGATTCCCTTAAAACTTTTTCGGATTGACTCTCAGCTAACATTTAATGTCCACGGAATTGATTTCACGTTGTTTCCTGAGGCGGACCCCACAAACACAAATGTGCAACGGCGGAGATCGAACCCGTGTGCTTATATGTCTCCTCCGGTTGCAAGGCGCACGAAAATGATGCTCCACTCCATATATATATATATATGGAGTGGTGTATATATATATATATATATATATATATATATATATATATATATATATATATATATATATATATATATATATATGATTGCCTATCTGGTCCCCATTAGCTTTGCGTTACGTTATTTCCTGTGGTATCGCTTTATCGCTTTACTTACAAATGCATATCTTGCTGGCACGACAATGATCGGATTTCTAGAAAAATTGTGAAGTCTACGCATGACGTATTTGGCTGTTATAAGGCGATCGGAGCGATAATGCTTTTTCGTTTGGAGGTCTTTATTGCGCTCGACATATAAAACTGTAAGCCAATTTCACCAATTATCTTTATAGCCTTTAATACATTCTATGTGCACCTGTGTGATTTGGCAACCTAACGTGTGCTTCAATTTGCTCGATTAAGAAGGATGTTCCTGTAAACTAATATTTCAAGCAGAGATATGCGGGCCTAACGTCGTCCTAAAATAGACTGGCTTGACGTTGTCTGCGAGGTCAGGTGCTTCGCACTCAATTGATCCCACATTAATCCCATGGCGTACGTAGCACCTGGTGCAATTTTCATGTCAAACAGAGGCAATGCTGTATCCAGTGGGAACTTCTGGGGGCCTTCTACAGACCTTCCTATTACCACTGCGTTTCGAGCCTGGTTCCCAACAAAGACTACAATCTTTTTTGCACACGGTATTAATGTTTTACCTAAATACGTATATCTGCTAACATAGCTCTGCACATATTTAGCTCTTGTTAGTTCAGCTTTAGTGTGCCATCCTTCACGAGTTTGCCGCATCGTTGAAACTTCATTGCTTCTAGTTTTTTTTTTATCATACCTTTCTTTAGACCGATTTTTGCGGCATACAGTGCCAGAGTTTATAAGACTTGTCGCAGATGGAATTTCCTCTGGCTGTAGACAACAAACCAATGTACATACATAATGTGCAATGTGAAAATTTAGTTATTAGAACCCCAAAACAGGAGGGCGCTTGAGTTATCCCTGGCGCAAACCATTTCGTCTGATCCAGAGCTAGATGTTCTACCGTACTAATGTGTGTATATATATATATATTATATATATATATATATATATATATATATATATATATATATATATATATATATATATATATATATATATACGCACTCACGCGTAGTAAATTGCCAATCATTTTGTGGCGTAGGGTATGTTTCTAAATCGATATAGCTCTGTTTCCAACTAGCGTCAAAGAAAGACCGACGGCGATACCTTAAAAAAGATTGACATCACTCAGGAAGACTCAACTTGACGCAGCTCTTTTTTGTTCGATCAGATTAGGCAAAGTAGTGGATATCCATAGAACAACGCCACTTCTCTTCCCTGTCACATGAATGTCTCATGACCTACGAACTCGTCGTCCTCAACAGCTTTTTACATGTTGATATTGTTTTAAATGTAAAACGAGAGCTGACATGAATCGGCACTATGTCTAGCGATTGTTGTGCCAAAAATCAAGACGTACAACGGATACGTAGTGACTCACTCCGAAAATATATACTCACTCATAACGTTATCTAATATTAGGGATACAATGAATAGGATACGCAATGAATTGCCGCTGCGCGATAATAATAATAACGGCTAATCCAAGCTGCCTACAAGGTCTCGGTAGGCTCACAGGACATGCGGCGCTCAATGGAATAGTAAGAAGGGCACGTACAGGAACAGGAATAACTCGATCCACACACGAGGCCAGGTGTCTGAGTGGGAGCAATGAGTTACGATCTGACGGAGTTACCATACATTCCGGGCTGACTTTCAGCCGAGATTTAACGTTCACGGGACTGCTTTTCGCATTGCTTCATCGACAGACCCCCACAAATACAAATGTGCAACGGTGGGATTCCAACCCGCTCACCTATGTGTCTCCTCCGGCCGTGAGGCGCAGGCGAATGCAACACGCCACCAGGCTCGACTGAAGGAGTTTCCGTATTGGGATGCCACTGTCTCATGCACTGCATTATCTTACATTCGCTACAGCTCTGTCGAATGTAGATGGGTCGCAGAACTCGCCGATTTAGAAAGGCCAACAAAGTATTTCGAGCTGTCAAGGAGCTGCTATGTAGTGCCTATTGCTTTGGAGACACTAGGTTCTAAAAGCGAGTAAGTACGCGCTGCTTTTGAGGTATATGGCAAAATGTACGGAAGGATATAACTGGGCGACCGACATGAACCGATGTCTCTGAAGCCAGTTGTGCCATTGGCTGTATGTAGAAGAATACGTTTTCTAATATAGCCGCTCTAGGCTGACACAAAACTAACTTTGTACTAGTGAAAACGTTCATTTATTACAACTGTACGAATGAACACAACTGTACGCTAATTAAAATCATAAGATAGATGGTGTCTTCGGCTCTCTGCAGGGGGAATACAGCTTCCATTGCGGGCGCCATAGGTTGAACCAACGTACGAGCAAATGCTATAGCACACGTTCACACCTCATAATTGTTTTATACCTTCATAATTATAATAGGAAAAAAAACACTGGTATAAAATATTTGGCGTTTTTGTAGTGCAGACGTTTTGTGCACGACACGTGGCAAGCCGAATAATCAATATAGATTTATTGTTTGCGTGAAACGGATTCGATCCGTCTTTCATATCGGCTCGCTCGATGCATGCGGCCTCTAGGAAGACAGATTATCGTCAAATTGACGCGGCTCGTATTGTAACCATGGTTTGGCGTTTTGCATCGTGTTGCAGCTCCTGTTGTAAGTCGCTTTTCCACTGTGCTGCGCGCACCCAGTATTGAGGTCGAATTCGTGCGTTCGTGGTGGTGCGTAGACGGCGTCTGAAAGCCGGGCGCACATCCAGTCATAGAAACGCGTTTGTAGCTATGACGCGTAAGCAGTTAACCGGAACCCGAAGCAGCTCGCTTTCACTAGGGGGCTGTGAAACAAGGGCGGATACGAAACTGTGCTAGGCAGCAATGGCATTGCCAAAATACAAGACGTCGTACAACCATGCATAGTAGCACTCGCTTTCTCTCTCTCTCTTACTCTGCAAAGCCGAGAGTGGCCCATAATCTCCCTTCTCGAGATAATAGATAGGTAACACAAATAATTATTGCCGCCGTGCAATGCTGACAATACAATAAACATTGGCTAAACTATTTGCGTTACTACGATTTGATTTGTTTTATTAGCTTTTTTCAGAAGCAGCTGAAAGCAGCAGCAGCAGCTTGTTCAACTTACTACATGTGCGGCTGCCCCTAAGCAGAAGATAATTTATGAGTAGGCTCATATTGTAGCCGTTTTTTCATCACATTCTTCTGTATGTGTGCAGCCCCGTTTGTAAGTAGTTTTCCCCTGCACTAGTGCACCTGTACAACGTGCACCAAGTCTTGAATTCGAATGTGCCATACCGGTACGCAGGCAGCGTTAACGCGACGCACACAAAATAGTCATGGATTACCTTACTATTATTGCTATGACGCGTAATCCGCACACCGAATGCGAGAGCGGACGCAGAGAGCTGGAATCCAAACGAAGAACTTGCCTGCCTGCTGCGCTCCTTTCCTGCGATTTTTTTAACGCAGGGCTCCTCAAATATAAGCTAGCGCGGAAACGGTAACGCCTAGTCGAGACTCGTACAAATCGAAGACTTACCCGTCTCAGTGCGTCGTATAGCCACTGCGGAAAGATCACATTCTGCTCTAACGACCCGCATTTGTTTGTTGTTGGTGTGCTGCTCTGAATCATCAACGTATCCTTAATACTGTGACTCTACAGAAATAGATGTCATTGCTCCGTTCGGAAGTGTCTCGTTTATTGCCACAATTATCGTTGTCATAGTTTTCGTTATTACACTTTAGACGTAGACTACACTACACTGACGTGCCAGTCGCTGTGCCGTCGTCTGTGCCAGACCAAAGCCAAGTTGACGAGGAGCCTAGTTAGCATTTAGACTGTCTAGACACCTTAAAAGCCCTAGCCGTAACACTCTTGCTGCGAGTAAATAATTAGCCTCAATAATTGGCTCACTTCTCGAACGTTAGACCTGATACGAACTTAACGTTTCGAGCAGGCAGACCATGAGCTCGGCGACCTTTCTCAGGGAACAAATTGATCGCTATATATATATATATATATATATATATATATATATTATATACGGTTGGCTGGCAATATGTTTTTATGCATTTGGAATAGCTGTTCGTGCTCTACACGACTGTGTCATTTGCTTTATTTGAATATTTTTCTTTTAGGCTTATAAATCAAATACCCAGGAGGCAAACATCAACGTTTTCGACACCTGCTCTTCTTCGCTTTCCATCGAGGTCAAAAAGCTGCCGAAGCCGCTCGGCGCAATGTAGAAGGTGTCTTAGGCGATTTTCAACGTGTACGGAGAAGGAAATGCTAGTCTGATCCCAGCTAGCTCTATCTACATTTAACTGCACGCGCTGCCACAGCTTTTGGTCAAATGCTGCAGGATGCCCCTCTGGGCAGACGCGTCCATGCATCGAAGGATGGCGTCGAGAAGCTGATTTGCAACAGGTGTAGTTGTGCGTCCAGGGCTTCGAACCTGAAACATCAGAGGTTCATTAGCTTGCACTTCCCGCTTAGGGCGAGCTTTGCGAAGGTCATTGTGAGGGAACCTTTATGAAATTTGGTGTTTACATCAATGCATAGCTTAATGTCAGAAAGCACTCTGCGCTCGGAGCAAGCATTCATCACAAAAGGTGGAGCCGGATGACAAAACAAATAGCTTACACTTCAAAGCATGAAGCTGCAATCCTGACTGAACGGCATCGAAGTCGATTTCTTTTTTGTATGATAGGTATTTGCAGAAGTAGTTATAGTTTGGACATCAACCTCCCTTAACTCCGTAATCTAGCTAAACAAGAATCAGTTTTTCAACATTCAGCCCATATATTTGCAAATGAGCGCCTTGCCGCTAGCTGCCGCATGTTATTTCCGATTGCTTTCGGGCGAAGACCGTCGCAGTTTTTCTTTAAGGCTATAACGTGCTATCATAGAAATTACGATGCGCAAACCCTGGTGGACGGCCGTTCACAACAAGCTGTTGCAGGAGTCAGTCAGAGCAGGGAGGAGAGTGCTGAAAAATGCACCGTTTTCAAAAATCTTTTAGGTGTCCGGGCTTGCGACCGTCAGAGCTTTTTCTTTTGAGCCGTCCGCGAAAATTGCTGGCTATCGGCCACTGGACCTCCACTGGCATGGCCTCAGGCTTTCTCTGTGTAAGTCGTATTGCTGACTTCTTTAGCTATTCCAGGCGGTGAAGTCGACAACTGCCGTACGTGGCTTCATTGGTTGATTTACATAAGCAACACTTTGTCGCTGGGCTGCAGTTTTTCCGAATATAGTTCGTGGAGCCGCGCGACAACAACGAGCTGCCGCCCAGATGCAGTCTGGGTCAATATGGCCCAAGCTGTAGCAGCAGTAGCACTGATGCGGCTCCCTGTAGAGCATAATCCGATGGGTTTTTAGGCCAGGACAAGCTTCCGTCGAGCAATCAATTCCGGTAAAAGTTACAATTAATTGATCAGTGGTCATTATTTTGCCAGTTCGGACGTTCTTCACTCGGAGTCGGAAAGACTCAGTGACACCTAGTAATTCCAAGGCGTTAACAATGATCGTGTCGCTGAGCGTCGGACAAAAACAAGTTCACCAGCTTATTTAAAATGTGATTTCTCAACTCGTCCTTTAATGTACTAGCACCGTCAGCGCGTCAAAACGCGTTAAAATTGAATTCCAGCAAATTATTCTCGGTAGTATAAACAATAAGCATATGAAGCGTGACTGGGTGGGTCTCTGTATGTCGAATCGAGATACGCATGCATTCGATCAAGCGTTGACCGAGTAGTACGGGGCGCACTATTGCTTTCTGTTCGCCTATAAATTGCGTGGCGGAAATGACTTTCTCGACGCTGTTCAAATGAGAGTTTCCCTCTCGATCTCGGGACCAAAAGTCTTGCAACCCGCCTACGATCAAAGCGGAAGATGATGCTGGGCCAGAAAGCGCCAGATTCACATGCAGGTAGAAGAAGATATATACATATATATATGTGTGCGTGTAGCGGACTTTTTTGGGAGGGGCCTTGGGGCACAACGCAAAGGTGGCTCGGCTCTTTCATTGATCGGCCAGGTCCTGGAGGCGTCTCTCCTAGTTTCCTCCTATTCCCTTCCCCGCCCGCTTTTCTCGGCGACATCGGGTGATAGATGGCTGGACGAAGTTCACCCTCAAATAACAAGACGGAACAGCCAATATGCAACAAGGCGGTCTAGCCTTGAGTCACCGCCATCCAAGGCGGGCCACAGATGGCGTAGTAGATAGGCATCCTTAGTCGATTGCATGATCGTTCTGCTGTAAGCGAGGTTTAGGTAGCCAGAAAGTAATTTTAGAATCCACAACCATACAACAGCAATCAGCAGAACCAAAGATCGATGAGATAGAACGGCTTGCACAATAATAGCGAAAAATGGAGGTAGTAACCATTCCATCTAAAATCGTATATGTTTGGTTTTACTAGACGGGAACTATTTTTGTCTTCCTGCTGCGTCTTCAGAAACTCGACGTGCAGGTGCAAACATTGGCAAACGGTTTATACACGAGCACGTGAAATATATATGTATTTCATGCATACCCCTCATATACATACCCTTCCGCAACGTCTTCAATGCAACGGAGTCAAATGCTGCATGATATGAGTGAGTGGCGCCGTTGATAATCAGGGCAAGACAAAAAAGACAAGTTGGCTGACTGGTCACAATTTGCCTGCTGCATCACCAGGTAGAAAGGCTCAAGGACCGGTCCTCATCACCGGAACTCGAATACTGCTATTTCCGTTGACGCATGACCTCTAGCTCACCCTCTCTCTCTCTCTGTCCAGTTCCTTATCTCCTTTTAGTACTCGTTTTCTATCGCCATGCTTATTTCCAGTGCAATTGCAGAAGACGGCAAAAAAACGGCAAAATCATTGAAGGGCAAGAAAGACGCGCAGGAAAAAGCAGGGAAAAGGCAAAAGAGCTATGCTTGCATAGAGGTAGGTTCCTATATGTCGCTCTTTTTTATCCGATTCGTCGTGACGCAATTCGTGCCCTCCCGGCATCAGCGCGATTGCCTGCCGCCGAGATGAGTTTTGGTGCCGGCGGTGCTGCGGGCCCGTCAGGTCGGCGGCAATATGAGTAGAACAGTACGCACGAAGGGCTTGCGCTTGCTGCATTGAGAAGAACGGTGAGAGAAAACGATGACGACGTAGCTGCTGCTGCTGCCGCCGCCGCTGCTGTCGGTGTTGTTGTTGGATCGGCAGAAATCGGCACTTATCTCTCGTCTCATCGGCAACGTCGTCGGGCGTATGGCTCTTCTGGCGAGCACTGAAGCGCCGAAGTTCGACGACGACGACGACAACGACGAGGCGCTCTCGAGATCTCGGGAGGCTGTGCTCTCGAAGTCGAGAGAGACCAGGAACTGATGGAAGGGCAAAACGAGAGGTCGTACAGAGGTCAGGCTGGCCATCACGATGTGCCATGACGTCAACGACGGCGACAACGACGATGATGGCGGTGAAGCACGGCAAAGCGCTTCGGTTCGGCGGGGGGGGGAGGGGACGGGGGCTAGGGCAAAGTGGGGGGCGTTGCGGCAATTGGTTTTCTGTCACCGAGCGGGAGCCGTGGCCGCCCAGAACCAGTGGCGGGAGAGACAACGAGAGCAGAGGAAGTGAGTGTACGGTAATGACAAATAACGGGAGCGAGGAAGGGAGAACAAGACAGGAATATATATATAGAGAGAGAGAGAGGAGAGATAAACGAGCGTTTGCTGCAGTGGTTCCAGGTTGATAGCTCAGCCTGCTGACAGCTGTATCGTCCGATCTTGTTTACGTCTTGCTTCTCTCTGCCTACGCCTGCAGTGATGGCCAGCTCGAAACTGCTTCGATAAGAACCGCTACGCCTGCGTAATAATAATAATAATAATAATAATTACATACACATTCACACCTCACAATTGTATTGTCCTAACACATATTAATGAAAATAAATAATAATAATAATAATAATAATAATAATAATAATAATAATAATAATAATAATAATAATAATAATAATTATTATTATTATTATTATTATTATTATTATTATTATTTATTACATGTTAAATAAGGTTACAATTGTGAGGTCTGAACGTATTATTGCAAATTCTTTAAATAATTATTTCACTCCATGGCGCCTAAAATAGATGCCGCGTTTCCTCTGCAAACGGCCAAAGACAACGCTTGCCTCAAGAATTGACCCTCTCTTTGGTCGCTTGTGACCTCCTGAATTCGCTTACTCAAATCTTTGAGAAATGCTTCGGTTCCCTTGCTGATTGGTCCTAGCGTCTCCAAGGCAATAGGCACGAAAGTATATCTTGTTTCCAGTCCAGTGTATTTAACGCGTTTTCTGGCTTCCGCATGCTTTGCCACCCACCCCGGCTCAACTGAGCTGTGGTGTAAATAGGAAGCCGCGGTGGTGCACGAAACCGTTGCATCCCAAGCAAGGGACTTCCCATGAGACCATAATGCAATGGTCACCCCATCAGGTCTTTCTTCGCCAGCGGGCACTAAACCTCTCGGTTCAAGTGTAAATGGTATACCGGCTTTCCTAAGAGACCTTATAATGTTGTTTAGTTCAGCATGTCTGGAGGATCTACCGGCGCTCTTCGGGCAACTCAATGGGTGTAGGCCACTGGAATCTACCGTCTCTCCACACAGTTTGCACTGAAACGGCTCGCAGACGGGGGCGCCGATTCTAAGTGCTGACATCATGCGGAAATGGTTGGGATCCAGCATGGTGCCGAGCTGAGGTGAGGGTAAGGCTTTAAGCCAACCCCCACTGAAGTTATCTTGTGCCGCTAAGAATACGGCGCGGTCTCTCTGGGTAACAAGCCCCTCTAAGATCTCCCTGCTCTTTTTTTGCTTTTGAGCTCATCGAGGTTATATTGGCTGGGATATTCTTCCAAAGGCCCCGGGTCCAGCATGGTTCTAATGGTATCCCGCGTTTTACTAGTTTCATTTTTTATTTGTGGTCGAACTGCCTCCTCCACTAACGAGGCTGCGACCGGACCAAATCGGATCAGTGAAGCAGCGTAGCAGACAGGAGCTAGGTCAATAGCACTTCGTATTCCCAGACCACCTTTACGTATTGGGAGACTTGCTCTCTGCCAGGTGTTGTCTTCCAAATTGACGTTTAGGACTTCACTAAGTATGTCTCTGCTAACGTCATCATACGCGGTTAATTCTTTAGAGCACACTATAGCAGGGCATGAACGCAGTGTGTAGTTAAACTTTGAAGACCCCAGACTATATCTCCAAATGCACAGCGCGGTCTGAGGATGCAAGCGTGTCAGTCGTGGACGAATTTTGGTAAGGGCTTCTTTCTTCCTAGAGAGTGTATGCGAAATTCCATCTTGCTTTACGGGGACCCCCAGAACTTCTAAGTTGTTTACCTCTACTCGCGTGATGTCAGGAAGTATTTCTGTGATCTCCTGGATTGCTTCCTCCCTCTCCTGAAGCGAGCCCCCGACAGCGGTAATCTCACATTTTGAAGCATTCAGTGCCAGTCCCCCGTCTTCTTCAAACTGTAGCACTCTTCTCAGATCTGTCGCAATGATACTCGCGGGGCCGGCAAGCGTGGCGTCATCTAGATACCACACGTTGAAAGGGCTCTGTAGTTGCGATACTAGATCTGATATACTGAGACTAAATAGAGCAGGACCTAGCGGGTCACCCTGTTGAATGCCTGCTTGCGAATGCAATGTTGAAGTTGTGCCCCAGGTTAAGAGTGAAGGATCTCTGTAACTTTGCCAGACCATGGGCAAAAGCTCTGGGCTTTTCTTCATCACTGCATCCAGTATCTTGTCTCTTCTTAGCGTATTAAATGCATTGCAGAAGTCTAGTTTAACCAGAACCTTCACTTGGTCCTCAGTCTTTAAAAGGGCGCGTGTAGCATGCACCAGTGCTTCTGCGCCGCCTCTAACAGCCACTCCAACTTGATGTGCCAGGATCGCTGTCAAAATTGCCTTTTTATTTCCCGCCATTGCTATCTTTGCAGCAATCCTACGCAAAGTCAATCCACAAGCTATGGGCCTTATAGAGTTGTATTTTTTCTTAAGAGCTGTAAGATTTGCACCATAAAATAGTGGTAGACAAAACTTAGGTAATGTGCCATTTAACACTCTGCCAAGGAATATGCTTAGATCATTTAGCAGGCATTCTGAGGAGGGAACAGTTTGATTCAACATATCGCGCAGATGACGTGGTCGCAATCCATCCAGTCCGGCTCCGCTTGCAACTGGGAATGAGCGAATTGCCTCTAAGATCGCCGAATTTTCGACGCTCTCGCAGATTCCAACTGTAGGTTGCTCGAAGGTTTCTAAGCGCTCCTGACAGGCGGCCGGTGGTGGCGGGTGTTTGTTTCTTAATTCGCGCTCTGTGCGAGAATTACGTGGTGCAAATGTATCTGATGACAGCAGGACCCTAGCGGCAGAGCGTACATCGCCCTCGGCTAATTTTCTTTCAGCCATAGACACGCTCTCCCGGTCTCCAACTGGGCTGTCTATTCTATTACTTGGGGCCTTTCTAACTGTCTGCAGGGGGCTTTCCAAAGTCTTTTGTTCGAGCATTGACGCGTTGTCTTTGATTATTCTGGTTAGTGTGGCTTCATGATTTTTTCTATGTGGTAAGGCCAGCATCAAAGATGAAGCAGACATTAGGCTATTCCAGCTTTGAACATCCAGCTTTGAGTTGAAATTATTCAACGCCTTTGCGAAAGCTACGGCACAGGCTTCTCTCGCTCCCCGGGGTATGACCCTGGCAATTTTAAGATCTCGGCGTGCCTGCGCTAAAGTTTGGACCAGTATCGCTGGGTTGACTAATGAGGAATCGATAGAAGAAGTATGAAGAGGAGAAGGCGTATTGGATGAGTCAGTCGGTTGTGGTTGAAAGGGTCTTAGATGTTGATTGCGTAGGGATGCCGGGGGGTGTAGACGTGTTATGTGCGCTCGCAAGCCCTGTGGAGTTCTCAAGGCGCGACCGCAGTGTGATGATGATAATAATAATAATAATAATAATAATAATAATAATAATAATAATAGTAATAATAATAATAATAATAATAATAATAATAATAATAATAATAATAATAATAATAATAATAATAATAATAATAATAATAATAATAATAATAACTCATTATACGTTATATTAAAATCGAACTCATGGATCATAATACCAGAGTAGATGGTTCGTTGTCTAAGGGTATGATTCGTGCTTGTTTGGTCCCAACGGCACCTAGATCCTAATCACGTTCGCTTAGCGTATGCCTATTCACAATGCGGAGCGATTTGACTATTGTAACAGACGCCCCAGAATACACACGTAGTTAGACACATATTCTGAACAAAGTATGTGGTTGCAATACAACAACAGTTGCGATCAATATTATTTCTAAGCCACCTAGATCGAGTAGATGTCCTTTTTTTTCCCGCAGAAAAATCTTAATTTATTTCAGATGTCCTTTGTGCCGACGTTTCTGTTATTGTTATGCCTATTAGTATTATAATTCAACGTCAATCCTAATAGGAAACTTGCACTAAATGTTTGATTTACTTTCCAAGAATCGACAATGCGTTGACAGTGTGAAAAACACTGTATCATACACTCGAGCAGAACCTGCTTGTTTACAAGCTATCCTGAACGTGTCTTAAAGCAGCGCAACATAGCGGTTAGATCCTGCCCTGTTTTTTTTTATTTGGTAACTGTTCGATCGTCTGGCGTCCTAATGCCTCCAGGCATATATATGTATATATATATAACCCATCTATCACATGTGTGATGTGGCACTCAAAACGACCCAACATGTCGATTGGATTACGCGTGCATTTGATGACGAAAAAGTTAGCAAAGTATTTAAAACCTTTTGAAGCAATGCCCATGCTCAGGTATGGATTTTTTGTATGGCACCCAGGTCGGAAGAAAAACCTAGAAAAATTAGAGAAAAACCTAAAAGAAGAACACGGCGTTTAATATACATATATATATATATATATATATATATATATATATATATATATATATATATATATATATATATATATATATATATATTACATATGATAAAATTTAGAATATATATATATATATATATCTCATTATCATATGTTATAAACACATGCACTTTACGCGATCAATTCGACTTTAGCAAGAGTCGTTCATCTGTACGCCAGCTACTAAATGCATACGCATGCTTTCTCTCTCTCTCCGTGCTCTCTCTGCAGGGCTATGGAGCAAATGCGGTCGAATCGGGCAAATAATATACATCGAAGAGTTTTGCATAGTCCATGTTCACAGCGGTGGTTAGCTGTAACACTAGCGAGATGAATTGTAACGCATAAATTACTTTGTGTCCATCTGCGAAAACTAGGCATGTACCTGTGTGTACGTTATAGCTAATATATGCAGCATTCAGAGGGGAGCCGAACGCGACAAAAAATAACGTACAAGCGACGCCAGTTAATTACGCTGTCAAGAGGGCAGACAAGGGACACCGTCTCTTAATGTGCTGACAACGTCGTTGACGTCGAGTCGTTATCGTTGTCATGCCGACCTGTTCACAATGTCGGATCCCGCGACCGGGGACAGGGCGGTTAGTATAATCACCCGAGCCAGAGGTACACGAGCCTCCTTTTTGGTACCATCACCGCAGGCGGGACGCCCCGGGCCTCAAACTGACCTCCATACAGCCTGTTTAGGGGCTCTCAGGCCACTTCACATTACGATTTCTCTCTCTTTCTCGGTCTTCTTCTCTTCTGCTTCTTCTTCGTATTCTACTCTCTCTCTCTCTCTGCGTCTGTGGCTCTTAATTGAAACGCGTATCTTCGCGTAGTCCGCACGAGCATTACTGCATTTTTTTTATCGCGTTTGATTTATTTCTGGAAATACCCGGAACTATAAGAGGTATGCACAGCTGCACTGTGTAGAAGCAAATGGCCGCTCCCGTCAGACTAGTGGAAATATTCGCGTACCACAGCTGGCTATGTAGTATTGTGCTCATACACACTTGACTTTTCGAGAGCCTTCGTTACTCTCACGATAACGTATGCGAGAATTGTCGCATACCACGGCCACGGCCACGGCCGCTCAATTATTCTCATTATTCAGCATCAGAGACACCATCCCCTGCACCGTTAACTGCTTGTCCAGCTCGGTGGTCATTCTTCTTCGTCTCCCCTCAAATCGTGCACATCGAAGCAGGCTGTGTTCTGCGTCAGCGTTCTCATGATTGATTCATAAATACGCATTCGGGGCAGGCCTGAATCAGATCCTCGTAAGATATTGGAAACCCGGCAATTTCAGAGTCGCGGCGGTGAAATGAGACCAATGCACAAGCTACGAGCTGTCGAGGGAGGTTGTTACTAGACTAAGTAGCATGGAGACGCCAGCAGACAGCGTACAAGGATCTTACCTTCTATGCGTAATAGTTGAAAGCGCGTGTTAGAGACTGGAAGCTGCTATAACTATGTTAACTTCACTCTCATGGATAGGATACAAGCCGCCGTTAGCTCAGAGGATCTATATCCTTTTTTTTTGTGAAGGAAGATGAATGTTACGCACTGTTGCTACGAAAGGGGCATATTCTCCTCTCGGTCGGTGTGATGAGCAGGCGAGGTGATGACTCGGCGAGTCTGTGACGATGGTATCCCACTGTTCCTGCCAGGGTTTTATCGCTTCTTTGTTAAACTAAAGCCCTTCCCACATCTTTCTCTCATTTTCTCACCAGAATGTCTAAAATCCCTCTCCACGGTAGACTGTTAAAAACATTCCTGACATCTAGAAGGACAAAGAGTTTGCACTTTTAGATAGGCAATCCCCGAAGCAAGTCAGCCTTCGTGAATACCCTCGCTACCACATCCAGGTGTTTCTTGAAAAACGTCCGGACCGCCATAGGCGGACTGCCATCGAGTCCCGGCGATCTTCCTGGTTTGAACCTCCACACATGTGATAGCCGAGAATCCCTCGTCTTCGAAAGGTGTCCCGCTTCACACGTATGTCTCTCTATCATTATATGTATATATATATATATATACGGCTGCGCCAGGTTGCGTCCCCAGATGGCGACGACGACACGGACGTTAACAAGCAGCATCGATCCCGACAAATATATTTATGAAACAGAAATCGCTGACTCGTTCACAATACACCTCCGTATGCAACGTAGACAGACGTTGACAACAAACAAAGTGCTTACGGTAGGTACAAATGCCGACGACGCCAGGCGGGCTTATGCGGGCCTAAGCGCGAAGCCGATAAAAGCGAGTTAAATTGTCGCTTAAGTCTGTTTTCGCTTTCCTAATTCTCGGTGCTCTGTCTTTCCACCTCTTGGTGACCTACTAGTACACATGTCCTGCACTAAAACGGTGAAGCGGGAAAAAAGAGGCCGGCCATCATGCGGGCCGCGGGTTCCGCGCACGCTGCTTGCACGAGGCACTCCGCTTTCGCTTGGATTGCTTGCGCGCTCGGGACTTTTTCTGTGCTTGCGACGTGATGGTTTTGTAAACACTACTTATGCAGGACTCGGGCCCAATTCAAGCAGTAGCAGCAGCAGCAGCAGCAGCAGGCTATAGAGATTAAACTCTCTTGTAGTTTGCTCATGCACAGCCTGCAGGGACAGAGAGTTAGTGAGTTGTCTTCTGTCTTATGCGCTTTCTGCTGCCCCGGCAGCTTCTTCCGCCCGCGCAATGGAATCGCCAAAGATGGAAGGTTAAATTGTGCTTGTATAATGCGTTTGTGTTTGCGTTTCCAAAGGAAGCCTTTTCTACTTGCCCTGTCTCTCTTTCTCTCACTCCCCCTTTGAGCCGTGTTTCCTTGCTGTGATTAGCTCCTAAGTTGGTTCTCCTCTAAGCGATTAAATTACGACACGTTTAATTCGCTGTGGTGATTGTTCGGAGTCAACGTGGAATTACTTCTGAGTGGAGTGTGGCGTGGGGTGCGTCGGTCCTACAGACCTTTTTCTCGTTTCTGTTTGCCTGTTTTTGTGTACAAATTTGTTTTCGAATCGAACCAGTCAGAAAATACTTCGGTTACCGTCTTCATAATGCAAATTCTCCTGCTTTTGCTAAAATCCTTAGCTATACAAGTATGTTAGAGGGCGCCATAAAACGGACTGGAATACAGACTCAGCACATTTCTGCCTCATTTTATTGCAGCTGTAAAGTAAGCATATGCATTTACGGAAGTGTGAAGGAAACGGCACGAAGTACCGCTTCACATCCAAAATCTGTCAGATGGATTCAAATTTCCCAATTTGGACTATCAGTACACTCTATTCAGTTAAACGAAATTATAACGGTATAAGGCATCATAGTAAACCATGTACAAATATATATATATATATATATATATATATATATATATATATATATGCCACTATGAACACGAGGGAGTTCAGCTAGGGTACGCTAGGCGGACGAACAGAAATGACAAAACCTAGGCTTAGTGTAGATATAATCGTCCCGAGATCGAACGAGTGTGTTTTTCCTAGCAATGTGCAATAGGCCTGTCCTAGTCATCAGCAACGACCCGGAAAGAGTTGAAGCGTTATTAATCAAACATGTTGGCCACACAAGCGGTACCACTGTAAATGTTTCTGCCAGCCGCCGGCTGTCTGCTCACGATAAGCCGACTGGTTCCCCAGAGCCAAATGAAGGTCGTTTGTTTTACGAGGAGACTTATGACGAGCTCTACACAGTATTAGACATCGAGCAAAGTTGGCGTTGTACCCCGGGGGCCGGGCAACGTCTGTGCTAGCAGCCGTATCGTAAATAGGCAGTAACTGTTTCATTTAGCCAAGCTCCGAGAGAAGGCCTATTTGACTATTACTCATCATTAATAACGAACGGCAATCGCTCGCGAAGAACCAAGAAACCATGTTGTTTGCGGTGGCGTATATTTGTGTCTGTTGTGTCGAACGTTTGCGCTGAGCGTAAATGACTGACTGCATTGTTATTGCCATCTCGGCGACAAAAATAGCAAACGATAGCGACATTGTGGGCGACAATCACTTGGGCCCGAAACGGCTGTGCAATCTTTGCACAGCAAGACGGCCCTTTGATTGCTTTCGTAGTCGAAGTCCAACCCGCAGTGTATGCACATACAATAATTCGGGTCGTAGATATGAGCGCATCGCATGAGTCAGTTTACTTGCGCCCAATGATCAGTGGTAAAACGAGAAGAAACAAGACGCGCCGTGTATGCCGGGTGCCTCGGCATAGGCTCATCATCAATTACGCGCCATTCTTAACCTTGCTAACTAGGGACGACCCCGCGCCGGAAATCACTCGTCGTAAACAGCTCCACACGACATAGGTCACGCGAAGCAATGTATGACGTTTTTGAATTTTGATTTTCAAATTTACAGCACATATATACGACGGTGGGTCAACTGTAAGTTGGCCATCTAGACACCCGCAAGCGCATGTAGAGGCAGGTAGAGCGGCGTCTTGTCTTTCCCTCACTCATCACTGGTTTACGTTACTTTACGTCGAGTGAATCTGAATGTCTATCTCACCTCCATGGGCCTGCTCATCCGGGCCTCTCCTAGGCAGTCGAAACGTGTATAGAGCCGGGTAGAGGCGGCTTTAGTGGTAGGAACCATTCACCCCATAACGATACAATGCAAGGGCGATTGACCGATCTTCGACACGGGATGATCCAACGAGACAACTAAGTAGGCTAAGATACTTCTTTGACTACGGTCTTCTTCGAAAAGGGTTCGACTTAATTCACGCGCTGCATATGTATACGCTTTCACTCAAGTGAGTGGCAACCCTCTGCCCCAAACGCGGCAGATTTGATCTCAATCAAATCTCTTTGCGTAGTATAGAATGGCGTGGTCATGCATAGTATAGAATAGGTAATAAATGGCTTTTGGAATTATGCCATAGATTTTAGAATATTGGATTTATTGAGGATACTAAGGATGCGTGAAATCATTCATGACCTTTTCTGGCCAGAACTCCAGAGGTCAGATAATGTGAATGAATACTTGCTTGTTGTCTTGGTACGGCCCGGGCAATTTGTACCGCATTATACTTCTCTATCTACTAGCGCCACTATCGGTAGGTCGCACAATATAACATTAGCGGTGGAGGGAACGAGAGAGCAAAGGCGAAGTGTGTTCGGTAACGGATCACGGGACACTCAAAGCCGAGCAAAAACCATGGCGAACAGAGTATTTCCCCGAACTGGACCTTAATTGCCTTAATTGCCTCAATTAGCTATGGCGCTTTGTCGGGTTTGAGCTGAACGGTACAGCCACTGATGGTCAATCTACCAGAAAGTGTGTGAAATGACACACTGCGTTTACTCTATGTCTATATGAAGACGGATAGGCAAGTTCTAGCACTTTGAATTTGGATGAATTTTTTTTTCAGAACCATCATGGTCTCCTAGTTGCGTAGTAACGCATTTATAATGCATGACATTCATCAGCTACAGGCCAAAATTCACATCAATCAATCTGTGGCGGCGTTTATTGTTTCAGTTTGCTTTAAAGAAGTGAAGAAAACTAGTTTCGGCTTATTTTTGGAGGCCGATAACGGAGAATCAGCGAATCTGCATCAATATCTGTGTTAATTATTAAATAAACTGTTTTTAAGTGGCGGACATTTTACAGACTGCTTATGCTGATCAAGCAGTATTCCAAAACACTGTTTATACATAGTACCGTCCATTTCGCGACGGGCGTGAAGAGACCGAAGATTACCCTCTCGTTCTCGTATAAAGCTTGTGACCTATGCGGGGTGCCACCACCCTGCGAAAGGTGCATGCATCCAGTTGATTGCCTTACCCCAGGCTTGCACTTAAGCTCTGTTAACCAATGATGAGAAAGGTTTGTCCCTTTCTCATCACATAGTACGATGCAGGTACACAAAGATTTCTACGTGCGATCACATATGTGTTTGGTTCGTTGAAACTTGCTCTCCATGTAGGCTTGCTTATGATTGCTGATTGCGAATGATGATATGTGGTCAAGATGATGTACTAACATCGGTGCAGTTTGTGACGCAGTGGTCTTGGTAAAGTTGAAGTAGTACTAAAGTATGGTTCCAGCTCCTCGCTTCTTCCTGAGACCATTTAGGTGAGAGGTTTTTAGTGGGTATTATGCCAACAACATCGGAACAACAACATCCAAAAACACTGACTTTGGAAATCACTGCGCCTTCTTAAGTTATCTATCCCAAAAACTGTCAGTCCGTATGCCCAAAAAGTATATGCTGGTGTAAGGCTTTGTATATGAGAGTGACTGCACAGTCTACATATACTACGCGCATATAAGTGTAGAAGGACCACGATCAAACTTTGAGACATTTACGCTCTTTTAAATGGAGCATATCGAGCCTAACCGCATACCATAAGAAGAATTTGCACATTTTTGTTGGTATAACTTGTTGGCTGAAGGCATTCAGTACCCTGTTAACAATAAATGCTTTATATGACCGTACGTAAACACATTATACAATTGGTCTATGTATATTAAGATATAAAACTAGTATTGACAGGTGCTAGACGGAACTTTACGATTTCCGTAACATAGACTCTAATGTTAGTTTCGGAGATCACAGTTATGGGGTTTAGGGTTGTGGTAGTTCCTTCTTCTTGGATCGACTCAGACTTCACTGAGCAATGAGTCTTGAAGTTTTAAGATAACTGTATTCAAATATAGCATTTTTGTATAATTGTATTCGAATATAGCATTTTCGCGTGTGTGTACTTGTTTTAAGCCTGAAGCTATTTGGACAACTGACAGGTTTTTCTTCCTCCTACCAGTACAAAATGTAATACTGAGGACATTTCTGTATGTGAGCTTTGAATCGCGTGTAAACTCGTTAACTTAACAACTCACACTCACGATTTACATGCGACCATTACAGTGCAAGTGCAGGAGACTATTCCACATACTTCTTTTGCGTCTTTACCTGCTTGGCGATCATTTGGCAAATAGGAGAAACGACAGTAGCACCGTAGTGGTGTCGGATTCTGGATGAATGCGTGACTGAATCTGCATACCTGGGTAGTGAAGTGTCAAATTGTTTTCTATTGCTAGGTGCCTAGCCCATTGGTTCATTTGTTAATTAAATCCTTTGTCATACAGAGAGCGCAAGTGTTTGTTTTTAATTCAAACAAGTTTGATTCTAGCTAAGCGCTCGACAGAGCTGAATAATGCGTCGGAGAGAAATGAATATCGGAAGTAGGTTCGGCAAGCAACGTATGGCTTTTTTTAGTTGTACAATATGCGTTTTAAAGCTTGCCCTAAGCTACACCACTTTCTGCCGCAATACACTCTTTGCTGAACCCGATTAACTTACTGTAGATAGGATAAGTGCATTTTCTTGACAGATACAAATGCATTTTTCATGTAAATTGCCCAAATACAATAAACAAATGTAAAACATATGTTAAAGAGAGACAGCTTTATTCCACCGACTGTCCAGTCTTCCAGTGATGATGGAACAGTCAGATAACTTTAGAGATCTACGAAATGGCGACCCTCTTTAAATTGTGATTGAGATGGTAAGCTCTGAGCGAAATCACTTTAGTTTAAATTTGCTGATATACTGCTGCACTAAAATCGTTTCTAGAACGCACAGAACGCCGAAACGATGAAAATCAGGTTAGCTGGTAAACTAGCTGCTAGCAAAATAGAATTAAGCGCATTTCCTTGAAAGACACAGATATATTTGCATTCAAATTGCCTTCGGTGTGTCACATACCAGATATTCTGGTATGTATTCCCTTTTATTCAAGAGAAACGTTGTACTAAGAGACAACATTGGTCCACTTAGCTTTTACCACAGGCTTCTCGTCCGATATACAAGTATATAAACCATAAGCTCTCGCTTGAAAATCTTGATTTACTACTATATTGAGATTTACAAGATATGAACGTCTCTTATTCGTGGTCAATTGTACTCTTACGTAGATGACAAAATTCCGACAGAACAATACGATTTTTAAAGGGGCGATCGATGTCAAATGCAGTTGTATTTGTTTTAAACCATGTATCACGCCGGCGTTCTAACAAAAAAATGACATTTGCTGCGTCGATTGATTTTCAAACTGTTTTCAATTGCCTCCTACTGGGACCGTATACTAGACACGCTTCAAACAAAGTTCGACATAACAGGCCTCGTCTCAGACCTTGTTCATAATATATTAGTGCGCAATTTAAATTGGGTAAAAACTACTGGCGTTACCCAGGAAGACTCAGCTAGTCCACTTCATTTTATTTTGTATGCAACTGAATTCGCAGACTTACTGCGCATTCTTAAAGCTCATTTTGCATTTTATGCCGACGATATAGTCATTTTAGCAACTTCTCGTATCCGCCTACAGCTTACCTGCTGCAAAACTGCAAACGTTGCGAAAAAAACAAGCTCAAAATTAACGCAGAAAAGTCAAAGATCTTACGCTTTAGCAGGCTCATTCGCGGCCAGGAATCATCGTCTATCAGCATATGGACAACCACTCAAAATAGTTAGCCACTTTTCGTACCTAGGTGTTACACTAACCCACAGACTTTCTTTTAGCAGATCTCTCGGGGAAATCCAAGCAAGCGGTACGTCTGCAATGTTTTTATTAGGCAATATGCACGATGTAGACGTAAAGAGAGCTGTAAATTGCTTTAAAATCAAAGTACTCCCTGGAGCACCATGCTGCCTTTCTAGAATTGCACCGTACATGACCCTGAGCAATTTAAAATGTCTAGACGAGCTAAGCGCCTGCTACATTAAGCGTGTGTTAAGGCTCTTAAATTGCGCGTTGGCAACACTTGCCTTAGGAATGTGCGGAAAAAGAACACTTATTGAAGACCTAGCACTTACCAACACACCATCAGCCGACGGTTTCGACTTTTATCGAGCCTATAAAGAGAACAAAAATTTTTAATTTGTAGCTAAGAACTATACCGATCACCCGGTCTTTTGTTCATAAAAATCATGGAAAAGGGCCGTGCAAAGGAATCGCTTGCTAATCTGCCGAATAACTTGACACGGATACCGCCATCCCGTAGGCATGATACCCCGCTGTTTTAATATTGAAGGATGTGTTTGTGGCTTTAGAGGAGAGTGGTATTGGACAGTACCATATACAATTGTGTGCGGAAATTTGCAGAACGTCCCTATCATCCAAAGTTAAATACATTAATTAACTGTGCATTCTGTTACATCTGCTATATTTAAAAGACAGTCCGAAAGTAAGGTTCACATGTATTAAAAAAATTTTAACAAAGCAGCATGAAATTTAGTCCAGACTCTCTAAGTGAAGCTTACGAAATACTTAGCGACGGCGTTGTATGTTGACACTGTGGCGCTAACAGTAAGGTCAACGTATTTCGTCTATCTGCTGTAAAGAGCCATATTTTTGCTCAGTTCAAGAACAAATGGGGGAACTGTTCTCGTCTGTTAGACCTCAGGTCACTCATCAACTGGCTATACGTTGTGATTTTTCGTAGCATGATCCTTAATTGCATTCGGCCGAATTTAGACGGAACCGATGCGAGTTAAATCTGGTCCCCACAAGATGATGCTACGAGCAACGCAGTCGGCGAGGCATTGAGCTCTTAGAATGAAGTGTTCTACATCTCGCATAACGGGAAAACTCACTCGCCTTCCTCTACGACCTTACGACTTAATGCCGTCATTAGACTTTTCCTGTGGGTTTTTTGAAAACTAAACAGTACGCTGATAATCCCACGACTATCAGCGAACTAAAGTCCAGCATTAAAGCATACATTACTGTAATGAGAAAAACGAAAAGAAGGTTCTCATATAACGAGGCTTGCTGATTTTATGCGCTGAATTATTTTTTTAACAACGCAGCATGCAATGTAGACGAGACTCTGTCTCACTCCAATTGAAGTAAACGAAATATTTAGCGACAGCGTTGTATTTCAAGACTGTTGCGCTTAGAGCAGGGTCATCCACATCTCGCCTATGTCTTGCAAACGGCTAAATGTTTGCCCACGAATAGGGAATTGTTCTCTCCAAGTAGACTTTAGGTTGTTGGGCTTCTAACAGTTACGTCAATACACGCGTTTCTCAAATCGCACAACCCCTACACAATTGTGAGGCAGTGTTGTCACATCGTAAAACCTGCATTAACTGTCTTTTGGTGTAATGCATTTTAGAGTAACAACTTTCCGGTGTAATAAATACTGAATTGAATATAATATTCAAAGAAATTATAAGCTGTTTACTCTGTTAACTCTGAGTTTCCATGGAGTTGGCGAGTTTCTACTCTCTATGAAAACGTGTGACTCAGAGTCTTTTCATCGCTATATATACATATATATATATATATATATATATATATTTTTTTTTTTTTTTTTGGCTAGCTTCTTCTTATAAAAATGTGTGGACAACGATGCATCAAATGACATACATTTAGTTTATTGCGTTGTGTAATTATTTATATATGCGCATATTTTTTAATGCATGCGGTGGATCATGCCCTAAATCTGCCTTCCTTAGGCCTAAGTATTCGTCACCATTTGCGAACATCCAGACGTAAAACTGTTACGTAAGGTCAACTGTAGAGTGTCGCAATGACAGCAGTCTCTATCGTTGTTGATTGTATAGTTTTTTCATCTAGTGCACTGATTTGAGATTCATAAATCATAATACGCGCTTTGTTTACAATAAAGGGAAAATGTACATTACAAAATATCACAACACTCATGAATAAACTCGGGTTGCTCTCCAAGGAAACAGGGATATCACAATTTCTTTGTTTGCTATCTATTTGGTTCGTAGCGAATGTTTACAGTTGAACATTCGACAACATAATTCTTTATTTTGTATGACCTTTTGTAAGCATTTTTCGAAAATAAATCGAAAAAACAAATGTCAAACGCAAACGGCCTTATAAAATTAATTGATTAAAATAAAAGTTTACAAATTACTATGGTGATTATTATTATTGATGATATCGTAATGTGCTATCTGCATGGACTGGTTTGCGCTATGTTCATTGTCTTTCGTATAAACTCACTATGTGTCATTTCGCCTGTAAAGTCTTTAAAACTGATCTCATTCATCTCTCGCGCGTCATACTACGCTACGCATCAGTTGATACGACCGCCGGGGGTTAGTTGTATCGAATGTAAAACTGTCTCAGAACTGCGTCAGTCAGGATATCTGCGTCGTCCGATAGTCTGCCGGGCAGCAATAGCGAACGTAGCGTTAACGACATTTTCGCTGGTGGCTGTGTTGGCCCAAGTTGCGGACCTTGAGTGTGTTCCTTGTGTCCCATGTCCCTGTGTTGTTGTCGGCTCGCTCAGAAACTCCCTTCAGAATGAAGAATGAATCGGTTCCGTAGAACTTTGCCCGGCGGGCCAGACGAAAGGCTTAACCAAGTGAACCGGCCGCATCTGTCTCGCTTAGTCTTCGCCAAGTCTACACTCTCTATCTGTACTCGAGAGTGTGTGCTGGAGTGAGTACTTGTCGAGTTCAGTTGTGCTTGGCTCGGCTCGGCTCTCGAGCGGCTTCGCGGTTGAGTTTTCGTCCTCTTAAATATGGAGGATGGAGATCAACGGCCGGCTTTCGAGGACGACAACCCGCCTGGTCCCTTTCGACCGCCACGCTCGAATTCGCTCACGCGCTGTCCTCGCTGCCTAACGACGTAATTGATCGATTATCCCTTCACCACTCTCAGAGCGCCACCGTTACACCGTATAGCTAGCTGACTGCAATCACGGTTTTGTGATCCGCACTATTACGGTTAGCCGCTATTAGTGCAATTTTCTCTTACATATATATATATATATATATATATATATATATATATATATATATATATATATATATATATATACATATATTGCGTTTATGCCGATATTTCTTCTTGTTTTATTCTTCACTTACTGTAGTCCACGTGCTGTATGCCAGAATACTGTTGTTTCTGTTCTTCGAGTACGAGTAAGGGCAGCCCTTCTGACTATGAACGATCTAGTTCCAGCTTAGAAGCCATAGACCTTTGCTTTTACAATATCGTAAGAGGAGCAACTTTTGATGCATCAGTCAATCAGGTGGGCGGGGATATGCAGACTACTCATAAATAAAAATATTAGTGTAACGTTTACAGTAATTGATACAATATACAACAATTTGAAACAAATCTATGCATTATTGACTTACGTTCTACCAAGCTAAGTTAGTGTCAGAACAATTGATTTCGCCCGCAGCGGGCTAGCATCCATCCGACACTGCTCGAGATGGGAAGTGGGACCTTTCCCTTTCCCTACTAACAGCAAGAGTACGTAATAGTATTTAACCCTCCTCAGAAAAGCATCTCGCCCCGAGTAAATTTACCTGCGGCTAACTTCTCAAACAAAGTCGTCACTTTCGTTTAACAGCGAAAATAAGTACGTACATGTATCAATAAGAGCACGTTCTATTTTAACCTTACTCGGCTAAATCTCGGCTTGTCTATTATTGCTCGGCATTTTCTGTTTCCTTCTGACAAGATGATACATCGCATGGCAGATAGCTCGCATGCATATCCGTAATACACACACACACATATTTGCATAACAAATGTATAGTAGTCGCATTTTCCACAATGTATATTGTAATGCAACTGAATAACGCCTAATATTGCCATGCTAGCGTCAGTTCCACGTTCAGAGGTTGTGCAGAGATTGCCAAGGCGTCTGGCAGTTCATTGCATGATACTTAGCACAAGCTGGCAAACAGCCCTGGAGTTGGAACACACAAGGTGGTGATAGTCGAGCGCGCTCACGATATATGTTGTGTACACGCGATGGCTACAACATGTGGCTTCCTCCCAAAGGCACCGAGAACCTATATACATCAAGGTAGCCAATCTTGCCCGAGCCTTTGGCTAACCTTGTGCCCGGCCAGTCCTGTAAAAATGCTGGATTTGTTCAGTAGTCGGTGGTGCTCGGTTTGATTCGGATGGTTGCCACTGCCGGTTCACAACCGACAAGCAAGTATATACAACGCGAACAAACAATCGTACGAGTCAAATACTTGCGTGTACTAAAGTGTACAGCATGAAGTGAAAGAATCACTTAGATGTTTGGCTGCCTAGCGTGTAACCAAAGAACGAACGCGCAGACAAGGCGCGGCTGCTTTGAAGTCTTCTCTGCACCCAAGTCTTTTTCGACCATTTGTTCGATAAATAAAGGTGTTTTCTGTTCCAAAACGACGTCTCGCCGTTCAAGGCAGACAGAAAACTCGATTGATATATGTAGCCAAAAATCTTTCCAGCTGAGCAAAGTTTGCCACCGAGCGGTGTATCTACACTCCATGGGTCCTGTATGTACTCAGCACATTGATACAATCTACAGCTCCAAAATTCATACAGTAACACACAGTGACGCTCTCAACAATGCTCAATGTTGCTCTGAATGTTTTTTGTTTTACCTCCAAAAAAACATGGATTCTTCACAAGATTGTCGCTTAGCTATACTTTCGATTAAATGTCACTTTAATTTTTGAAAACAAAGAACCTATCCTGACGAACTACTCGCCACGAAAACACATGACTTGCAACACTTGGTGTTGCAATGCACTTGGATCAAACAGAGGGCCCTGCCGTCAGATGGTTATTTACAGTGTTTAAAAATCAACTTTCTTTGCCAGCGACAAAAAATCGCTTTTCAGCACGATGACCGGCTTCTCGATGCACAAGCTATGTAGCTGGATGTATTTTGATATGTATCACAGCGTCCATTCAGAAGTCTTATGAATTTATTTATTTTATCTTTTTAGCGCTCTGACAACCACATTTTAGATGCTCGTAAATAAGCTAAGTTGCTTGTGGCATCTATCGTCATTGCATTGACGACAAACAAACTACAACAGCCTATACGATAAGCGCATTCACGTTTGTCGTCATAAACATACATCGGTGGACAACGCTAGTGCCGAGTTTCACATAGTAGCTAACATTCTTCACAATGAATGTGCTAAGCGATAAGTTGCGTACAACGGATGCCTTCCGCACCGCCTGTGCAATGTGTTCTCGAAACTTTAAGTCGCTCGATACGAGTCGCCTTTTGAAGAGCTAGCCTAGGCTATAGAGTCTCCGATGAGAGCATACGCGTGGCTTAAGCGGCCCACCTTATTTGCATGCACACTTTGAAAAGGAAAATTCCATGCCGTTTTCAGTGGCCCAATGGGACGCATCATCCAGGCTAGGCTGCAATAGCTTGTAATCATTGTCACTCTTAGCATCTGCACAAACTTTTATACAATTTACCAGTCATACAATTTATAGGATATATATTTAGCTAATCACATATTCCAGTAAACCTAAAAATGAATAATTCATTTTATAGGTATTTTTAAGACACCCCACCTGGTATATAGTATACGATTTGATGTCCGAAAAGAAAAGTACCAACAGCAGAGGATTTCCTATAGGCAGTCCAAAGGTACAGCGAGACGATGCTGAGAATATATCAACCACATTTTGACGATGAAGTGGCGATTCCGTATACACCAGTCTCCGACGAAATATTTGTCGAATTTCGAGCGCGCTTATTTTATAAAGTAGCAGCTGGTAGTACACTCGGTCGACTGCACGGCAACCGTCGAAATATATACAGTGTAAATCGTTGTCCTCAGCTTGAGCAATTCCACAGACCTGTACGACTTTCAGTAACCGTGTGCAAGTTGAGCGCCCTTTGTAAAACCACAATATATATATATATATATATATATATATATATATATATATATATATATATATATATTTATAGAGCGAGAGAGAGAGAGCGAGGTTTGTAGTCATATTCCTAGCGGCTCCTGCTCTCCGGCAGTATTCTTGGCGTCCAGGCCACGATCAAGTTTGCGTCTGGCTTAGGAAATTCGTCAGAACGTTGTGCATTAAACTGGCTGGTTCAAAATCGGTTTGTTGGAAAGTTAGGACAAGTGCTGTTCGCGGTGTGTGACTCGGGATGTCGGCCTCTGGTCAGAGGACGTCGAGGCTACACATCGTCGTCTTGAAGCCTGACGACCCGGTTACATGCTTTAATTGTCACAAAGTGGGTCATTTAGTGGATAACTGCTCCCTGCCGAAAGTTCATTAGAAGTGCGGCCAGACAGGCCACCTGGCGGCTGCATGCCTCAACTGTGCACATTACGCTAATCCTAATAATCGTTACTTGAGGAATCCATCACGCCAGGTGCAAGGCATGCCCGACGATCTATGTTACTAAGGAGAACAACCGCCTAATCCTGAAGGCCAGGCACTATGATAGGTTCGACTGAGTCACCTATAATAGCAGCAATTATTGAGGAATTCCGTTACTTCAGAGCCTCTAGCGAAAGCTGCCCGCGGATCCCATGTCTTACCCCAATTTTTATAACAAGGCACGTTCTGAGTTTGTTTTGCAGGGCACTGCGACCTCCGCGGAGAGCGAAAGCGAGACCATTAGGCTCCCCCGTCCGTCGACGTCGCTATGAAAGGGATACACATTACAAATAGTGGAAGATAATATTGGCAATTTCTATCAAGCTAGGGTCGAGAATGATCAGGCTCCTAAGGCCAAAAAAAACAAAATACGCATTCACAACATACGCCAGAAGGTATAAGTGGATACTTTTCCGTATGAGTATTGAACCTAGTAATAAAATAAAGTTTATGGGACATCTGCAACGTTTGTGCGAATTGAAAACACTTTAGCGCTGCGAGACCGTTTACCATAGAACGTAAAACACTTTCCGATAGATAACGATAGTCATTTCTTGGAGTGCTTTTATATGAACAAGCGTCATACAACACAAGCGTAGGCTGACGTACCAAATCCAATTGGCAACAAACTATTGAGGGTTGTCTAGAAATACGCCACAGACCTTCGACGTTAGCTCAGTCGAGGCACTTACGTCCTAGCCAGGGTCTGTCTTCGAGTTTAGACAGGAGAACGCGCGTAAACTGCCTAAGGTATTTCTGAACGCAGTTGTTGCAACGTCAAGTAGGCAAAGCAACAGCCCATTCTGGAAGTTAGACCGAATGAAATACGTGCGCGGCGGTATGCCAGACAAGAGAGGTTCACACTACACATTTGCCCGCGTCTGTCTGGCTTCGTTACAGATGGATTGTTGGCGGAGGCGCTAATCGCTAGCGTAATTGAAGAAATCGCGCGCCAAAATTGCAGATGTTGACACAGTGCTCTCTAAGCCGATTCGTTGTCGGATGGCGGTCTTGCAGCGTTTGGCGATGAGATGTCGCGCCGCAGGTATTCAAAGTGGACACCATTAATTAATGCACTCAAATCTCGCTACGTCGTGTGAATCATGCTGGCCGAGAAACCAAGATTTAGCGGAGCTGGTGGTGAAAGCTGGGACATGGCGTACGTTAGGATTGAGTGTTGACATAAAGAGGTTTCTTCTTTTTAATTACAAAATCTAGTTTAGCGTCCTTGTGTTACACTATTATACGTCGTTAAAGATACGAACGTTTATAGTATCCAGTTCAATGGGTGGTGGATGCTCCACTGGTTCATCAGCATGTTTGTAGCTGCTGTACCGGTAGTTACAACCGTGTTGCTGCCCTACGTTTCTGAGCAAATGTATAATTGTTGTAATCTTTTTTGAAAAGCGGAGGCACGAAAGATACAACGATGTCATCATACAACATACATTGGTGTTCATGATTTGTAAGCAGCGCATCTAACAGTGTCCCCGATCTTGGCCTAGGGACTCCTCTCATGAGCTGCGCGGGGCAGTTCGCCAGACAAAACTCAGATAATACTACTGATTGATTTCTTCGTAAAGTCACCAGTGGGTTGCTTTTTGTTTTAAAATTTGTTTTGCACTTCAACACGAGGTTGGATGAGATCACCAGATACTACGATGGAACTTTCTGTGAGACACAGAGTTGTTCCTAGAGTGCACGACTTATGGAAGCAGTTTTTCAGGGAGCAATCTACATTTCTCAACCAAGCGCGCAGGGCTCTTTTGTGTAATGCCGAGTGCCCTTGACCGGCCCCTTTTAGACAACACCTTTATCGCCGTTGATCTCTCTGGGTTTGCTGCATGCAGTGGTCTACCAGTATGTCTGCAGCTCCGCTCATCACTTCCCCGTGGCCACACTTTGTTGCCGTTCGCAATGCATACTAAATATATATATATATATATATGTTTTAGATTTTCCGTAAGGCCATTGGCCGTGTACGAATTTTTCATGTCATGGCTAAGTTTACTCCACTCCGGCATTAACCTTGTCTAAATTGCAAACCATGCAAACCAACTAAAGAGTGGCCGGTCTGGGTCTCGAACTCAGTCCTCCCGAATGCAAGGCAAAGGCTTTGCCACTAAGCCATCTTCCTCGGTTTTTCATCACAATTGTAGGAATTAAACACTATGTATATATATATATATATATATATATATATATATATTTTTTTTTTTTTTTTTTATTAGCTAGTTTTTTATTTCAAGTCTTGCGATACATTTAGGTATAAGCATTATTTGGGTTGTACGATTGTCCATTCGCACATCAAAAGAGTAGTTAATAAGATTTGAGCTCACAAGCTGTGATACTGTTCGTTTGTCCTTGTTCGTTGATAATGTTGACAGCGACGGAAGGTTCGCAGCTTTCGGCTCGATGTCACACCTTCTACCAAGCCCTTTCAGCAGCTTTATTTGAAAAGCCTCAATCATGTGTTTGCGCAACTACGTACTCCACACATGTAAGCAACTTAAAAACCTGGGCAGCCCGTATCCTTTTTACAGACGGATATACACAATTGGGTTCTTGACGATGAAACAACGAAATGTTTAAAGTACAGATGTAGATTTGACTAGATCTCTAAAATGTGCAGAACGTAAGAGCCATCGACATTAATACACTAATATCCCACGCATCATTCGCGGTAAGCAATGTTACGCCGCTGAGCTAATAGCGCCGATCGGGAGAACTAAGTTTCATCACGGAGAGCATCGTTCCATTGTCCATTGTACCAGCGGCTGATGCCGTCGACTGTATAAAGCATCGTAAAATGCGCTAAGGAAGAACCTATTATAAGTATATATTTTATTATAGCCTACAAAAAACATTTAGCACTCAACAGAATGCAAAATTTAAGGTCTAATACAAATATTTTGTATCATTGGAGAGACGCAGGCAAGTAGATGCATACGCTTAGAGAGATTGTGCCATGCGAGAAGCAGTTCCCATCATCCCCCCGAAAGAAATTAAACTGCATATTCCTTTTCGGGAGACCAGACAATGCGTGTGTATATATATATATATATATATATATATATATATATATGTATATATGTTTATATATATATATATGTTTATATGTATATATTTATATGTATATATATATGTTTATATATATATAGAGGATCCGTCCGCTCACTATACAGCTTGACGGCGAGGATATTAAAATTGTAAAAGAAGTCCGCTATCTCGGGGTCACACTGGATACTGCGATGAATGGCCTCAGCCACATAAAAAAGGCCACGACAAAAGCAGCCAAGGCAGTGTGTGCTATAGCCAAGATTCTGCCGAACATCCATGGCCCCCGGGCCCGCACAAGGGCACTGCTAATGACGGTCGCGGAATCAATTGCATTATTTGGAGCGCCAGTTTGGGTGAGAGCAGCTCTCAAGACGAAGAAAGCGAAACAGATTCTACGGAGGACCCAGAGGGTGGCAGCCCTGAGGGTAATCCAGGGGTACCGCACAGTCAGCACAAATGCTGCTCTGGTGCTGGCAGGGTCGATCCCCTGGGATCTTAAGGCACTCGAAAGGAAGCGACTATGGGAATTAGGTTCCCCTACCCAAACGGAAAAAGACTGTGAGAGAAACAACACAATTAAGACATGGCAGGATGAGTGGGACGCCATCCCCCCCGGGGGTCCTGGAGGATCCCTGCGCGTACTGCTGCCAGATATCAAG
>QVRM01006158.1:0-31652 GCA_003439945.1 Dermanyssus gallinae
TGAGCCGTTGTGCTGGATCTTACTGACAGCGGCTACTGACACGGACGCGTGGCTGCTGAATGAGCAACAGTGAATAGTTGTTGATGTTACCCAAGGTCAGCAAAAGAGGCTTCTAGATGGCGATCGTTTGTAGAGCGAAACCGGTGTTTAGCGCACAGGTCGATGACAGGTCGAAGGTTGGACGTTTACAACAGCAGGAAAGGATTTGTGTCACGTCCGATATTTAACGTCTTTGTTGCTTTTGTTGTTGCCTTTGTTGTTATTGTTGTTTATAATTGGTTTCCTGACAGCGCGGCATTTGCTGACAGTGTGAGCCGATCTCTGAACCTCTGAACCGCTCTCCGCTTATTTAAGAATAGCGTCTCTAATATTATGACTAAACGATTGCGTACAGTACCCCCCGTCTCTCTCTCTCTCTCTCTCGCTATTTCTCTTCACGCGTAACACCACTATACTAGATTTTGCTTATGTGGTGAATAAACTTTGAAAAAAAGAAAATCACTTCGACGGACTCTAACCACTACGTTCGTGTTTCTCTTACCTGTTGATTAAAAGGCGATGTACTAAATCGCTAAACCCGATGGGATACAAAGACCACTAAGTTCACAAAATGTTACTTATCTGCGTCGCGAAAAACAAACGCCAGATTCATAACACTATGGTTAATTAACGCATCAGTATTTTTTCAAAAAAAATATTTCGTTCGTATCACATGCATATCAATGTTATAAGTCCTAATGGATTTATTAATTAATTGAAAAAGCATTACAAATATTCTTATTTAAAATTACACATCAACGACAATAGCACGGGCTATGATGGCGACAAGCTTTTCTAACGGGTAATTTGTTTTTGTAAATCTAAACCCGTATGTCTCGTATAAAGTGCTTAATATAAATTTCGAAATGCATAGCTCAGCCATCCACAAATGCGCAAATCCTGAAATACGGGTCTTTAAGCGGAGATACTTCACCTTGCTACGAATACTACATTATAATTAGCGTCAAGTACGAGTAAACATGTTAGATGCTATAATATAAACTAATAACTAGATCTGAAAACTGTTATCTAAAAACAAAACCGCTTTTTCTGACGGTTTTCTGTCAAGTCTATTAATTTTGTTGTGGGGGGGTGTATATGTATATATATATTTATTGGATTCCGGCGCAACACACATTTTGAAAGGTAACTTTTAGGTTAGGGTTATAATGCATAAAGTAAAAGGCATGTACTATATTTACTGTTAATCATTGCCGATGCAGAGAGTGAACTCATTTATATATCGCTTCAGGTTTTTCAGGTCTCTCCCGCTCGGGACTAATAATAAAAATTTTTATTATATACTAGAGCCCTGAATAAAAAAAAAAAAAAAAATATATATATATATATATATATATATATATATATATATATGTATATCGCCGCAGAGCAAGGCATTGGCCAAAACTTTCCTATATAGGAAGAGTACAGAAAGCACGAACCTTACATAAGGCAATTAGGAATAGTTAAATAGACCAAACAAAAAAATATATATATATGCCGTTTGCCCGAGATTGGAATTCGCTATCCAACAGCCTAAAATATGGTACTTCCTTAAGATAATTCAAGCGAGAGTTAAACAAATATCTTGTATATATCTCGAGTGCAGAACGAAGCTTATCGTATTGCGACCTATAGGGACTCCTGACTAAAACTGAGGTGGTGGTTGTCTGTTATGGGAACAATCCCTGTGGTGAATCGGTTGCTTGTGATGTTACATACAACCTTTCGAGTACATATATTATTAAATCATACTATGTTTTATACTATCTTTATATCACGCACTACCTGTACTCTTCGTGAAAGTGCGCATTCGAACAGATCAGGTGATGACATATAACTTATGCATTTGGTTTAAGCGTGGCGATTGTCACATGCAAAATTAGACCTGAAAATATCTATGTTTTCAACCTCCCGTCAAACCTGTTCAACTTTATTTCCGATTTCAAGATAAAGCTTTTGAAAGGTACTGAACGCAGCGTCCCCTACCTCATTCGAATTATCTCAACAACCCGTGCTCAGCCTGATATTAGGTACACAAAGCGGCTCCTTACTTGCGTTGACAGGCAAAGTACTTGTTTCATGCATATTCAGAAACACCCTTCAAGCAGCTTTACGTAATATATATATATATATATATATATATTAGTAACAGGCAAAGATGAGTGAGGGTGTTCTCAATTTTTGTAAACTTTCCGTATGACCTTATACGCGTAATAGATTTAAACGCGGACGGTCTGGTCAAGACGAACTTTTGCATAACAACGTCGTAATTAGTCTATTAGATCTGATGTGTACCACGGCCTATACGCATTAAGATTGCTCACCAGTGAGCTACTTTACGTATGATTTATCGGGCTGGCGTGTGTAAACGTAGCGTGTCTCGTCAACAAAATTGCGATACCCCAAAACGTATGCGCCCGCTATAGATCAGTTATGGGTTGCCGTTGTTTTCATCACAGTTTGCCGGCGTTGGCGGTTTCGTCGGTGGCAGCGACGACCGTTGCACGTCGGCTGACAGAACAGCTTGGCCGCAGCTGCGAACGGGACCTCGGCACGATTTTACCGAGATTCCGTGCGCGATTAAATACCCGTCACCGACGCTACAGGATATTCTTGTGGGTCATACTCTGCTGCCCTTTTTTGGCTCCGGTCGAAGATAAGTATACGTATACATGCATGCATTCATGTACGTATTTGCGTTTGTTAGTATACATCTATATATTATATATATATATATGTATATATCTAAGGGTAAAGGTCTTCGTCGACGGAAGTCGGTGCGTGCACTCGTAGGTAGCGTGACATGTTGCTGCAAGACAAGGAGAAGACGGGGGTCATGGCATCTTGAACACTAACGTACATATTCGCGTGCCTATGACGACTACAACATGCATGTCTTTACTCATTCATGCATGTGCATATATATATATATATATATACAAAAGACCAGATAAACAATACACACAAGCTCAGACGCTGCGCGGAGAGACAAGACATTCGTCTTTCGGCAACCATTCGTCGGGCAAGCGGCCCCTTGCCGTGTCGTCTGCGTCCAGAGATCATCGAAATAATCGTACCCCTTTACCTGGTAGCCAACGCATGTTGCCGTCGTTGTCATGCCAGTCAGTTGTTGTTGTTGTGGTTTTCACCATGGTGTAGGCCAACCGCAGTACAATAAATGACAAAAACAACCTTCTTAAAAATGTTTTTATTCTAGTTTTATTCTTCTTAAAAATAATTTTATTCTAAAGGTTGCAGCTTTAGAAACAAACAGGCATTTAAGCGAGTCTTCTCGAAGAAACGCGTCCGTCTGACGACGGAACCGCCGGAACGAGTTTGCCGTTGCTGCCTACTTCAGTAGTCATTCGAGGGGGTAAACCATGAATGACATATGTATATATATATATATATATATAAATAATTTTTTTTATATATATATATATATATACGCGCGCACACGTATGCCGCTGCCGTACGCCATCAGGCGGAAATCCACCACCATAGCAGAGCATATAAGTGTAGCGATCAGCGATAGGCAGTCAAAGACAAGCGCACGAGAGACCGAGAGCATAGGAAGACGTTCTCAGCCGAAAATGTTGCGAAATGTGCCTTCGTGACACGAACGGTCTACAACGCTTCGCTTATGTTACCACTACTACTACTATTACTAGTACTTCTACTGCCAGTCGGGCTGACACGCCTGCTATATATAGTACGTAAGACACCTCCTAGCAATACTGCTGATAGCCGTTTCAGCAACTCGCCGCGAGAGCGAACGAACTTGTCTTCCCACTTCTGACTCGTACCGACGGCCCGAGTTCCGTTTGAAACGTAAAAAGTTACTTGTTGTCTTCTGCATCATCGGCGTCATCGTCGTCGTCTCCTTTCTTCTTGTCTTCTTTTCTGTCTCAATCGAACGACATTTGGATCGGCTATTTGCTGCACTATGCACACGCACACGAAACGAGCACAGCAAAGCAGAAAGGGATGCAGCACGATGTTCATATATATATATATATATATATATATATAGAGAGAGAGAGAGAGAGCGAGAGGAGGGGAGAGGAAAACAAGATCAGATCCACATGGCCCACACTCTAGCCACGGTCTTTACGGATGTCCTCCAGCTGCCAGCTTAAATGGGCTCTAGCTACAGGAAGTAAATCGTCGTCGGCAACTAGAACAGGATCTGTCGTCACCCCTTCAACCTCATCGCCACCGGTGTCACACCAACAAATACAACACATACAGATTTGCCGACGTACGTTTCGTGTTTACCCTGAACTCGTACTACGCGAGGTTGCGCGGCACCAATTGAAGCGGCGCCTACAGGTGCCCAATGATGCGCCAGGTGAACATAGCGATTGAAGTCGACAAACACCACAGCCGGGCCGCTCTTGCTGTCCGCCTAGGTTCTCCGCGCCTTTACCTCTGCATATTACCTCTAGCCATATATCTTAGCTAGTCTTAAATAGGACTCGTCTGATCCAACTGGACTTTAGCCTGCCTTATTGCATCATAGCAATGCCGCCTCTTCCTGAACCTGGAGTTCATAGAATGTATTCCGCTACATTGAATGAATACTACTTTACCTGTAAAGAATGTCTCAGTTGTAACGAAGTACTATGTTTGTGTTTTAGACTATTTGTCTATTCTCATGCATTTCCTGAAGTTCATATCGCGCTGTTCTCTCTTCAATAGCCGTTCGCTGAATTGGACTAATACTTAATCTGGACCAGTTCCGTTACAAGAGTTCAAAGTTCAAACAAGTCAAAGGGTTGCTTCCTGGCCCAGTTTAACTATAAGTGTGGATGAGGCGTTTCTTAGTTTCCATGTGCTTTCTTCTTTAATTTATTTTGGCGAAGTAGGACCTGCTCTTTACTCTAGTATAGTTAAAATACTTTTCGGGCTGAACCTTAGCCAAGATTTAACGTCCACGGGATTGCTTTTCGAAATGCTTCATAGACGGTCCCCCCATAAAAACAAATGTGCAACGATGGGGCTCGAACCCGCTCACCCGTGTGTCTTCTCCGGTCGCGAGGCGCAGGCGAAACGCACCACGCCACCGGGCTGGACACTCTAGTATAGCTACCAAATAGCAAACTGCTGATAAGGTTGTACAAATCGGCCATCATAGTGAGGAGTATGATTGAGAGGGACACAGTCGAAGGCGGTCTTGAAATCGACAAAGACGGCGTATGCCGTTTCCATGTATTGGACAACGTTAGTCAGAGCCTCTTCCGTTTATCGACCGGAAAAAGCCGCTATGCTATGCAACTAGAGTCTTACGAGAATTCTTGTGAAGCCGGGACTACCTTATATATACGGCTTGTAAAGAAAATGCATCTGTAATTTGTTTCTTCTTGTTGTAAGCTTTCACCTTTGAATATCAACTGAAAAAAACTTGTATACCAAATTTCTGGTATATCTTCTTGGGAAAGACAGCTACTGTACAAAGCCGATATAATAATAATAATAATAATAATAATAATAATAATAATAATAATAATAATAATAATAATATACTCGTATATTGTTAAATCAATTCCTGCAGATTTCCAGCTGTACTTGTTTTTAACGGGTAGCCACATTCCTTCTTCTTTTTGGGAATACAACATTGAATTTATTCAATAATTGCACATTTGCACACTGAGGCAGTGCCCGCCTAAAAAAATAATTTAAAATCGCCTCCCGGTGAGTTCGCCTGCTCCTCCTCCGCGACGGACCCAGCTCTTGTGGTCCCGGTGCGCCCGGAAGACCCGTAGGGTACCCTGCCATGGCCAGGACGGTTAGGTCGATCAGGTTTTTCTTCGATACCCGAGAGTCAGGAGATCCTTCACCGACTCGGGCTCCCATACACCGGTCATCGACACGGTGATGGACCCGAATCGGTGGGGAAGCGAGCTGGGAAGTTGATCCCTGACCCCGGGTATATCGTATTTCCTGATCTTATCCCGTCTGGCCAATGCAAGGTCTCTTGAGGGGCCGCAGACCTCGGCGTCCAAGACCCAGACCCTCGTAGGTGTTGTTATGACGAGGTCTGGTCTCCGAGCCGGTGCGGCGGGTCTTCGGAAGGTGCGCTCTCGTTCCACCTGCATTCCTTTAGCACGGAGTAGGGCACCATTGGCAATTACCACCGATCAGTTCATCTCGAGATGGTAAAATCCATTATGGGTGCAGTGCGATGAAATGTTCGGTCGACTCGATCTTGTTAATGAGGAAATTTAGAGGCTGTGGCCTCGGCAAAAATAATCCAAGATTGTGTTTTATGTTGATAGCGCTTTTCTTTGACAACCTTCTTAAATTGCGCGTTATTGCAGTCCTTGTTAATAAGTCTTCTCAAGCTTATCATAGTTGAGGTTGTCTCTCTGAGTTGCAGTTTGACACTTCTGATCTTCCACTGAGAACATGAATTGTAAAACGTGTTCCAGTTGGTGTTCACCAGCTCTTCGTGAACCTATGTGGTCCATATCGTTCTTCAAATAAGCAAGAAAATAATTTGGGAATGTTTGAGATAGGCAGCTGCTGTGGGTTCAACGGCTTTAACATAGATTTCTGGCGTTAATTCCAACCAGGTACTAATCTCGCAGCTCCACAACTGCCTGTCTGTTTTATACAGTATTAGTTTGGGCTATTAATTTGTGGATATCCCAGTTGTTACACCTCACTTTAGGCGGCCTCTACCAGTGAGCCTAAGTTCTGCGCTGCCGGGTGCGGTTCAAGTACTTCTGGGAATTACACTGGGAAAAATATGGCGACCAAATATATCTTCTCCAAAAGTTTGTGTTAGTAATTGAAGGTTCCACCCTTCCACGTTCCATTGTTCCTTCCACATTCTGAAACATCTTCTCTTAATGTCCATGTGCAGTTTAAAATCAGTTTCCTCTGGAGCCCTCATCCACTGCGTTGTTACCATCATTCGGGCATCGGCGCCTGACTCCGACCATCGCAGCCGTAGCCTCGAATAGCCAGCACGGTTCTAGCTAGCCTCGGAATGATAGAAAGCGAATTTTTATTATATGGCCAGAGCGCAGAATCCAGGAAATCTCTTAAGTTACTTTCCTTAATCTGGACATAGCAGTTATTGTAATATTCTTAGTTAAGGCCAGCCAGCTTGATTATCTTGACATTCATTTATTTACCTTATCCCCTACGATGCGTTGAACGTATTTTTTCATGTCGTCATCATTACTGTGATTAAACTAGTGCCTTGACGCGTGATCGTTCTGGTATGTCTGTAACGTTAACACGCTAAAGTTATGTCATTTTATTCATTCTATTTATGAGTCCACATTGATGCGGATAGCGGTTGCCGGGAGTGTATGCTTAGTAATTGTCGCTCACTTGCGTACGATAAAAAAAAAAGTTGAGGCGTGGCGCATGTCGATCCGCCCCCGTATGGTCTCGTCAAAATATATTCTAATGGGCAAGGAAAGCAACGATAACATAAATACGTGTATGTAATACGCAATGTATTTGTATTGGAATAAAGTGTATGAAGGCCGTGACTTACATATATAGTAAAGGGTACATATGAATGTACACGTGTATACTCTCCAAAAGTATACATGGTACGAAAAGAATTCGCTGTTGATCTAGTCCGGCCTTCTTTTTGCACTAAGTACCACGAAATAAAATAGTCTACACATTGGTTTCGATATGGCAGTTTTTGTTTGATTTACTTCGTTACTGCACACATTTTTGACGTTTATATCAGGAACATTAAGGTATGCCCGAGCTTCAAGAGCGTTTATGTCTTGCGAGGGGCAGTAAATTCATTTATTCTGCATCTTTCCTAACGTCCTTACTTCGACATCCATTATTCATGTCATGTTTTTGTGAATTGTGAATGACATTTGACTTCAGGCGACTCATCACTAATTATTCGTAGGTGCAACTAGTGAAATTAATTTGTTTACTAAACTAACTAGCGTTAACACACCACGCATACACGTTACTTCACATATTCATCTAGCGGCAGGCATTGAATTTAAATACATTTAACTGCTCGCG
This sequence comes from Dermanyssus gallinae, assembly GCA_003439945.1. NCBI lineage: Eukaryota > Metazoa > Arthropoda > Arachnida > Mesostigmata > Dermanyssidae > Dermanyssus > Dermanyssus gallinae. The sequence continues at coordinate 8,056 of QVRM01006158.1, forward strand.
AAGCCACGGCTTGCGATGGGTCTCCTTGGTGTAGGTGGCGCCATCTGGTTGCGCTCCGATGCATCACTCGCGCCGCTCGGCATTCGAAATTCAAAAGAGTGGTTAACGTCTGCCAGTGTTGACAAACACCCCGTCGGTGTGGTCGTATCGATTTGGATTGCCGAAGTTAGCTGACGTTCGAAATTGGTAAGATGATGAATGCGTCTTAGCCAAGTTTTTAATTTTGTACGAACATGACGTTACACTGGGCGAATGTCACGGCGATAACTAAGAAAAATATGCGCGCAGAAAGGAAAAGGATAGGCAACATTAGGCGCCACGGCCCGTTGTAGTAACAGTGCTTGAGCCAGTGATACATTGCGCAAAAAAAATGAACCTCACGTGCACGTGCCGCATGCCCTATATATATATATATATATATATATATATATACATATATATAAAGCCTTGTCATAATTGTTATCATCCTACAAGAAGCAGTGATGTGTTTGAAACGCAAATGTTCGCCCCCCTTAACTCGTCACATACCTGCCACCACCTGATGAATACCCACACATGCACGCTTTTACAATTTATATGTATATAAAGTAAATGCGTTACCTTCTTACTAATTGTGATATATATATATATATATATATATATATATATATATATATATATATATAGTATATATATATATATATGTATACATATATATGTATATATATATATATATATATATATATATATATATATATATATATATATATATATATATATATGTATGTATATATATATATATATATATATATATGTATACATATATATATATACATAAATACATATATATGTGTGTGTATATATATATATAATATATATATATATATATATGACGTGATGATACGTTATTACGGTCTTATTCATATATGCATAGAATATATAAAGCTCCGCGTTGACTGATACGGTTTGTGGCAACGATTCAGCAGCGCTCAATTTTTTGTACGCGCATGAGCGTGCATTTTTTGTATGAGCATGACTGGGCGTTCTAAAGTCTAATTCGCACAGTATTCTTCTTCTTTGATCGCTTTTTGGGAATTATTTTGAGAATAATAATAAAAAGGCAAAGAAAAGGGTTCCTTTAGAATTTAGTGCACATTCGAACAAGTTTTAGTTAATGCACCTGAATCTGTCCGACATATAGAGTATGCTGGGTGTAAGGTCGACATTAGTCAATGTTATTGATCAATCAAAATGAAAACATCGTTGCGTTTTAGGTTATGCTTTCTTGCTTCTGTTTTTGTCTCGTTTCGATATATATATATATATATATATATGTATATTCGTTATTTATTTCGGTGTAGCAAATTATACATTTCTGATATATATATATATATATATATATATATATTTTTTTTTTTAATTAGAAATGCATAGCATTTTATTTATACATTTACATGTAACCGATTGCTATATGTATATCCTTTAGTGCAGCGATTATATTCCCTTGCACAAGAAATCCTACCAATGGCAATATGCACTCTAATTTTAAAGTTAACCTCAATCTCTCAGGTGCATTTAATAATGTTTAACGTTTCGGACGTTAGTTATCGGTAACAGTATCTCTTTGACAACGTATCTTCCTCTACGTCTACGTCTGCAATTATTTGCTCTTCCTGAACAAAAGCCGAAAATATTTTCATTCTAATTTCATCCAAATGTGCCATTGGAGCGAAATAATAAATACGCACGTATACATAATGTTATGTATATATATATATATATATATATATATATATATATATATATATATATATATATATATATATATATATATATATATATATATACATCTACACATATATCGGTAGGTATATCGATGCACCGCTTTTTGTTACGTTTTGTGCCTACCGCGCCATGGCACGGTTACTTGACTGGTTGGTGACATGGGTACACAAGTTCGCAAGTCGGGGCCGGGCGGGCACTGCCATGAGCACTGCTACGCCGCTGATTAGTTTGCCGAACCAAGTCGAAGTCGTCGAAGAAACAAACAAGCATTAGTTACGTCCGGCCGTTCGCGGTGACGTCGGCAATGGCAATCAATCACTGTAGTAGTCAAAACAAGGAAGGAAAAATGTAGGCTAACTTTTTTCGCCTGTTGTAAGGGCGCTATAGTAGCTTGTATTGTCATTTATATTGTTGTTGTTGTTGTTATTGCTGTTGATGTTGTTGGCGCTGTTCGTTTTGTTGTTAGTTAGTATTGTTGTTGCTGTAACTGTTGTTGCGGGGTTATTCATATTCTCGTTGTTGCTGGCATTGCTGCTGTTCCGTATCAGTAGCGAACATAGCGAGCATAAACAAACGACAACAAAAAGCCGTTGATGTCCTTGCCGCCAGTAGAAAGTAGACGGAATCATCCAAGGTGAACTGGAGAAACGTGATAACGACGCCGACCATGAGAACAACAACAACAGCGCCAACAGCAACAATAACAATAGCAACAAGAACAACAACAACAGCAGCAACAACAACAAGAATAAATACAACAACGGCAACAATACCACTACTCGGAAGAGGACAGGGTCATCGTAAGGGTGCCAGCTGCTGCTGCTGTTGTTGTTGTTGTCGTTGTTGTCGCTGTATCGGTAGTAGAAGTAATAGTAGGCGTTCTAGTAGTGGAACCAGTGGTGGAACGGATGCAGCTTTCTGGATGGACATTGACTTCGTGGATTCAATGTCATCGTTACTGGCCGCCTCCTGTTTGTGTGAGCCGCCGCTCTCGGCGACTGCACCACCACGGTCAGTGACGCGTGTTGCGTTCCGTGGCGCGCTTTCCGTCGCGCGCCACGGAAAGCAAGCGCCAGTCAGTCAGTCAGTTAGTAAGCCCTCGACTAGCTGCGATTGGTGTCTGTAGTCTCGACATTTCTTCATTCGCTGTGACACCGCTGACGACAACGGTAGAACGGCTCTGCCCGCCGATTGGTTGGTTTATCTCTATTGCTTTTAGTGCTGGCCACCACTATCAGCTAGTTTTCTATTACTACTACTACTACTACTACAATTACTAAATACTTTATGGGCCTAATTTCAATCAGAGATGAGTAAGTTAAGCTTGTCGCGTTTTGATTGATTGTTATCGTCGTCATCATTGTTGTTGTTGTTGCTGTTGCTGGGGTTGTTGCTGGTATTGTCACTTGTTTATCCAGGTACAAGTGTCACTGTTGTTGCCATTTATCAACACTAATACTTACTAAATCTACTCGGTAGGTCATTGTTGAAACGCTGCAGCAGCTGCTGCTGGTAGATAATTAATCTAGAAAGGTCTTTGGACAACAGCCTATATCGTTCTGCCCGTGATTTTACCATTTCTCTTTTCTTTTCACACGCGCCCTTTTCATCTTTTTCTATCGCCTCGCGCTTAGCGAGACCGTTATTTTGTCCCCAATAATTGTGTTCATCTTCTTATTTCACCCTTTCTACCTAAACCGTAATTCCGTCGGGCTACCTGTTACGCGCATTGGTGCAAAACGGTTGTTAGTTGTTGTTGTTGCTTCTCCTCTCGTTACCTCTGTGTGTCCAGTATAGATCTAGTTCATTCATATTAAGCCCTATCTTGACCGAACTGATTCCACCCGCTGCAGCAAACGACGTTTCCACCTGACTCCGGTAAATCGGCCTGACGGCGGCCTGCTGTAGTTTCTCGTTTTTCTCCTTCAGCATTATCTCAATCCTAATTACAAGTACTGCGACGATAATCATCGCCACCAGCAGCATCATCGTCTTTCTCCTTTCCTTTTCCTCTTCTTTTTTTTCCCTTGTTAGCTAACAGTAACAGTTACCGTCTTCGCTCGGATTCAGGAGCGGAACAGACCAATAGGCGCGCAGACGACACATCCCGTTTACTCAAGACGCGGCGCGATATTATCTCCCCACTCACTCGCAGCGTGGCGGCAACGATCGCCTTCTGTATGTCTGTCGGCATTTCTATTACATATCGATCTACTTACCCGAGTACTCTGGCACCCCTCTACAGCCTCCCACCCACACCTATCCGCCGCCGCAGGCCGCCGACCGGTACGGGATACCGTGTGCTTCTGGATCATCAATCGTGGCGTAGTGCTGCTGCGTGACCATCAACTGTACAACACAACGGTACAGTACGGTACGGAACGATATTCAGTCTAAGCGCAACAGGTGCCGGTGTTGTTGTCGCTGCTGCTGCTGTGGCTGCTGTGGCGCTTTCTTCTTCCCCCTTCGGCGCTGCTTCTCGCCGCCCCGGATAACCCCGGTTGTCGACAGCGCGGAAAGTAGAGTGAAAGTGACCAAGAAACACATACGAATATCACATATTCGTTTTTCCCTGTTTTCGCTCTTTCGTTCTTTCTTATTGCGAACCGGCAACATCCAGTCGAAACGCTAGCAGCGACAGCAAGGACGGCCGCCGGCGACGACAACAGCAACATTTTGTTTGGTTTCTAGTGTCTAGTTATTGTGCCCATTTGGTGGCAGACAAACAGGCAGGTGGCAGTGTTGAAAAGTGAACGTCTACGACGCCAATAATAGCCTAACAACTTTCGCAGCAAAGACAGCTGTTTGTGCTACGTGGTCGAAGGGGAAACGAAAAAGGCGGGCGGATACTAACGCAACACAGCTGTGTGTCTTTAAGCTGAGTGTCTTTCTAGCGACCGAACGTAACTTGGGCCGCACTGACTGCATGTAAGTTCATTCACCACCTTTGCGTTGCAAGCCGGTTCTTGTGCCAATCAAAAACTGTAGTGTAGGTAGATAGGTTTCATCATAATTTCTTGTTTTTAATGGTGGTTTACATTTGTACAGAGGTTCGCAGCTCCTCAAAGCCACCAAAGGCTAGTACGTGTACTTATGTATTTGCTTATTTTTCGCTGATAAACTCCAAGTCACCATGAAAAATTCATGTTAATGCGCTGCTAATCGCAATGCGAAAAGCAGTCCCAGTGGACCTTAAATCTTGGCTGGGGGTCAGCCCGAAAAATATATTTTTATTGGTCTCCTATATTAATCGTACTATTTGAAAATCACAGCACTTTTTTTTAAAACTATACATACGTTTGCATAATGTTATCATTAGCAAATAGGCATATTGTTTCTTCATTTAGAAATATGCATGTAATTCATTCTTATATCACGCAGACACCGTTTAAAAGCATATTCTTGAAATCTTGATTTTTCGGTGTTTTCGTAATTTGTGTATTTTACGTACGCTTCGAAAAACAACGAATATATATATATATATATATATATATGTTTTTTTGTTTTTTTCCTACCTGTGCACAGGCATGCCTGTTGAGCCTTACGTTTGCGTTTAGCGCACGCTGACGCTTTCGTTGTCCTTGAATGAAGAGATAAGGCATTGGCATTTTGATGCGATGCATGAACTCGCAGACCCACTACTCACTTGTTCGAAAATGCTCTTAGAATGTTTTTAAAATGTATTCCATCTGGGCGCGCACTGTCAGTTTTTACGGAGTTGAACTTACCAAAACATGCTGGAGAATGAATTAGGCTTTGATATATATATATATATATATATAATTTATGTAACTTTGCTATGTTAGCACTTATATAATACACCAAGATTTTACTTTGTATATATATATATATTCATCCAGCTGTATTGAGGAGAGCAATTTTGTCGGGGAATCGCTATTTGCTTCCGACTACCTTAGATTGTTCTGAACATAACGAATGCTTGTTATCTACCACCGCTCAGTCCGTCTCTGGCAATTCACGTCAGATCTTGACTTGTTCGAAAATGCTCTTAGTTTTTTTTAATCTGCTTTTATTTATTCATATATTTTAGAATGTTTTATAACTATATAAAATGTATTCCATCTGGGCGCGCACTGTCAGCTTTTACGAAGTTGAACTTACCAAAACAAACTGGAGAGTAAATTAGGCTTTGATATATATATATATATATATATATATATATAATATCCAACGTTGTTGTACGATATATATATATATGTATACAAAGTAAGATATTGGTGTATTATATAAGTGCTAACATAACAAAGTTACAGAAATAAATTATATATATATATATATATATATATAATTTATTTCTGTAACTTTGTTATGTTAGCACTTATATAATACACCAATATCTTACTTTGTATATATATATATATATATATATATATATATCGTACAACAACGTTGGATATTAGGGCTACATATATATATATATATATATATATATCTCATACAACAACGTAAGAGATTGGTGCTACATATATATATATATATATATATATATATATATATATATATATATATAAATTCATCCAGCTGTATTGAGGAGAGCAATTTTTTCGGGGAATCGCTATTTGCTTCCGACTACCGTAGATTGTTCTGAACATAACGAATGCTTGTTATCTACCACCGCTCAGTGACAAGTCCGTCGTTGGGAATTCACGTCAGATCTTATAGCGGCTCATTTTGAATGCATTGAGGTGTATTAAATACCTTATCTTTATGCAAAGCTAGCCCTAGGGGACATACTAGGGTAGATGCCGTTGATGACGACCCGTTGGTTAGGATCTTCTATGATGTCCCAGGATATGACACGCTGTATACTTATAGTTCCAATAAATGCGAAAACAAACCACAGCGTAGGCCAAAACAATTTCGTATCTCTCTCCCGTGATAAAAAAAAGCTGTTCCATATAGAGGACTTATTACCAGACTCTCCCGTAACAGCCACAATCCGAGTTATACGCTCACAAAACAATTATACTGTAATCATAAACTTGTGGCGATTGTCTAGACGAATCGGCTAACAGCGGGCAGCAAGATACAATAAATAAAGCGGCCACACTTACAACATTCCATAATGAATGCTCTGAATTACTATACTATAAAGTAGAGCATTGCATGATTAATGCTGAGCAATTTTAGTGTGAAGTTATATATATATATATATATGCTAAAGTATTTTACACACATGACGCTAATGGAAGTGATGCTTGTCTGTTCTGCTTGCCTGCCACACTGGTACGTGGCCATCGGGATCAGGTTGCATGAACTAAGATTTAAATTCCTATGTCATGTCATTCGTTTAACGGTGTCAAAAACACTTACTTAAACGTTGGAAATAAATGACAACGTTTAAATTTCACTAGTGTAAATTTCCCGTCTGCATCGTAGCTTGTATCAAGAGTTTGCCTTCGATTGCGTGTTGCACCGTTTCACACGAATGAGATGACTTTCGGGAGCTAGTATTATTATTATTAGCTTACAGGTAATCAATCGGGACAGCCGAGTAATAATTACCTGTGAGCCTTGAGGCTTTCCCGCAAATTCTACGAATTTGTAGCGTCAGCTTGTTTAAATATAGTGGCTCTGTGGCAGCGTGTCCTCCCTGTTTCCGACACTTTGTCACCTCCCCTTGTGGGGACTTTATCTGTCGCATGTTCGGTTCCTCACTATCCGCATCGACTGACTGTGTTACTGGAGGCTGGGCGTATGTGCGTGTTCTCGGTCGGGTGTTGTTTGCCGCCACCGCCAAGGAGATCAAGCAGGTCATCGGTCACCGGCGTTATCGCGTCACCGGGTCACGCCTAGCCTATCTGGGCGGGAGGGAGGTGGAGGGACCTCTGTCGGGATTGTCCACGTCGTCCGGAGGTCGACTAGAAACCAATGTCGGATTCTAACATTGGCGATAGCTTTCCTATACGGTGATAAGGCGGCTCTCTCGTGACGTCCGGACCGACGATAACAAGTGCCGTTATGACGTTGACGGACTCGACAACGACGACGACGACGACCCTGCTTGTCAGCGTTGTCGTCGCGTCACCATTAGCCAGGCTTCCGTGGTATCTTTTTCTATGATACAAGTAATGTTCTTTGCTGCGATCCATCCTTTCTTGTGATACAAGTAATAATATTTTCTGTGATACGAGGAATATCCTTATTATACAAGTGATATCTCTACAAGTAGCAGACTCGCCGCAGACGTCGGTGCCCAACGGAATTGCTTGCTCTAGACTCTACCTATTGACCGCTAGGTCAGTGGCGGCGTGGTCTAGGGAAGGGCTAGTGCGCTAGTACGCATGGTTGTCATCGGCCGGGGTGTCGACGGTTCGATCTCTGGCATTGATTGGAATGCTTTTTGAGCGGTGCTTAGTTTAAATAGAAACCACACGGCTGAGAGTGAGCGGGAGAGTATAGCGGGATAATGCCCGTGTGTGACCGAACGCAGTACATGATGTATAGACAAAGAAAACAGTGTACGGAGAAATGGCGTTTATCTGTAGGCAGTGCATGGGCACAACGTGGTCGTATTCTCTATCTATCACTCTCTCTTATTTGTTTGCATGTAAATAGCATAGTTGTAGGCCTTAGAAACAGCAGTGATGGTTTTCGAGACAGCCATCATCCGGTCCTAATCTGCTGCTGAGCCCTCTAGGTGGTGCATGGTGCATAATCTAATTCGAATATTTAGGAACGTCCAGGGTCTTTGACGTTGGCTAGCAGCATACTTGCCGAGGAAATACGAATACAAGAATCATAAGCTTCTAAATAGTGTAGACAAATTCTGGACGTGCGCATGTGTCTCGTTGTCGGTACTGAGCACGCGTACTCGACCTATGCTATGTTTACGATGTAAAGCTAGCATTGGTGTCTGGCCGTCGTCTAGGTCGAGAGGTCATGGACCTTTGGCGAACTTTTTGGCTTGCCTATTGGAACAGACCGATCTATTAAGACCGGCGGCATTCATCATGACGGCAGTGAGCCACTACTGAACTATACGAGCAGGGCATTCGAGGGCATGCAAGTAATGTAATAATAATATTAGAAAGGAAAGCATGCCACGAATAACGCAGTAGATAGATTTTTACATTGATGTTTATTTATAAAAATAAACTGCATCCTACATACGTAGATTAGTGCTGATAAATTATTAAAGCTAACAACAACGTTAAATGGCTTAAGTCTAGTTTATTAATTAATAGCTTTAGCAATAATAGGCGTCTTGAAGCATCTAGCACTCCAATTGTTTCAATATTGTATATGTTTTTTTACTTTGAGTCCCACTAATATCAATACTGTTCCTTTAGTTAGTGTTTGTTGTTATTGTCACTGTGTGGAATTCAGTTATGTTACGCTCATGCAATTCCATGCATAGTGTCAAAACGTATTTCGTAACATAAATAAAACGGAAATCTATAAAACGCGCTCGATTCAGCCAAAAGCCAATTCTAATCATCAGCATGACAATAGCTTTTCAGTCAAACGTCTGATCGATCTGTTCTCGATGCTTTATTCACAGACACCGGTACATCAGCCAATGGACGCAAAAAACATAGAGAAAATAATTCCAAGTCTTCACAAGAACCGGAAACAAAGTCACCGTTAGCCAAGCAGTAGACGCTTCGCCCCAGCCGAACTCTCTTTTTGTCGACACAAAAATCTAGAGTTGCCGCTTTGGACGACCAGGCGACCGTCGTCGCCAACGAAAAGGCTACTGTAAAAGTTACGTGTAAACCACATGTAGGATCAAATGGGGGCTACCCTCTGATCGATGGTGGTATAGAATGGGGCTATAATTTTATATAGCCCGCTTTTTCCTAACGAAAGTTCCGTCCGCACACGAGTGGCTTCGTACGATGAACAAGTTCAAGTGCCAGAAGTGTCGTCGCGAACTGTTCGACGGTAAGCTCGTTCTGACCAATCACTCGGAACCGTGGACCGAGAGCGAGTCCTCCCGCTGTTCGGCCGGCCACACAGTGTGGTACCTCAAGGACGAGGTCCTCGAGACGTGGCTGCAAGCGCAGCTAGACGCCGGCGGTTGGATCAAAGGCAAACTCCACTGTCCACACTGCCGGCTGCGACTAGGCTCATACGATTTTGTCGGCGGGTCGAAGTGCGACTGCGGCAGACATGTGCTACCCCCGATCCACATAGTCAAGTCAAGGGTTGACCACGAGAACCCGACTCTTCTCAAGCAAAGGTTGGAACAGTTCTCTGGCACTCGAGTAGTAGAAGATGATGATGCTGATGACGGCGACAAATCAAGATCGGAATCTCTCGCGACTGCCGGACTTACGTTAGTGACTGAAGCCGAAATTTCGACGCCTGCCAGTTCCATGGCCGCCGCAGTAGATATGCTCTCAACCGACGTTCTCGTACAACGATGACGGGGTGTCATTTCGGGCACCCTCGTATCGGATCTGTAATTATAGCGTGCCGCCGAGCAGGACCACTCGTTTTTGGACCAGCCGAAGAAAAGCAACACCACGAAGCAATCGCGAATTCCAGGCACGGCATTTCCCGATCTATTTCCGATGAATCAACTAGGGAAAACGGGATAGCTTGTAATGCTACTTCACAATGTGGCAGCGGAACTGTAAATAAATGCTTGTGAACCCCTTATTGGATTTTCTGTTGTATCTGCTAATTAGGTTGTGTGATAACGTTCCCAGTATCACACGTCTGTCGTCACTGTACTATATACTACTAAGAGGTAGCAGAGACACGAAATAACACGAACTGCATTGACACGATCTCCACAGGCATGTCAATTGTTAATGGCAGAATTACAATAATAATCCTCCGATATAAAATAATCTGCTAGTTTAACGTAACAACAGCAAACGAGCCTGTTTGACTCAGTCTGTTATTGAACTAAAAATGATAACATTGACCTAATTCTGCTGTAAGGTAATCTTGTTATTTTGTATGCATAAAAATGCGCCCCGTATGTAGCCTAACAGGTATGACTTATAAGCATTTGATGTGGATGATGTTTTAGATAAAATAAAAAAAGAGGGCTCCTATTTTTAGCATACCGCATTACGTAAAGCCATATCTATTCTTCCTTTAACATAGCTCTCACACCTTGCAACAATCGTCTGTGCATGAGTGATGAAACAATCATCTGTGCATGAGTGATGGATACTACCTGCAAAAGAACTATTTTGCACACAATTGGTTGTATATCTAACAATTTTAATTAACAAAAGCAGATGCCATTATTATTGAGAGGTAGAACCTCTAATTTTAAATTTGACTGAACACTGGCCTACAACTCTGTTGTTGGGAGTTGGGATGAGGCGTATAATCTGTTGAGACGCAGCACAGTCTGACAACTGGGAGCAGTTCGAACGCGGAGATATGTACTTATTTTGTAGGTATGCTCACAAAGGTAAACGACGCACAATTCGATGAAGTCGAATGCCCCATTATCAATGACAGCAAAACAAGGCAGGCGTCTGGTGGTAACAACCCTCGCGCGCACAAGTGACAGACTTGGCGTCTAATTTATTGTTACAGACTAGGAAATGCAGACCATAATCACTAATCGTTTTACCTAGTTCATAACTTCTATACATTTATTGATTTGTATGCCTACTGTATGTGTGTTCATTTCGTTGTACCAGAATGGTTCATACATGAACATAAACCTGCACTGATGGGAAGCTTCGTGATACTTCTCACGCCCCATGGAAGCCATAGACTGCGAAACCGGTTATCAGGTATCGATTTATGTAGGTTGGGCCCTTTCAGGCGTTCGACTTCGCCTCGCAACCGGAGGAGACACATAGGTGCGCGGGCTCGAGCCCCACCATTGCACATTTGTATTTATGGGGGTCCGTCTATGAAGCAATGTGAACAACAGTTCCGTGCACGTTAAATCTTGGCGGAGGGTCAGCCCGAAAACTTTAACTTTAGGCGTTCGACTTCATTGTTTCGACCTCACAGCACGTCTATTTCAGCCTGTTTTTGATCCCACTCAAGGCAGTATTACGATGAGCGCATCTGTCCTCGGGAGATTGTGTGTCCTTTAAAGATCCTTTGTCTGGAGAGGAATAAAAGCTAACACATACACTAGCCAAATATGGCTGGTACGACGTAACACTAAGACGTTCTTCAAGAAGTTTTATACGAGGCCGTTGGCGGTATTTTCAGACCGAAGAGACCGATGGCTATTTCCACCTATAGCTTGTGAGGATCTGCCACGTTTTGGTACAACAGCAGTCGCTTACAGACTTTGTTAAATGTTGCCTAGCCGATGAGTGCGGTTTGCTCTATAGGGGCATGGGAAGTAACTTTTTTTTTACCTCGAAGTATCCTGTGTATGTGGCGCAGAAGGATGACACATGGCCTCTCCAGAATGCATGTTGCTCCTCAGGTATACCGCTCGTGGTTTCTAAGAACACCTGCAATCGATGTGCAATCAGTGACCTAAGAGTGCTGAAAGAATATTGTCTAGTCGGCCTTTCTTTGCAATTCCGCGGTACTAAGAGGAGATTAATCTTTCCTTGTGAAATAACACTGAATAGGCTTGTTCTCCACTCTGCAGGCAGGCAGAAATGAAGTCTTCAGCACCTTATTAAAAAGGGCAGCAAGGCAGGGTGTGTTTGATAGACTGTTTGTCGTAGGTGCTTTGCTCGTTCCGTATCAGGTCAGGGTCTGCTGTCCTTTGCAACAAAGCCCGTCGTAACGCGTTTCAAACTTGAGCTACCCCAAAGGGCCGGGCTCGTTTTTTTCTGACGAGTCTCGATGACTTCCTTGACCTATGCGGACACTAGTAAGGGAGCACGGCTAAGGATTGCACAATTGCCAGTAAAGTACGCTGCCAGCACCTCCAGTGCGATAGGGCACACCGTAGAGTGTTTATCTGCTAATAACCATTTGTAAGGCCGAAGTTGGGCCTCTCTCATGTATAAATGTATATATATATATATATATATATATAATCCTTTCGGGGCTGACTCTCAGCCAAGATTTAACGTCCATGGAACTGCTTTTCGCATTGCTTCAAAGATAAAGACGAACATACCCATTACGTTGAGCAGAAAGTACCCTATATTATTAAATCGAACACTTCTATATTCAGGCCAGATTAGAACACTCAACAGCATACTCATGCACAATGATAATCATGATAACGACAATTAATAATAATTATTAACTAATAATAATTATTACGTCTATAACTACTACTACTACTATCACAGTCACAGATGTTCGACGTGTCGAACCGTATCTAACCACGGAAATGTTGTGTTCTGTCTGTTTTGTGGTATTTCTTGTGTTGCCGCCATCCTTATCCCGTCATCGGTCAACGATTCTCGTTTCATTGTGCCTCCTTTGTGCACCGCATCTACTACGAATGCGACACGACACTGGCGCTGTCTCATATCGCGTTAAACGTTGGACCCGTCTGTCGGGTGGCGGGCGATAACAATGGCAACAGTGATCAAGGTACCGCTAACGACACCGAAACTGCCAGGAGACAGGGAACCTGTTGTTTTCTGTCAGGGAGCCAGCGGCGCTCACAGCCATCGAGACATTTTTCCGTAAACCATCAACGCGTGAGAAACAAAACAAAACACGGGAACCCCGTAAGGGAACGGCGCAACGCACAAAGGATCAGCCGAACGAAGCAGCAGCGAAAAAACGCCAAGACGTCAAGATGTCGCTGGACACGAATGCGATGACCCTGACGCGATTCGTGCTCGCGCAACAACGCAAGCATAAGAGCGCCTCGGGAGATCTCACCCAGCTGATCGCCTCGCTGCAGACCGCCGTCAAGGCAGTCGCCGCTGCAGTGCGCCGTGCAGGTTAGTAATCGTTAAACGTAACCCATCTATAGGAATATATATATGTGTAGAAACTACTCGTTAACTCAATCTCGACGAACATTCTGATACAGCTGTATCCGGTGGCAGAAAGGAGATTAGTTCTAATAGTGAAAAAAATGTCCACATATATATATAAAAAATATGAACGGACTCGGTAGGCAAGTAGCAGAGTAGGTGCGACGTTGTAAGGAAACCAGGTGGTAAATTAAAGCATTAGTTCACAGTTTTTTTCCTTATTACGTCCTACCTTATTAATGAACGACCTATATATATATATATATATACATGTGTGTGTAAAAAACACGTCAACATAGCAGAATTACGCTAAGCCGACGAATAGCGTGCGCCTTCAATCGCTCGTTCGCGCTTACTCAGCTCAGTATGCTGACTCGTCATCATTTTCGCTTATCATTGGCACTTGCTCGTCGTCGTCGTCGCTGTTTGACGATAAATCATGGAAGCGCGACAGAACGGCGACTATGCATAGTTGAAGCAATGCAACTCGCAGCCATTGACAGTAATAATAGCACACAACAACAACAACAACAACGAGCTGCCACTAGCTAGTTTATCAACCTAGGCTGGTTCGGCCAGAGGAGGTATGAGCTGGTGTGTATGAATGTCGGTGATGACAATGTCCGCCCGGCAGGCGCCCAATCGCTATTACGGCCATAGCGGCCTCAAACGCCGCGTGCCGTCAAATCAACCGCGCGGTTTTTGCCGCCTCTGCCGCTGCTTGGAATCAGCAGATTGTTATTGAGGCGGAGGGGACCGCCCTTTCCACAAGATGGCGGCCCACATGAATGTGTTTTGTTGTTATTGTAGTTGATCTTGTGTATCTGACGACGTCGTCGTCGTCGTGATCGTCGACTACTACGACGACGACAACGATGATAATAGTCAACAACAACAACAACAAAATGGTGTTAGATTGCGTGCGTGCAGGCGGGCGTGCAATTCGTTTTCTATCTCGGTAACTAGCTTATTCGCTGAGTGACTGGCTGACCGAGCCGAGTTGTTGTCATCGTTGTTGTTGTTGTTGTTGTTGTTATCGTAGTTAACTTTGTTGTCGTCGTTATTGTTGTTGTCGTCGTCGTCGTCGTTGTCGCAGCCGTTAACTACCTCGTCACAGCTGCGATTCGTACATCTTTCGTGTGACGGCGGTAAAGTGTTCCAAACGACAACGCAACAGTACCGACTTTATTACCACCACCACCTCCACTACCACCACCAGTGTTGTCATCATCATTATCATCACCTTTCACTGCACTCACTCACTCGCTCACTCACCCACCATCAGCATCAACATTATCTTCATCATTGTCGCTAGAAGTCGCGCCGCCGGCGTCAACACCGAGATCTTTAGATCGTAGTTGGCGTTCGGCTGTCCGGCGATCCTCGACGACGGACGATACGGCTGTCTCGAGTGTTGCTGCTCGTAGCATTCTGACAGCGGTGATCCAGCTGATGACTACAAGGAGAACAACAACAACAACAACAACAACAATAAACAAGACAAGGACAACAACAATAATAACGAAAAAGAGAAAAACAACGACAGCGAAAAAAAAAGGAGACACTGACACAAGTGTGCCACCGCGATCACCGAGGATTGTGCCTACGTTGCCCTCTCAATGATGATAATGAGGATGGCGACGACGAATTAACGACGAAGACGTAAGAAGACGCAGAGACGTAGAGAAATTCATCTATGAATCGATGTGAATCGTGTTGTCCCGCCCCGCCCCGCTGCCACCACGATGGAGTTTGACAGCCCCGAGGCGGAACAGGAGTTTCCCGGCCTCTTCACCGAGGACAAGGCCGGAGGCGACGACGAAAGCCGCAAAATCCTCTCGGTGAAGAAGAAGAAGGACAAGGACAAAGGCTACAAGGCGTTCGAGGAGGATGGCTCGGGCGGGTCGACGGAGGACGTCAACAAGGTCGCATCGTCGTCGCGCCGCTTCAAGTTCGGCAAGTCCAGCTCGAAGTCGAGCAGCAAACCGGTCAAGGTGAAACTGTTCGGCGTCGAGCTCCGAGACGTCGTGCAGCGAAACCCGAGCGACGACCCGAAACAGCCGCTCGTGCCGCGGTTTCTGCTGCGGGCGCTCAACTGGCTCGAGAGCGAGTACAAGCCCGGCGCCAACTTCTACAAGGGAACGTCGCACTTCAAGTCGAAGATCCACGCCGCGAGACACGGCCTCAACTACGGCGAGGAGCTGCCGCTTCAGGAGCCGCAGATCGTCGCCGGCCTGGTGAAGCTGTTCGTGCGCGAACTGCCCGGCCACATGCTCGGGCCGACCATCGAGTCGAAACTCGAGGAGGCTCGGCCGTCCGAAAAGAAGGCCCAAAAGATCCAGAATCTCTACAAGAACGAGGTTCCGGCTGTGAATCGGGCCGTGTTCGAACGGCTCGTGCTTCACATGGAGATTATCGGCATTGACTTGACGCCGCTGCTTCGCGTGTCGCAACGGGGTCTCGGCCTCCTCAAGTCTGTCCTGTCGCCGCTCAGCATCGAGGACGAGCTGAAGGTCGAAGAGGCGCGGTTGGCGCGAATGCATGCGCAGGTAGCCAAGGCGAAGGAGGGCGGAGGTGGCGGCACCAAGGCCGCCCTAAAGGACATCAACAAGCACAAGGACAACGAGGAGAAGCTCTGGGAGGCGCAGCGAAACGTCACACAGCTAAAGAGGAAGCTCAAACAGATGCACTCTCTAAGCCACACCGACGAAAAGGAGGTCGAGCTGAACCTAGAAGAACGCCGGCTAGAAGACTCAGCGGGTCAAGAGCGGAACGCGAAACAGACCGAAACAAAGACAGATAAAGACACGTCAGTGACCACCAAAGAAGAGGCAGAGGATGGCGGCACCCATGCTGCCAGTGTGCATAAAGAGAAAGAAGCGACTGCTGAACCGGTGGCCCTAACCGTTGCTCAGGGCTCGAGGAAACCTGATGAAACCGACCGAGGAGTGAGCGAATCTACAGCAGCGATAGGAGTAGCAGTAGCAACAGCAGCAGCAGCAGCACCATCGGCAAAGGTCGAAGTCGTTGATAGTCGAGAGCGGAGATTCTCTAAAGGAGAGACGGCAGCCGCTCCATCAACCAGTGGGGTTGCTATTGCTGACGACGCCAAGGCTTGCCCCGAAGTACTCAACGCTAGCGTTCCGGTGGCTGCTATCGAAACAAAGGTTTCGCCCGGTCCGGGGCCGAGACACCATCAGATTCTTCAGCCTGTACCGGCGCCTTCAGCGATACCAGTTCAGACGTCTGTAACTGCCCCGGTGAAGTCGGCAGCCGTCCAGCACACGGCCGTGGTGAGCTCGCTGACCTCGGACTTGGCCGCCACAACAACAACGCAGACGAGACAGGACGTACCGGCCGTCTTCGCAGAGACGACCTCATTCGACCAGGTCGTCGAATCGTTTCAATGCGGTAGCGGTGACGGCGGCAGCACCAGCACTACCAGCGTTGGTGGTGGTGTGGTCATGGACAACACGGTCTCTACGATGTCCCCGTTCGGGCCGCCTCCCGCTGGCGAGCCGATGTCGCAGCGCTCCAACGATTGCCCAGCGCTGGTCAAACCCGAAGCGTTGACAGGCAAACCAGCCCTCGAGGATGCCGAGCTACAGCGGATCCAGCAGGAGTGGCGATTCGTGATCGCCGAACAGGTCGAGCTGCTGCGACTCAACCACGAGCTGCGCAGACGAATCCGTGACGAACACAAACAAATGAAGATGATCCAGATGGTGCGCAACCACAAATCACGGCTGTCCCAGATCAAGCCCGTGTACCACGATCCGCTGGAGAAGATCCCCACCGAGAAGCTGCGTGAGGTTCTGCAGAGATTCATCGAATCGAACGCCCTCCTTACGCAGTCCACGCAGGGCGTGGCGACGCAGGTTTTCGACGAGAAGTTGGCGCTTGCGCGAGCGAGAGCGTTAGACAAGTGTCCGGCTCACTGTTGAGCAGTGTTTGCGGGAAACGTTAGAGAGCTGCTTAGAGAGCACACATCATCAAGTGTCCATAAAACGACTCGCGCCAGACTCGCTAACAGAAAGCCTGTAGATTTTTACACATTCCGACCGATCCAGCGCCCAAGTCGTAGGAAACTGCTGCGTTTTCTGAATAGCCCACAAACGAATTGTCGGGAGTCAAACGTATCGCCTTTTTGGCTACTTTGATGGCCCGCTCTGTGAGACGTATGGTTTAAATCTCGTCGCCAGATATATTTATATATTTATTTACGCAACTGGCTTCACCGATTCAAATAGTATACATGCACGCGGAACAGCGGTCGCCAGTAAGGTACAGAATGGACATGCAACATTCTCGCACAACTCAGAGGTTATGTCTAATTTCTTAGATAAAATGATTGTGCAAAGTTTTGATATATATATATGAGTGTTGGCGACAAATATTTTATCAGACTCAGGTGAGACAGTGAGAGCCATGTCGCCGTCACATGCTAATGCTTTAAAGCGCAAAGACAATTATCTGTTTTAAAACAAAGAGTCACAAGTGCTCAACTAGTTCTTATCTGCCATCACACACCCGCACATTTAATGCGGTACACGTTTGAGTTGTGTAGCAACACAAGATGCAAGAATAATAAACGTACAGTTAATTTGCAGTTTTGTTTAAGGTATAGCTGTTGTAACTTGCTCGTTTTTTTTTCTCTTTGATTTGGACCCTGCTCTAGTCGAATGGATAAAGCCGGCATTTTTTTCTGATGTCAGCCCTTAACGCTGTGAGTTTACGCTGACTAATTCCGATCGTCTATTTCTTTGAATACTAGATAGATACCAACACGCTAGTCTCGTTTGATGATCGTGCTTACTATGCCGCCACAATGTGTGCCCGCGTGTTTGCACGGATATACAGAGAATAACAATAACGGGTGGCGGGGAACTTTTTCAAAGCACGCAAAAATACAGAACATCACCCGACGCCCAATCTGCCTACGTGCAGATGAATTTTGCTGCGCAATGATTGCATGATTACGAGTCTCGTGTTTTGCCAGGCTTTTAGTTGCCTGTGTTAACGTGTGTCGGTCGGACTGTCGGGTCTGGTTGAAGTTAGTTGAGATTATCGCTGATTATCACTCGAGTTGGGCTTTTCGAATCTGCATCGATCGGTTTATCTCTATAAAGTAGGAACTCGAGAACAGTAGTGATTATTATGCTACAGGATGAAATCACGTAATGCACGCGGCAGCGTGTCTATACCAACGCATGTTTAAGTAGACGACCCAGATGGCAGATTTCTTTTGGTAAAACCGAAGTCGTCGTCATCATTGATGCCGCTGTTGTTCCTGCTAGCGTTGTTGTTGTAATTAGTAGGTCATTGATTAACTAACGGACAGCATCACCGATCAGTTCACTAATCACGACGACGGACGTCACGCAGTTGGTGTGGAGCAATTCACGGTTTAGGTACTCAACGAGCTCAAAGCCATTCGTCAGCTCCTCCGGTTGCTTGCTGCGGAGTTGTCGGTAGCACTTGCCGCTCAACGGTTCGCAGACTGTTCTCAATCGTTACGGTGTCAGAAAACGCCGCCATTCTTGTAGCCGGTTGGCAGGTGGTTTGACAGGTCGAGAGCAATTATATGTACGAACGTTTTTCAAGCATGCGTGTATATAAAAAATAAATAAATATATATATATATATATATATATATATGCGTAGCGCCTATGCATAGCTGGACTGCGTAGGCCGTACAATGACGGCGATCAGCTAGACAAGACTGTCATCAGGCATGGTTGCAGTGCATTTTGCGAAGTTTTGTATTGCGAATGTTTAATTGAATATCGACACGAGTGATTGACAATAAACTTGACATTTGTACGTAATTCCGTTTTTGAGCGTACACAAACGGCTTTGTTGTGTTTTTTTTTACGAGATAAGCACCTTACCACAATAAAACAAATATACATATATACTGCGTTTTTTGACAAAGGAAACACATTTGGCAAGAAAGAAGAAAGCTAGCTATGTTGCACACAAGAGCAAGATTCATTAAAAACTAAACAGCAGCGATGATGATATAGAAAATGTATTTTGTTGTTCAAGTAATTCCGACGACTGACTGTGTCGTTTCGGGCACGGCCAATTATCGATACAATACATACAGCGAAGTGGTAAAGTGAAGCGAGTGGTATCCACCACTTCCACCTGGCAAAAGTTGATTCTATACTTTTGTACTCTTACGTGCTCGCGCGTACGGTCTTACGCACGGGCCCCTTTCCTTTCTGCAGTTAATCTGCCGTTAACTATATAGGTTAGAGGCACGAGGGATTGACGGCTGAAGATGGTATGCCATAGCCGGTGGAAGAAAGAAAAAGTGAAAGAAAAAAAAAAAAAGTAGTGGTGGTAGTCGATAGTGAGCGCGGGGGGGGGGGGCAACGGGTGCTGTGAAACGGTCGCTTTCACTCAGCTCTGCACTTCGAGCTTACACATAGCCGGACATCGCCACACCAGCGAGCAAAAGCTTTATCATTTATTCTCGGAATCCCATCAAGACAGCAATATCAACAACGACAAGGACAATGGCAGCGGCAACCCTGCTTACAAATAATAGTACAGTGTCAGAGCACAACGCTAACCAATGTCATTAACCAATGAATCGACACTCAAAAAAGTGTTGCCTAAAGCGTCAGAGCCGTGCATGCAAACACACAAGACGTAATTGCCTGCAGCTCAAGCCAGTCACTGCGGGAATCCCAGTAGTTGGGTATGACGCAGTACTCAAACACTATTTTTCGGTGCCGCTTTTATATTATACTGATCCACTATTTATTGCAAAATCGACATGGTACATATTTCTAGGGAGAGGATAATATGAATGAGGCTTGGGGCAGGCATAAACATGGTACCAATCAGATGTGACAACGTTTTGTATGCATAATAATTGTATATATATATATATATATATATATATATTGAGAGAGAGAGAGCGCGATGATGGGGAGTCCGAAAAAAGATAAAACCGATCAGATGGTGAAGAAGGTCTTGTGTGCATTTTTATATATATATATATTGTTTGAGCGAAAGACTAGCGAACTCGTAACGGTCGCCGGCCAGTCCTGGGGGTGGTGGATACAATATATGTACATACTCAATATGCGTGAAATAAATGTGATGATGAAATGGTATATATATGTTCAAGAGTTCATGTGTAGTCTGATCAAAGTAATTATGAGGGTGGACGGTTAATGATTGCCGGACTCTACTTCTCCCCTCCCATTGTCGCTCGCTTTGCAGGTATTGCAAACCTATACGGGATCGCCGGCGAGACGAATGTCCAGGGCGAGGAGCAGAAGAAGTTGGACGTCCTGGCCAACGACTTGTTCGTGAACATGCTCAAGAGTTCGTTTACGACGTGTCTTCTCGTGTCTGAGGAGGACGAAAATGCGATCGAAGTCGAGAGTGACAAGAGGGTACGGTGTCAATATAATGTTTGTCTTTCTGATATACTTCGCAAGTGATACTTGCATTCACAAGATACTCGAGGCACATACAATGCAACAATATATTTTTCTCCCTTTGTCATCATCACTGCAGTGTAGGAATATGGACCATTTGATTAGGCTTAGCTTTAAACATTGGAGTCCGTTGTAAGGCTCAACCTTAACAGGTAACACTGAGGCTGGCTTTTTGGCGAATCGTCAAACGAGTGTTACGATCGACTAGAATAATAACCCCGAGCCATATTTCCTTTTATCCAGGTGATTAACTAGATCCCCTGCGGTGGTTATCCAAATTACGCTGAGAATAGTAGTCATAAAATAATATATATTGAGCTGAAAGATATGTTTTTGCCGTATGTTTGGCCTAAAATAAAACCCAAGTTTACTCACACGGTGTCGCGAGTTATCTTGTTAAAACCCCTTTCCTGTTAACGAGTTGAGGACGTTAACGTTTGTTTGGGTAAATTATTTGAACTCGTTGTAGTTGTGGGAAATAGACTTCCATGTTAATTGATTTTGCTGTTTAGATTGTGTTGATGGGATTCGTGTCTAGCGTCTTCTCTGAAGTTCAAACTTAATGATAACTCTGAGATCATAACCCCACCAACAGCATAACATAACCTTATTTGAGGCAAAAATGTTCCGCCTTCTCAGAAAGCAACAAAGTTTTTGGCACCAAAGCCGAGCATACCGGCTGATGCAGAAATGGCCGGGTTATTATAAACATATCACCGTTTTACATGCTGATGTAGCATGGAGGGCGCTGGAAAATTCCAAAACAAGTTGTTTGCATCAAGGTAATATATATATATATATATATATATATATATATATAATTTTCCTTCTTTGTTGCAACTATTTCAGGGGAAGTACGTAGTGTGCTTTGATCCATTGGACGGTTCTTCAAACATTGACTGCCTCGTTTCTATTGGATCTATATTTGCCATCTATAAAAAGGTAAAAAGCGTCTGTGTACCCTGCGATATGTCAGGAAGCGCATCGTATGCATCGCAATGATACATATATTAAAATGTATAGCTACGCACGTATTAAACGCACGATTGCGTTATCTAGTAAATGCTCTGAGGCATGCATGTGGTGGTTTCACGAGTGCGCTTTGCTACTCACCTACAACGACCCTTTTTTGTCCCTAAGGCAGTCTGCTATGTTTCTTACTCATTTTCTGTCTTACCCACTCCTGTCAGCAACCTATAGACGTTAACAGGACTAACTTTATTCAAACGAAAACATCTGTCTGTATTGTGTGCGTATAATTACTTTGCTGTTGGGATGCTTATACAGGTTGGTGAGAAGGTCTCGGTTCCGTCGGATGCCCTGCAATGCGGTCGCGAGCTGGTGTGTGCTGGTTACGCCCTATACGGATCGGCCACGATGGTCGTGCTCGGTCTGAAGGGAACCGGCGTCAACGGGTTCATGCTTGATCCTTCTCTCGGCGAATTCATTCTCACTGATCCCAACATGACGATCAAGCCGCGCGGCAAGCTCTACTCAATTAACGAGGGTACTGACATCGATTTGGGACTACAAAATAATGCATGTGAACTGTGTTCTGGCGTGTGGCGGTCATAAATAGATATAGCTTCTTCTTTCCGACCGACCTAATCAACGATTCGTTCTTGAATTGTTAAATGAACATAGATAATTAAATATTAAGTGGCTACTAATGACGGCAATCGCGATATTGCAGGATATGCCACACAGTGGGATCCGGCGGTGACAGCTTACGTCGCCGAGAAAAAGAAGCCGAAAAACCGGCAAAGCGTACGGAGCGCGATACATCGGCTCCATGGTAGCTGACGTCCACAGAACACTCAAATACGGAGGTCTGTTGATATATATATATATATATATATATATATATATGTCCAGTGCACACGTTGGCAGGAGACAATTGTCGCTGTACTTGTCCACTTATATTCCTACTAAAATCTCTCTCTTTCCATACATATATTTATATATATATATATATATATGTAAACAGAAACAGAACGCAAGTAAGCAGTGTTTAAAATAAAAGTAATATAGCTAAGCGTGTATTCGGCTATTATCCGTTATAGCGATGACAAAACGGTTACGGAACGCTTCACCGGGCCGACCTTGGAATATAGAATATTATCACGTTCGACGAATACTATAGCGTTAGCACTGCTGCTGATACATTTTGCTCGATAGAATATTGGCCTGTCATTACGCCGAAAATTGCGGATAGCGCTATATAATCGTGCAGATTACTTCGGATGCCAAAAAATCCGCACAAACATGCCGGTCGATTTAGCAGATCTTATTGTTGTGCTACAACTTAAAAGGTCAATCGAATTAAAATCGATGTATGTTGATAAATAGTTCGCGCCTGGAGTGCTGTTTGTGCTCCTTTGGCAATACCTTTAATAATAAACAATACCTTTGGCAAATCCATTTAAACTTTGATAGTAATGATATGTGATCAAGTGGTTGAATGTCCACCCATGGAGCACTTATTAATACCTTCTTAAGCCGATGACAGACTAGC
>QVRM01006159.1:0-41034 GCA_003439945.1 Dermanyssus gallinae
CCCCTACACACGGCCAAAGACATATCTGTCTCAAAAACATGGCTCGCGTCGATCACCCGTAATATCTTCTATACGCTTTCCAAATCTTTCAGATTTTCGCCGTACCTGTGCTAATGGGCCCAAGTGTCTTAATGCAATGGGTAAAAGTGGTACCTCCTTGACAGCTCGAGATACTTTCCTCGTTTTTCAGAGTCCGCGCGTTCTGCAACCCATCCAGATTCAACTGCGCTGTGACGTACAAGGCCGCTGTGCATTGAAACGGTTACATCCCATGCAAGGCTTTTACCATGTGACCATAGCGGAATGGTGACCGCGTATGGTCGTACCTCACTACTTCCATAAAGACCTTTCGGCTCCGGTGTGAATGGTATCCCTGCCCTTCGAAGGGCTCTTCTTACTATGGCGTTGAGCTCCGCGTGTCTTGTAAGTCAGCCAGGGCTTTTTAGACAGCTTAGAGGATGTAGACCATCAGAGTCAACAGGTTGGCTGCATGAAAGACATGAGAAAGGATGGCAGACGGGCGCGCCTATCCTAAGGGCTGACACCATGCGGAAGGAGTGGGGGTCCAGCATGGTGCCAAGCTGGCGGGAGGGCAGTGCTTGGAGCCAGCCCCCGCTGAAAGGATATTGAGCCGCTAAAAAAATGGCACGTTCTCTTGATGATTGTAAGGTCATCCATGATATCCCTTGATGACTTCTTACTTATACAAGCGTCGAGAAAATGTTGGTTCACGTGCTCTTTCAGGGGGCCCGGGGTCAAGTTGGCTCCTCATCGTCGCATCTGCCAACATGGTAGTTGTCTTTAACACAATTGTTGCATCTTCATTAACAAGTGATTCCGCTAGAGAGCCAAATTGATTCAATAATGCAGCATAGCACACTGCGGCGAGGTCGGTGGACCTTCTAATACCAAGGCCTCCGAAGGCAATTGAAAGGCTTGCTCTTTTCCATAAGTTCTCCTCTAAACTAATGTTCATTACCTCACCCAGAATATTCCTAGTAGTCTCGTCGTAAGCAGCGAGGCCTTCGATATATGTGAAGGTCCGTGATGCTCGCAACAAATAGTTAAATCTTGATGACCCAAGACTGTGCCTCGCGGACAAAGGGCCGCCTGTGGGTGCATATTTGTCAAGCGTGGGCGGATTTTTACAAGAGCTTCTCGTTTTGCGCGAAGAACCCGTGGGATTCCTTCACACATGACGGGAGCACCCAGAATATCTAGGTCCTCTTGTGTCGTGCAAATTATTCCGGGAAGTGCCTTGCATGATCGTTTGAATAGATTTCTCTTGCTCTTGCGCATTGCCTCCTATCGCTGTAACCTCACACTTAGAGGCGTTGAGCGTTAGCCCTCCCGTTTCCTCGAACTGTAGTACGGTCTGTACATCCTTCGCCACAACGTCCGCGGGACCACCCAAGATTGCATCATCCAGGTACCAGACGTTAAAGGGGCTCTGTAGACTTGACACCAGATCAGAAATGCCAAGACAAAACAGCGCTGGCCCTAGTGGGTCTCCCTGTTGGATACCGGTCCTGGACTCTATGGTTACATCTGTATTCCAAGCAAGCATTGACGCACTTCTGCAGCCCTGCCACACCATCGGTAGGAGTCTTGGAGCCTTCTTTAGTACTTCATCAAACATTTTATCTCTTCTTAATGTATTAAATGCATTTCGAAAGTCTAGTTTAACTAGCACTCTTGTCGGGCCCTCTGCCTGCAAAAAGGCACGCGTAGCATGCACCATTAAGTACTGTAGTCACAAAGGTACTCAGTTCGTTCAGTAGACGTTCAGAAGAGGGAATCGCCTGGTCGAGCATGTCACGTAGATGTCGAGGACGCAGACCATCCAAACCGGCTCCACTTGTGAATGGAAAATATTTAACGGCCTCATGGACCTGAAGTACGTCAATCTTACCAAGGTTTAAGGCGACCGGTTGTTGGGGCAGCTCTATGCGCTTTTGGCAACCAGGTGGGGAACGTGGATGTTTGGCCCGCAGTTCGGATTCTGTGTGCGCGTCGTATGGTGCTATTATGTCTGAGGACAGCAGGGCTCGAGCGGCAGAACGGATATCACCCTCTGCTAATTTCATCTCTGCTTGGCGTATACTATTTTCATCCTCATTTACGTGGCGCATCTTGTCGATAGTGCTGAGTGCAGTCGCGTCAGCCACACCTTGAAGAGTCCTAAGATCTATTTCGGCTACATTCTTCTTAATTAGTTTGGTCAGCGTCACTTCTTGATCTTCTGATGCGGAATGGCAAACATTAACGATGGAAGCACCATGAGATGGTTCCAGCTCTTGAGGTCAAGCCTCGAGTTAAACTTGCTCAATGCTTTGGTGTATGCTGCGGCGCAGCATTCTCTGGCTCCGCGGGGTATGACTCTGGCAAGTCTTAAATTCTCGCGGGCACTTGTTAGAATCAGTACTAATAAGGTCGAATCAGATTGAAGGTCAGAGTTTGAGGTAGAAGGTATGAGATTATCCGGTCCCGGACTAATGCCGATAGGTAGACTTCGAGGGGCAATCGGGAAGTGGAGGCGTGCTATATGGGCTTTCAGTCCTTTGGAAATTCTTACACAGCGACCGCACTGCGTGCAAACATATGGGGTATGAGAAAGAGAAACCGTTGTTTGGTCGTTATCGTTGAATTCACTGGTGTTGTGTGATTGCTGGCTGGTCATTTGAAACTATTGTTTAGGTGGAATGCTCAGCAGCTCCAGGAAGTGCTAGGATCTCTGGATCTTCAGTACCGTCTACAACAGCCTTCATAACAGCGATACTAATATCAGACTCGAGATATGATAACACGCCTTTGATGATTGGGTTTTGATGAACTCTTTTTCTTTTCTGACTGATTTTGCAGGCATCCTCTGCGAGGTCTGTTTTTTCGCTTCAGCAGCCTGCTTTTTTGGTGCAGCGGGTGGCGGGAGATTACAGAGTACTGTCTCGCCATCTTTATGCAATACCTGCTTGAGTTTTTATGTCGCTGGTCGGACCACATCCGCGTAAGAAGCCTGTTTTTCGACAGGCTCAGAACTGACGTTGTGTGGCTCCTTTATCAGTGACGGAAAATCACCTGATACAGGAAGACGCGCAGAGACCTTTGCGTAGAGTTTGACTCGTTCGGCTTCTCTGTATACCTTCCTAACCCGCAACTATTATCATTGGATGCGTGGGCACCTCCGCAGTTGACGCAGCGAGCCTTATTTTGACATTACCACATCTCGTGTCCAGCGCAACCGCATTTCCTACAGGAGGGATCATTTCGTTTTTGACACTCTGAGGCTTTGTGCCCATACTTATGGCATCGTAAGCACTGCAGGAGGGACCCTGCGCACAATGTGACCTCGTAGTTCTCACCGGCCATATGCACTTCCGAGACAGGCATGGTGTCAAAGCGGAGTCGAACTCTGGATGAATTTTTCCACGTTTTTGTTGCGTTTCCGTTATCATTTCGCGTCGCGACGGCATAAACTTCTCGTTTGACTGCGTCGACGCCTTGATCTTTAAGACATTCCAAAATATTATCATCGGTGAACTGAGGGTTAACTTCATAGATTCGACCCCAAAATGCGGATACATCTGGACATTGCTGTATACTCACACCTAATACTTTATTCAGCCCCTTCGCCGTTAGCATCTGGCTTGGGTATTTTAAGCGAATCGCCAGTTTCCCTTGCGTCGTAATTCGGGCGTTAGCACCCGGCACAGACTTACTGAGCTCTACGGTTATCTTAAAAACACTAAGAGATCTTAGTGCTTCAGGGTTATCTGGGCAGTGGAACAATAGTTCCAGCTGGGTCTCCGTAGAAGCAGCCTTTCGTACATTCTGAGTAATTGTAGATGCAGTTTCCTTGGCTACTTTCTTTGCAGCTGTTTTCACTGCCTTCTCTTGACGGGTTGAAACTTGGCTCCAGCCTTCGTCATCTTCAGAATCCTGAGACGTAGCGCCAATTGTTTCACACGGCTCACCGTCACACTTACTCTTTCCTCCGATCGGGTCATTGCCCGTCGCCCTCTCCATCCTCTCGGACAGCCTGGCTTCTTGGCGCCGACGTTCTCTTACTGCTGCCGTCTCCCTCGTCGACCTGTGACACTTAACAGTGCACCTATGATTCTCCTCACCTGCTCGTCTGCACACAGGTGATGGATGACACGCAGGATGACTGCGGCGAATAATCGTTACCGCTCAAATAGGTAGCGGGCGACCCTTGCTGAGGCGTATATGGAGAAACCGAACGCGAGTCGTTAGTAACCAAGCAGACAGCCGGAGATAATGCACATTCTAAGCGTGATACATCTGAGGCGTGGGCAGCAGTTTCCACTACATGATCTTCGTCGCAATCCACTTGTTCGCCTTCCAAAGACGTCTCCACGACGACTGTTCTCTAGTTCGCATGCCTAGTTGCGATCACTGAGTCTAGGAGAGTCTTGTAGACACTTTACACCGATCACAGCACTGTATTTGTAATAAAAATCGCACAATTTTCGGCACCTCGATCCAAACGTGACTACTCCCGGCAGCCGCGAGCAGACGATCTAACCCGGGATTAGCCCAGTTTAACAATATGCCGCGAACAGATGCTGAGAAAAATTCCGATGCTCTTGAGTCTCCCGTGGAGAGGTTAAGGCTTCTACCCACGCGCTGAATCAACTTCAATGTAAGCGGGCCTGGTCCTCCCATTGTTTCAAAAGCCAACGGACAAAATTGGTGCGGATAACTAATCCCTGAGTATTTTCTACAGTTGTTAGCCTCTGCTAACTTAGACGCATGACCTGCCTGGTCCGCACCTGCACGGACCATCGAAGGGGCTAATGAGTCGGAATTATTATAATAATAATAATAATAATAATAATAATAATAATAATAATAATAATAATAATAATAATAATAATAATAATAATAATAATAATAATAATAATAATAATAATAATAATTATTATTATTATTATTATTATTATTATTATTATTATTATTATTATTATTATCAGAGTACAGTTGTGAGATTCGAACGTGTCACGTCGATTCAAGCACGTATTTAGCTGCTCATCCCATGGCGCCGATTATAGAAGCGGCATTGCCTCTACACACCGCGAGAGACAGAAGCTGTCTCAGATATTCGCCTTCGCGCTGGTCCCCCGTTGTTGCTGTCATTCTACTGGCCAGATCCCGAATGAATGTTGCTGTTCCACTGCTTATGGGTCCTAATGTTTCCATGGCCACCGGTACGAAGTGAAGACTGTTTTCAAGGTCTGCGTATACGAAGTGATCTCTCCTCTCCAAATCAGAGTATTTGCGTTTCTTTGCGATCTCGGCATGTTCAGCAACCCACCCTGACCTGATGGCGCTGTGCATCAAGTATGACGGAACCACTGTACATGACACCGTGGCATCCCATACCAAGCCTTTGCCCTTGGACCATGGCGGGATGGTGACGCCGTCTGGTCTTTTGTCGTCTTTGAGGCCCAACCTGGGCTCCAGGGTGCTTGGTATGCCGGCTCCACGAAGAGCCTTCTTTAGGATCGCGTTGATTTCCGCGTGTCTGGGAGCCCTACCAAGGCTTTTAGTGCAGCTCAAAGGGTGCAGCCCGTCCTTATCCAGTGCTTTTCCACACGCATTACACTCGTGTGTCTCACATATGGGAGCGCCTATTCTCAGAGCGGCCACCATGCGGAAGGAGGTGTTGTCCAGCATGGTGCCCAGCTGTGGTGAAGAAAGTGCTCTTAGGAAGCCACTGCTAAAAGTGTCACGGGCAGCTATGAATACCGCTCTCTCTGCGGCGATTGGATGTCATCTAAGATCGTGCGAGCGGTCGTTTGACACTTGTAGCCGTCAAGCATGTGCTGTGTAGGGTGTTGCTCCCAGGGGCCAGGGCCTATCGATTGTCTAGCTGCCAACTCAGCTTCGTCCCTCCTTCTGCGCAGCACCGAATGAACATCCGGTTCTAACAACGTCTCCGCAAGCCCCGAGAACTCTATGATAGAGGCCCCGTAGCACAACGAAGCAAGCTCTTCCACGGACCAATCCTCCTTTGCTGAGAGGAAGTGTGGCCCTTTTCCAGGATATGTCGCTAAGGACCACGTTTAGAACTTCACTCAGTATCTTCTTTGCCACCTCGTCAAATGCTTGCAAATTATCACAGTGGTGACCTGTGGGGGACGTGCGTAGGATGTAGTTTAGCTTAGGTGATCCTAGGCTGTATCTCCGTAGACATAAAGTAGCCTGTGCGTGCATCGCCAATAGCCGAGTTTTGATACACCAGAGGGCGTCCCGCTTCTCCAGTATTGTTTTCGAGATCTTCCGAGATCCAATGGGCGTTCCCAAGACTTCCAGGTCAGGCAACTCGATTATCTTTGTACCGGGCACGGCGTCTGCAATGATTTTGCATGCCTCATTCTGCTGGTGGGAGGTTCCACCTACAACTATGAGCTCGCATTTAGAGGCGTTAAGAGTTAAGCCTCCCTACTCTGCAAACTGTAGCACTTCGCGTATGTCGGAGGCCACTATGTTCGCCGGGCCGCCTAGTATACCATCGTCTATGTACCACACATTTAGTAGACTTTTCATGTGGGACACTAATCCTGAGATTCCTAAACTAAATAAGGCGGGCCCAATCGGATCTCCCTGTTATACTCCGTTGTCTGAGAGAAGAGGCTCACTCTCTCCCCTGGACAGTAATGGCGTGCCGTAGCTCTGCCACGCTATGCGAAACATTTGTGGTACTTTCGCTTTAACTTCATTAAGGATAACATCGCGTCGGATGGTGTTGAAGGCGTTTTGAAAATCTAGTTTTACCAGGACTCGTGGGGTCCCTCTGCCTCCGTGAAAGCCCGAGTTGCGTGTGCTGCAGCTTCAGCTATCAGAAAGATTATCCAGCGTCTTCCATTGGGAATCTGAAGGGCTCTTCTTACTATGGCGTTGAGCTCCGCGTGTCTTGTAAGTCAACCAGGGCTTTTTAGACAGCTTAGAGGATGTAGACCATCAGAGTCAACAGGTTGGCTGCATGAAAGACATGAGAAAGGATGGCAGACGGGCGCGCCTATCCTAAGGGCTGACACCATGCGGAAGGAGTTGGGGTCCAGCATGGTGCCAAGCGGGAGGGCAGTGCTTGGAGCCAGCCCCCGCTGAAAGGATATTGAGCCGCTAAAAAAATGGCACGTTCTCTTGATGATGTAAGGTCATCCATGATATCCCTTGATGACTTCTTACTTATACAAGCGTCGAGAAAATGTTGGTTCACGTGCTCTTTCAGGGGGCCGGGGTCAAGTTGGCTCCTCATCGTCGCATCTGCCAACATGGTAGTTGTCTTTAACACGATTGTTGCATCTTCATTAACAAGTGATTCCGCTAGAGAGCCAAATTGATTCAATAATGCAGCATAGCACACTGCGGCGAGGTCGGTGGACCTTCTAATACCAAGGCCTCCGAAGGCAATTGAAAGGCTTGCTCTTTTCCATAAGTTCTCCTCTAAACTAATGTTCATTACCTCACCCAGAATATTCCAAGTAGTCTCGTCGTAAGCAGCGAGGCCTTCGATATATGTGAAGGTCCGTGATGCTCGCAACAAATAGTTAAATCTTGATGACCCAAGACTGTGCCTCCGCGGACAAAGGGCCGCCTGTGGGTGCATATTTGTCAAGTGTGGGCGGATTTTTACAAGAGCTTCTCGTTTTGCGCGAAGAACCCGTGGGATTCCTTCACACATGACGGGAGCACCCAGAATATCTAGGTCCTCTTGTGTCGTGCAAATTATTCCGGGAAGTGCTTGCATGATCGTTTGAATAGATTTCTCTTGCTCTTGCGCATTGCCTCCTATCGCTGTAACCTCACACTTAGAGGCGTTGAGCGTTAGCCCTCCCGTTTCCTCGAACTGTAGTACGGTCTGTACATCCTTCGCCACAACGTCCGCGGGACCACCCAAGATTGCATCATCCAGGTACCAGACGTTCAAGGGGCTCTGTAGACTTAACACCAGATCAGAAATGCCAAGACAAAACAGCGCTGGCCCTAGTGGGTCTCCCTGTTGGATACCGGTCCTGGACTCTATGGTTACATCTGTATTCCAAGCAAGCATTGACGCACTTCTGCAGCCCTGCCACACCATCGGTAGGAGTCTTGGAGCCTTCTTTAGTACTTCATCAAACATTTTATCTCTTCTTAATGTATTAAATGCATTTCGAAAGTCTAGTTTAACTAGCACTCTTGTCGGGCCCTCTGCCTGCAAAAAGGCACGCGTAGCATGCACCATTAAGTACTGTAGTCACAAAGGTACTCAGTTCGTTCAGTAGACGTTCAGAAGAGGGAATCGCCTGGTCGAGCATGTCACGTAGATGTCGAGGACGCAGACCATCCAAACCGGCTCCACTTGTGAATGGAAAATATTTAACGGCCTCATGGACCTGAAGTACGTCAATCTTACCAAGGTTTAAGGCGACCGGTTGTTGGGGCAGCTCTATGCGCTTTTGGCAACCAGGTGGGGAACGTGGATGTTTGGCCCGCAGTTCGGATTCTGTGTGCGCGTCGTATGGTGCTATTATGTCTGAGGACAGCAGGGCTCGAGCGGCAGAACGGATATCACCCTCTGCTAATTTCATCTCTGCTTGGCGTATACTATTTTCATCCTCATTTACGTGGCGCATCTTGTCGATAGTGCTGAGTGCAGTCGCGTCAGCCACACCTTGAAGAGTCCTAAGATCTATTTCGGCTACATTCTTCTTAATTAGTTTGGTCAGCGTCACTTCTTGATCTTTCTGATGCGGAATGGCAAACATTAACGATGGAAGCACCATGAGATGGTTCCAGCTCTTGAGGTCAAGCCTCGAGTTAAACTTGCTCAATGCTTTGGTTTTACAATTGTGAGGTATGAACGTTTAAGCCAGGTTCATGATGCTCTGCTGATTTTCTCAATTCATGGCGCTTATGATAGAAGCCACGTTCCCCCTACACACGGCCAAAGACATAATCTGTCTCAAAAACATGGCCTCGCGTCGATCACCCGTAATATCTTCTATACGCTTTCCAATATCTTTCAGGATTTTCGCCGTACCTGTGCTAATGGGCCCAAGTGTCTCTAATGCAATGGGTACAAAGTGGTACCTCCTTGACAGCTCGAGATACTTTCCTCGTTTTTCAGAGTCCGCGCGTTCTGCAACCCATCCAGATTCAACTGCGCTGTGACGTACAAGGCCGCTGTGCATGAAACGGTTACATCCCATGCAAGGCTTTTACCATGTGACCATAGCGGAATGGTGACCGCGTATGGTCGTACCTCACTACTTCCATAAAGACCTTTCGGCTCCGGTGTGAATGGTATCCCTGCCCTTCGAAGGGCTCTTCTTACTATGGCGTTGAGCTCCGCGTGTCTTGTAAGTCAGCCAGGGCTTTTTAGACAGCTTAGAGGATGTAGACCATCAGAGTCAACAGGTTGGCTGCATGAAAGACATGAGAAAGGATGGCAGACGGGCGCGCCTATCCTAAGGGCTGACACCATGCGGAAGGAGTTGGGGTCCAGCATGGTGCCAAGCTGGCGGGAGGGCAGTGCTTGGAGCCAGCCCCCGCTGAAAGGATATTGAGCCGCTAAAAAAATGGCACGTTCTCTTGATGATGTAAGGTCATCCATGATATCCCTTGATGACTTCTTACTTATACAAGCGTCGAGAAAATGTTGGTTCACGTGCTCTTTCAGGGGGCCGGGGTCAAGTTGGCTCCTCATCGTCGCATCTGCCAACATGGTAGTTGTCTTTAACACAATTGTTGCATCTTCATTAACAAGTGATTCCGCTAGAGAGCCAAATTGATTCAATAATGCAGCATAGCACACTGCGGCGAGGTCGGTGGACCTTCTAATACCAAGGCCTCCGAAGGCAATTGAAAGGCTTGCTCTTTTCCATAAGTTCTCCTCTAAACTAATGTTCATTACCTCACCCAGAATATTCCTAGTAGTCTCGTCGTAAGCAGCGAGGCCTTCGATATATGTGAAGGTCCGTGATGCTCGCAACAAATAGTTAAATCTTGATGACCCAAGACTGTGCCTCCGCGGACAAAGGGCCGCCTGTGGGTGCATATTTGTCAAGCGTGGGCGGATTTTTACAAGAGCTTCTCGTTTTGCGCGAAGAACCCGTGGGATTCCTTCACACATGACGGGAGCACCCAGAATATCTAGGTCCTCTTGTGTCGTGCAAATTATTCCGGGAAGTGCTTGCATGATCGTTTGAATAGATTTCTCTTGCTCTTGCGCATTGCCTCCTATCGCTGTAACCTCACACTTAGAGGCGTTGAGCGTTAGCCCTCCCGTTTCCTCGAACTGTAGTACGGTCTGTACATCCTTCGCCACAACGTCCGCGGGACCACCCAAGATTGCATCATCCAGGTACCAGACGTTAAAGGGGCTCTGTAGACTTGACACCAGATCAGAAATGCCAAGACAAAACAGCGCTGGCCCTAGTGGGTCTCCCTGTTGGATACCGGTCCTGGACTCTATGGTTACATCTGTATTCCAAGCAAGCATTGACGCACTTCTGCAGCCCTGCCACACCATCGGTAGGAGTCTTGGAGCCTTCTTTAGTACTTCATCAAACATTTTATCTCTTCTTAATGTATTAAATGCATTTCGAAAGTCTAGTTTAACTAGCACTCTTGTCGGGCCCTCTGCCTGCAAAAAGGCACGCGTAGCATGCACCATTAAGTACTGTAGTCACAAAGGTACTCAGTTCGTTCAGTAGACGTTCAGAAGAGGGAATCGCCTGGTCGAGCATGTCACGTAGATGTCGAGGACGCAGACCATCCAAACCGGCTCCACTTGTGAATGGAAAATATTTAACGGCCTCATGGACCTGAAGTACGTCAATCTTACCAAGGTTTAAGGCGACCGGTTGTTGGGGCAGCTCTATGCGCTTTTGGCAACCAGGTGGGGAACGTGGATGTTTGGCCCGCAGTTCGGATTCTGTGTGCGCGTCGTATGGTGCTATTATGTCTGAGGACAGCAGGGCTCGAGCGGCAGAACGGATATCACCCTCTGCTAATTTCATCTCTGCTTGGCGTATACTATTTTCATCCTCATTTACGTGGCGCATCTTGTCGATAGTGCTGAGTGCAGTCGCGTCAGCCACACCTTGAAGAGTCCTAAGATCTATTTCGGCTACATTCTTCTTAATTAGTTTGGTCAGCGTCACTTCTTGATCTTTCTGATGCGGAATGGCAAACATTAACGATGGAAGCACCATGAGATGGTTCCAGCTCTTGAGGTCAAGCCTCGAGTTAAACTTGCTCAATGCTTTGGTGTATGCTGCGGCGCAGCATTCTCTGGCTCCGCGGGGTATGACTCTGGCAAGTCTTAAATTCTCGCGGGCACTTGTTAGAATCAGTACTAATAAGGTCGAATCAGATTGAAGGTCAGAGTTTGAGGTAGAAGGTATGAGATTATCCGGTCCCGGACTAATGCCGATAGGTAGACTTCGAGGGGCAATCGGGAAGTGGAGGCGTGCTATATGGGCTTTCAGTCCTTTGGAAATTCTTACACAGCGACCGCACTGCGTGCAAACATATGGGGTATGAGAAAGAGAAACCGTTGTTTGGTCGTTATCGTTGAATTCACTGGTGTTGTGTGATTGCTGGCTGGTCATTTGAAACTATTGTTTAGGTGGAATGCTCAGCAGCTCCAGGAAGTGCTAGGATCTCTGGATCTTCAGTACCGTCTACAACAGCCTTCATAACAGCGATACTAATATCAGACTCGAGATATGATAACACGCCTTTGATGATTGGGTTTTGATGAACTCTTTTTCTTTTCTGACTGATTTTGCAGGCATCCTCTGCGAGGTCTGTTTTTTCGCTTCAGCAGCCTGCTTTTTTGGTGCAGCGGGTGGCGGGAGATTACAGAGTACTGTCTCGCCATCTTTATGCAATACCTGCTTGAGTTTTTATGTCGCTGGTCGGACCACATCCGCGTAAGAAGCCTGTTTTTCGACAGGCTCAGAACTGACGTTGTGTGGCTCCTTTATCAGTGACGGAAAATCACCTGATACAGGAAGACGCGCAGAGACCTTTGCGTAGAGTTTGACTCGTTCGGCTTCTCTGTATACCTTCCTAACCCGCAACTATTATCATTGGATGCGTGGGCACCTCCGCAGTTGACGCAGCGAGCCTTATTTTGACATTACCACATCTCGTGTCCAGCGCAACCGCATTTCCTACAGGAGGGATCATTTCGTTTTTGACACTCTGAGGCTTTGTGCCCATACTTATGGCATCGTAAGCACTGCAGGAGGGACCCTGCGCACAATGTGACCTCGTAGTTCTCACCGGCCATATGCACTTCCGAGACAGGCATGGTGTCAAAGCGGAGTCGAACTCTGGATGAATTTTTCCACGTTTTTGTTGCGTTTCCGTTATCATTTCGCGTCGCGACGGCATAAACTTCTCGTTTGACTGCGTCGACGCCTTGATCTTTAAGACATTCCAAAATATTATCATCGGTGAACTGAGGGTTAACTTCATAGATTCGACCCCAAAATGCGGATACATCTGGACATTGCTGTATACTCACACCTAATACTTTATTCAGCCCCTTCGCCGTTAGCATCTGGCTTGGGTATTTTAAGCGAATCGCCAGTTTCCCTTGCGTCGTAATTCGGGCGTTAGCACCCGGCACAGACTTACTGAGCTCTACGGTTATCTTAAAAACACTAAGAGATCTTAGTGCTTCAGGGTTATCTGGGCAGTGGAACAATAGTTCCAGCTGGGTCTCCGTAGAAGCAGCCTTTCGTACATTCTGAGTAATTGTAGATGCAGTTTCCTTGGCTACTTTCTTTGCAGCTGTTTTCACTGCCTTCTCTTGACGGGTTGAAACTTGGCTCCAGCCTTCGTCATCTTCAGAATCCTGAGACGTAGCGCCAATTGTTTCACACGGCTCACCGTCACACTTACTCTTTCCTCCGATCGGGTCATTGCCCGTCGCCCTCTCCATCCTCTCGGACAGCCTGGCTTCTTGGCGCCGACGTTCTCTTACTGCTGCCGTCTCCCTCGTCGACCTGTGACACTTAACAGTGCACCTATGATTCTCCTCACCTGCTCGTCTGCACACAGGTGATGGATGACACGCAGGATGACTGCGGCGAATAATCGTTACCGCTCAAATAGGTAGCGGGCGACCCTTGCTGAGGCGTATATGGAGAAACCGAACGCGAGTCGTTAGTAACCAAGCAGACAGCCGGAGATAATGCACATTCTAAGCGTGATACATCTGAGGCGTGGGCAGCAGTTTCCACTACATGATCTTCGTCGCAATCCACTTGTTCGCCTTCCAAAGACGTCTCCACGACGACTGTTCTCTAGTTCGCATGCCTAGTTGCGATCACTGAGTCTAGGAGAGTCTTGTAGACACTTTACACCGATCACAGCACTGTATTTGTAATAAAATCGCACAATTTTCGGCACCTCGATCCAAACGTGACTACTCCCGGCAGCCGCGAGCAGACGATCTAACCCGGGATTAGCCCAGTTTAACAATATGCCGCGAACAGATGCTGAGAAAAATTCCGATGCTCTTGAGTCTCCCGTGGAGAGGTTAAGGCTTCTACCCACGCGCTGAATCAACTTCAATGTAAGCGGGCCTGGTCCTCCCATTGTTTCAAAAGCCAACGGACAAAATTGGTGCGGATAACTAATCCCTGAGTATTTTCTACAGTTGTTAGCCTCTGCTAACTTAGACGCATGACCTGCCTGGTCCGCACCTGCACGGACCATCGAAGGGGCTAATGAGTCGGAATTATTATAATAATAATAATAATAATAATAATAATAATAATAATAATAATAATAATAATAATAATAATAATAATAATAATAATAATAATAATAATAATAATAATAATAATAATTATATTATTATTATTATTATTATTATTATTATTATTATTATTATTATTATTATTATTATTATTATCAGAGTACAGTTGTGAGATTCGAACGTGTCACGTCGATTCAAGCACGTATTTAGCTGCTCATCCCATGGCGCCGATTATAGAAGCGGCATTGCCTCTACACACCGCGAGAGACAGAAGCTGTCTCAGATATTCGCCTTCGCGCTGGTCCCCCGTTGTTGCTGTCATTCTACTGGCCAGATCCCGAATGAATGTTGCTGTTCCACTGCTTATGGGTCCTAATGTTTCCATGGCCACCGGTACGAAGTGAAGACTGTTTTCAAGGTCTGCGTATACGAAGTGATCTCTCCTCTCCAAATCAGAGTATTTGCGTTTCTTTGCGATCTCGGCATGTTCAGCAACCCACCCTGACCTGATGGCGCTGTGCATCAAGTATGACGGAACCACTGTACATGACACCGTGGCATCCCATACCAAGCCTTTGCCCTTGGACCATGGCGGGATGGTGACGCCGTCTGGTCTTTTGTCGTCTTTGAGGCCCAACCTGGGCTCCAGGGTGCTTGGTATGCCGGCTCCACGAAGAGCCTTCTTTAGGATCGCGTTGATTTCCGCGTGTCTGGGAGCCCTACCAAGGCTTTTAGTGCAGCTCAAAGGGTGCAGCCCGTCCTTATCCAGTGCTTTTCCACACGCATTACACTCGTGTGTCTCACATATGGGAGCGCCTATTCTCAGAGCGGCCACCATGCGGAAGGAGGTGTTGTCCAGCATGGTGCCCAGCTGTGGTGAAGAAAGTGCTCTTAGGAAGCCACTGCTAAAAGTGTCACGGGCAGCTATGAATACCGCTCTCTCTGCGGCGATTGGATGTCATCTAAGATCGTGCGAGCGGTCGTTTGACACTTGTAGCCGTCAAGCATGTGCTGTGTAGGGTGTTGCTCCCAGGGGCCAGGGCCTATCGATTGTCTAGCTGCCAACTCAGCTTCGTCCCTCCTTCTGCGCAGCACCGAATGAACATCCGGTTCTAACAACGTCTCCGCAAGCCCCGAGAACTCTATGATAGAGGCCCCGTAGCACAACGAAGCAAGCTCTTCCACGGACCAATCCTCCTTTGCTGAGAGGAAGTGTGGCCCTTTTCCAGGATATGTCGCTAAGGACCACGTTTAGAACTTCACTCAGTATCTTCTTTGCCACCTCGTCAAATGCTTGCAAATTATCACAGTGGTGACCTGTGGGGGACGTGCGTAGGATGTAGTTTAGCTTAGGTGATCCTAGGCTGTATCTCCGTAGACATAAAGTAGCCTGTGCGTGCATCGCCAATAGCCGAGTTTTGATACACCAGAGGGCGTCCCGCTTCTCCAGTATTGTTTTCGAGATCTTCCGAGATCCAATGGGCGTTCCCAAGACTTCCAGGTCAGGCAACTCGATTATCTTTGTACCGGGCACGGCGTCTGCAATGATTTTGCATGCCTCATTCTGCTGGTGGGAGGTTCCACCTACAACTATGAGCTCGCATTTAGAGGCGTTAAGAGTTAAGCCTCCCTACTCTGCAAACTGTAGCACTTCGCGTATGTCGGAGGCCACTATGTTCGCCGGGCCGCCTAGTATACCATCGTCTATGTACCACACATTTAGTAGACTTTTCATGTGGGACACTAATCCTGAGATTCCTAAACTAAATAAGGCGGGCCCAATCGGATCTCCCTGTTATACTCCGTTGTCTGAGAGAAGAGGCTCACTCTCTCCCCTGGACAGTAATGGCGTGCCGTAGCTCTGCCACGCTATGCGAAACATTTGTGGTACTTTCGCTTTAACTTCATTAAGGATAACATCGCGTCGGATGGTGTTGAAGGCGTTTTGAAAATCTAGTTTTACCAGGACTCGTGGGGTCCCTCTGCCTCCGTGAAAGCCCGAGTTGCGTGTGCTGCAGCTTCAGCTATCAGAAAGATTATCCAGCGTCTTCCATTGGGAATCTGTTATGTTCTTCCAAATTACTTGGCGCAATGTGATGTCGTTGCTTTTTACTTCTGGAATGTGCAACATGAGTGTCGGCAAAGTCATTAATCTGTACCAGGATTTAGCGTTTAGTCTCGAGTTGAAGTAAGAGAGGGCTTCCGCGTAAGCTGCGCAACAGATTTCTCTTGACTCCTCTCGGAATTAATCTGACCAGCTTCGTGCTTTTGCGAACACGAGCTAGGAGGCGGGTAAACATTTTTGGATCGTTGTCAGAGGTAATGTCTGCTAGGTCTCTCTGGTTCTGGGTCGGAGTATGTGGAGCAGAGCCATCAGGATTGCCGGTTAATGGAATATGTGTGGGTTTGTCCTCCGTGAACACGGGTTTTATGTATGTGTAGTCCGCGGAGCAATTTTACGGATTTTCTAGAGACGTCGCAGATGAATGTTAGCTGGGTACGGGTTTGAGGAGGATCGGGATTTGGTTTAGGGGGGTTGCTGTTTATTATTATTATTATTATTATTATTATTATTATTATTATTATTATTATTATTATTATTATTATTATTATTATTATCAGAGTACAGTTGTGAGATTCGAACGTATCACGTCGATTCAAGCACGCATTTCGCTGCTCATTCCATGGCGCCGATTACAGAAGCGGCATTGCCTCTACACACCGCGAGAGACAGAAGCTGTTTCAGATATTCGCCCTCGCGCTGGTCCCCCGTTGTTGCTACCATTCTTCTGGCCAATTCCCGAATGAATTTTGCTGTCTAATGTTTCCATTGCCACCGGTACGAAGTGAGTACTTTTTTCAAGGTCTGCGTATTTGTGTCTCTTTTCCTGTTCGGCGTGCTCTGCTACCCATCCTGTGCTAACAGAGCTATGGCTGAGATACGATGGAGCTACTGTGCAGCACACTGTAGCATCCCAGGCCAAGCACTTGCCGTGAGACCATAATGGTATGGTCACGCCGTCAGGTCTCTTGTTGTTGTCTCGTCCAAGGCCCCGAGGTTCTAGTTTTGCTGGCAACCTTGACTTCCTAAGGGCTCTTCTGATTATTTCATTTAACTCCATGTGCCGTGAAATCCTTCCAGAGCTTCTTGGACAGCTCAATGGGTGTAGACCGTAGGCATCGACTTCATTTCCGCATGCTGCGCCAGGAAAGGGTTCGCAAATTGGAGCTCCTACCTTGATGGCGGCAGCCATGCGGAAAGCGGTTGGGTCCAGCATGGTATCTAAAAGTGGAGATGGCAGGGCTTTAAGCCAGCCTCCACTAGAAATATCTCTGGCGGCTCGAAAAACCGCCTGTTTACGGTGCGTACACAAATAGTCATGAATATCTCTTGCTAGCTTTCTCCTATTTTATCCGTCTAGTTTACGCTGATATAGATGCTCTTCCATTGGGCCGGGGTCCAATTTTATCCTAATCTTACATTCAGCTTCCATCTTGTATTTGTTAGTTAGCTGTTGCACCTCGTGGCTTACCAACGATTCTGACAGAGATTCAAACTGGTTCAGCGAAGCAGCGTAACATAATGGAGCCAGGTCTACTGCACTCCTTAAGACAAGTCCACCCTCTTTGATAGGTAAACTTGCCCTATTCCATATCTCGTCGTTAAGTTCTCCGCCGGGTCTATTCATCCAAGAACTGATGTCGGGGATAAGCGTCTTGACAGAAAATTCTGGCTTGCCTTCATGAATGACGTCCCACTCACGTTGCCACTCCTCCGT
Source organism: Dermanyssus gallinae (assembly GCA_003439945.1). NCBI lineage: Eukaryota > Metazoa > Arthropoda > Arachnida > Mesostigmata > Dermanyssidae > Dermanyssus > Dermanyssus gallinae. The sequence continues at coordinate 17,566 of QVRM01006159.1, forward strand.
CATCTGCAAATGAGCGTCTTTATTATCAAACAGGGGATCCGTCTACAGTGCTCGTTTGTCGACCTTAAGATTCCATGGTATGGTCCCGGCTAGAACTAGCGCTGCAGGTGTGCTGACCGTCCTATAACCACTAATGATTCTCAGCGCAGCCCCTGTCTGTGTCCTCCATAGTATATCTCTGTCGCGTTGCGTTGCGGACGTGTGCTGCATCCACACGGGTGAACCGAACAATGCCACTGACTTTCCTACGTTCATGAGCAATCGTCTCTTTTTCGCCCGAGCCCCGTGGGTGTTAGGAAGAAGCCGTGCAATCTTATTAAACACTTTAAGTACTCGATCCGTGGCGATCTTGATATGAGTGGTTCCTCGTAGACCGCGATCGAGATTGACACCGAGATACCGGAAGTGAAAGCTGTGCTATGGACGTTGAAGGTAGCCGAGAGTGATTGAACCACGAAGCCGAACGAGTGGTCAAGTAGCGGCTTAGGCTACTTTACTGAGCCCTGCCAATAAAGTGTCACTCCAGGCAGTTACCTCGCTTTCTTAAGTCTGAGCAATATTCGTTTCACCTATAGAACCCGGTTATGGGGGATGACAGGTAAGGGTTTAGGCAGGTACAGTCTACAGAGGTTTTGATAGTCATCGAGCTACCAGGCGGCGTGTAGTCCTGCACAGCGTACCTAAAAGCATTTCCCCCTCTTGTATAGAAAAGGCAGTTCACCTTGTGGCTGGACGGAGGAAAAGGTCTTACTGGTTATTTCGCAAGAACCACTGAGAAAGAGAGACTAGGGCGTCTAGGGCTGGGCGGAATAAGGACTTAGATGCTTCACACCAATAACTGGAGATGGCCAGTGGTGTACGTACATCAAGCACTCTGAAACCCTCTTCAAAAGAAGGAAAGTTAAAAAGCTTGAGTAGGCTGTTTTGCTGCGATTAACTGCAGGTGCTCTACACACTATAGAAGCATGCACGTTTGCACAATATACTTAATGCACTGAGCGGATATAGGCTAATGCAGTTCACTTATATTTAAATCGCGCTAGGTAATAATTTGTGTGATTCAAATAAGCTACTTTATATTGTAAAGTAGCAATAATTTAAGCTTTGTTGCCACGTAAGGGTCACTCACCGATCATAACAATTTGTATAGATGGTAGGTGCATAGTTGCGGTAGAACTGCAGCTGCTGACAAGAGTACACACCAAATGGATTCTCTCACTATCTGCAAAGTCAGATAGTCCTATCGCCAAGTAGCAGACGACGTCTCGAGTATCTCCATTGTACGACGCCGAAATTCAATTTACAATAAACAAAGTAAATAAAAAGTACCATTATCATATATATTGCAAAAATATCAGATGCGTGCGCTATCTTCGATGTTACTATTTAATAAATTGTAATTTAAAATAAATAGCGATATTTTCTAGCGCGTACAGTCATAGCTTCACGACAAGCGATCTCTTAACTAATAGCATATTGACAACGAAGAGCCACTACGCATATTACACACAAAGCACAACGCATAGTAAGACCTAAATACTCAAAGCATCCAAGATTCCGAAAACACTCCGCATTGTGAATGTAAACATCATACAATAATTTTGTTATGTACTACATTTGTCATAATGCAAACAGTTAGTTAAAATCGAGAGTAAATGTGTTTTAACTTAGCGTCTAATTACCGAAGCATTTAGTTAGAAATAACAATTTATTTATTTTTGCTGGATAAAAAGTGTATATTATTAAGAATGTAATAATAAGCAAATGCTGTTGTAAATTCATAAATTAACGTAAGTGTAAGAACCAGAAAAGGCTTACAAAATGTGATGTAACATTTGTTTTATTTTAAAATAACGATAATCTTAAGCGCCTAGGGCAGTACAAAAGTGAGTTTGCTTAAGCGCAAATAGCTGGACGTACACCCGCGATTATTGTGCGGAAAACCTTACAGTCAATGGTTTCAATTACTAGTGAAAACATGTGCGTATCTCATATGTTATACTAGTATACATCACTTGAATAAATAAGGATATCCTTCAGGATTGCCCTCTTCTTTGGTTAGCTACGGTGTATCGGTCAGATAGGAAAAAAATACGCTATAGCATTGTATGCAATTGCATAGCTCTAAGAAAACGGGCAAGTTGTTAACGGGTGTAAACAGCAAACAATAATGAGACTATGTATTTTTGGCACAAACGAGCCGCTAGCTAGATTATATTAGCTGACACAGAATAAGAATACAGCTATTTTTGCTAGAAACACATAAGGCCATCTTTTAGACAAATGCAGAACTGCGACGATTTAAGTTTTTCAAAAAAATGTTTTTATACCTCTAGGAGTCAGTTTTATTTGTTTTAACTTTAATTAAATGTTATTCAAATGGCCGTCAAAAGAAGATGACATTTGTGGCCAGCCTAAATGTTAAAATTGTTGAACGCCTGTGTAAGTTCGTTTTTGTTTTTAATGGGATTTTTGCAAGTGCAGTTCTGCATAACGGATTTTTTTAGAAATATATGTGCAAAGTTTGTTCTGCGCTCTTTAGAAGCCGGAGCAAAAAGCAAATAATACCTTGGTTTCTAATTATACCGCTGGACCTTAGACAGAAATAGAAAAGACAATATCATGTTCAATAGTCTACCTTAAAAAGAGTCTCGTGCAATATCGGGTGATCTTTGCCTCAATGTCTTGGCCTGCCTACGCGGGTACGTTTACCCAATAAAGGTCGGCAGGGTTCCGAGTTTGACGAAATGACCGAAGCGATGCCTTTCGCGAGAAAATGCGACAAATGACTACGTAGAAAAATGTGACATAACGATCGAGACTTGGCAGGCCAAATGGGACTTCATTCTGGACGGAGCGCAATAGCAGGGTAGGAACTCTGATCCCTGGTATTTCACTGAAGCTCTGTCTAATGCAATCGCCAAATTCCTCGTTAACGCTTTGGACATGCTAGCCTGTATTGCTGCACCTGGGGCCTCGAGTTTTGAAATGTATTGTTGTTTATTTTGCAGGTGTGGATGGCTGTGAGCATTGCTGTGCTTGAGTTTGGAGTTGTTCTTGGGCGTCTTTTACATTTAAAAGAATTTAATTGTTTGCTATGGCACTACATAGAAATTACAGCCCCGGTAGGCGGCCATTCACAAGAAGGTTGCAGAAGTTGGTCAATGCAAGGAGAAGAGAACACCACAAGTCCAGGTCCTTCGCTAAGCAAATCGACTTGATCGTACTGGTCAGTTTGACAGCGACTTACACCACGCGGAACGTTCGGCACCAGAGTTTGTGCTAACGACGTCGGGGTTAATGGCATTTCAATGTTGTTGTGGCGTTATTCACTGACGAATGTCCAGTTGTCTATTCGTTGTTAAGATCAAGAGAAAGCGACCCTATAGTGATAGCTCTACTGTCAGTGTTCGTCAAAGGTGACGATGCCCTAGAGTGCATGAAACTATGGCGTCACAATAAAGGGTATTTGAGGAGCGGCCTGCTGTGGTTGCTCCACCATTTTTGACTCGCGTGCTGTGCGGAAAACCAATTCCATCCGTCCGCCAAAACCGTCTAAAGTTCTTTCATAGTGCTGCCGGGGGCCACCGACCGGCGCCGGTCGGATTGATAAGCCAGGAAGAGTCAAAAGTGCTCTTTGAATTGCTACTCGGAAATGCGTGACTATAACGTTGATTGGAATTGGTAGTATCTTTCTCTCTCAGCTGATCAATGCTAATGGTAGGAGGTGAATTTCTTGCGGTCCGTGTTATGTAGCTTATATCGATGGCTCACTGGCGTCACTAAAGTGAATAGTACCGTAACGGACTAAGTGCAGTTCCCAGAGTCTCGTGAATAATTTCTACAACTCTCACTGCCTTGGAAACGCAGTGTTTTCAACATCCACAACCGGACATTCCACGCCAGCCACGATATATTACACTACTGCTATACGGACTGTGAGAGTCAGACCACCAGTAAATGCTGTAAAATTTGCGTTTGTGTGCTGTGAACTCCAAGTATCTTTTTCGTTACACATTGCACCACCTTGTCAACGCTGTCAGTTTGGGCAGCGTCATTGGTGATCTACTTTTACACTTGGATCAACGTGGCTGCAGGGGGGTGAGCCTCGAAACTAGTTGGTCGGTGGCTATAGCTATGCCAGTTCGGACATTCTTCGCTCTGACTCGAAAGGTCTTAGACGCACCTAGTAGCCTACGGGCGTTAGCAATAGTTGTATCGCTGAGTGACGGATGGGCTCAGCAATTTATTACCCGTGGTAAAATAATCGCCTCAGACCGTTCATTTGTTGTAACTCTTAATATTGTCCCCTATCGTATTACTTTGCCACCCGCACCAACACGTGCGCCTCATCGGAGTCACCAGTTGGTTGCACTGTTGGAACTCTCCATAGTTCCCCTTTTATTTATTTTTTTATACAGAAGGGGAAAATGCTTTTAGACACGCTGTCCGGGACTATTGTTGGTAACTCGATAACTACCAAAGCCTTTGTATTACCCGCTAAAACCCTCGTACTTCATGTAATCTCCCGTCCTATAAGTGAAACTAATATTGCTCACAGTTAAGGGGGTCTCTAATACTATTACAACCTGTCGTGTAACTATCAGCGCCGGTCCTTGTTTAAAGCTCTGTAGATTAAATTTTCTTGCAAGCTTCAGGCCTTCACAAAGCTCATATGTGGACCACATCCGTTAGATCGACCGCCGCCGAGACCACATCTACCATAACGCCAATGGCTCCCCTTTAAACGCTCTTGTTACTGACACCAGAGGATTCCGCTAAAGTTGTCCGCTTTGCGCCGCCCTCTGCCGCCGGTCTTGTCTTTATGGGTTTCTCCCGTTGCGGCGGGCTGATGACCTGCCGCTTTTGTCTTTAATGGTTTCTTGCGAAGAAGACTTCAAGCATCTTCGTTTCCGTGGCCGAATCAGCTGGCTGATACGGGGCTTCGGTGTGGCTTTCTAACACTTTAAGAACGCAACGAACCGCAGTCGCCCTGCGCGGGCTCAACAACTTGGAATTCCAATTCTGTGGTGCCCAGCATGGGCTAAGCACCGCGTCTTTGCGCCAGTAGCACGAAGCGACGACGATTTTGAAAACAAACTGACGTCAAAATCTATAACAATTATCTGCCTCAGTGTGCGCGTCTTTCAGGCCTCCGGGGTAGAAGCACTCGCATCACTCCCAATTGTCTGAAGTAATTGCATATGCAGAGTTGGAGTCCAACACTATTGGTGGGTCCACACTTGCACGTGTTAGTAATTGCAGACCTGCAGTTGTGTCCGTGTGTGCAAACCACAATTCCCAGTTGCTCCTCTACACAAAAAAAATATATATTTCTACGACATTGCAAGAAAAGTGGACACTAGTTCCTAATATTTTAGACAGGTTATAGCATTTAACATCTGCTTCTGGAACGCATTTAAATAAAATTAAAATTCAAGCCCTCCCGTCGCCGCAGCTGGGAACAATGCTGGACAACAACACACTCCGCATCGTTTCCGGCTTACGGCTGGGGGAGGTCGTTTGCGCACCCCATCCATGCAATCTTTGCAGAGCACCAGTAAGCGCCACGGGTGAACACGCCTTGTTGTGTCGCTATAGCGCTGGGCGCCACTCACATCATTTCGCCATCAACGGCGTTATCTTTCGTGCTCTTCACTCGGCCCACATTCCGGCAGTGAAGGAGCCCGTCGGTCTTAGTCGGAACAGTCAGCTGAGGCCAGACGGAAAAACTCTTACCCCTCGTGTGGGATGTTACAGTGTCATGTACGCTGGCCAAAAGCTACGTTCAAAAAACGAGCCGTGAGGTGGGCGCAGGCGCCCGGCTCGCAGAGAACCCAACAGTGACGAAATACCAGGAACTAGCGTCGCAATTTATAGTTCAGCCGATCGCCGTAGAGAACCTTGGACCGATCGGACCGGAGTTAATAAAGTTTATTAAGGAACTGGGCCGGAGAGTCATCGCTGCAACTCAGGACCCCCGAGCTAGCGAATACCTGTTGCAGCGCATATCGATCGAGGTTCAGCGCGGCAACGCCGCGGCCGTGGAAGGGTATCTTCCGTTAGACGCAGGGCTTCCGGAGATCCCGTAGAAACTGTTTTCATTCTCCATAATTGTACGTTTATGACAATAAATATGTGAATGTTCATCGTAAAAAACAACAGCAACAGCAGCACCAGCAACAACGACAGCACCAACAGCAACAACAACAATAGCAACAGCACCAACAGCAACAGCATAAAAATAAATTAGAGTGCGCATACATCTCTGGCACTGCTTGGCGCCGAAATTCGCCACGCAATCGCATGCAACCGGGAAATTGTGGTAAAATCCGTTTTAAATAGACAAGCTTATAATGCTAACGTACTTTGGAGTAATGGAATATACTGCCATAGCAGTACTACACAATGACCGAGAAGACTTTATGAAGAGTCAGTCGGCATTGTCATATTTTAAGCCTCAAATGATTCTTCAAGCATAAGGTTTTTAATCTAAGTACGTTTCTAACGTGAATATTACCTTTCATTTGTAGAGACCGGTGGCGTTGTGCATTCGCCTGCGCCTCGCGACCGGAAGAGGCACATAGGTGCGCGGGTTCGAGCCCCACCGCATTCTATTAATGGGGGTCCGTATATGAAACAATGCGAAAAGCAGTTCCATATACGTTAAATCTTGGCTGATAGTCAGCCCAAAAAGTATTTTATTACCTTTAATTTATACTTTCAATTTACACAAACATCTGCTGTAGAATGTATATATCTCAGCGAGGTATAATTTAAGCTACAATCCGTTTACCATGTACAGTGGACAACTATTTAATCTATGTTTGCTTTATATTTATATATTGATTGTTTAAACTAACTTAATACCGTTAAATCAACTTGCACAATGCTATAAAAGTCGTCTCTAAATGATCGTACAGGTAGTCAGGTTCCCCCAACGGTCTTTTGTGGCTGCTGCTGACGCTCAGTGGTATGGGTTATCATCTATTGTGATTAAACATTACTCAGAAACAATTCGATTAACAGCAGGGGTCGAACTTGTGAAACCAGCATGATACGAGCTTCATACTGCTGTCGGTGCTGATGAACTCTTGTTGCGTTAAAAATAAAGTAAATATATTTGACATTATGCAAAAATATAATCATGACATAAATGTACATTTGGCCTATATCCTGACCCGGACAACGGATTACAAAAATTAAGTGATACTTTGGATCGCCTTAGTATTTCCGTTAGAACCAAATGGGATATATATATATATATATATATATATATATATATATAATGTAAGTGCTAATACACATTTTAAATATTTTTATATACAAAAACTTAAGCATTGTGATATTGCGGTTCCGTGAATAAACCTCAAATTTGAAATTAAAAAAAAAAAATAAACAAGAATATATTTATTCCTGGCTTCTGCAGAAATGATGAAACGCGACCGGGCGGACTGACACTAACATCCTTCGAGATGGGTCGCATGCAGGTATGGGATGCAACTGTTACTGACTCATTAGCTCCCTCAATGGTCAGTGCGGGGGCGGAACATGCTGGTCACGCGTCTATGTTGGCGGAGGCGAATAAGTGCAGAAAGTATGCCAGTATTACCTAGCCCCACGACTTTCACCCACCGGCATTCGAGACATTAAGTGGACTTGGCTCGAAGACGCTCAAACTTACTCAACGTGTCGGCAAGACGCTCAATCGTTCGACAAGGGACACTAGCGCTGTCGAGTACCTGCAGCAGAGACTATCGCTGGATAATCAGCGAGGTAACGCCGCCTCTGTGCGTGGAACTCTACTAAACTGGACACGCCCGAACTTGGAAATGATTTTTTTGGCACAAGTTGCACAGAATGAAAATTCTGTGCAACTTGTGCCAAAAAAATCTAACAAAGACTCGCAGTCGCTAAGTGACATCCATCCGTCGATGATAAGATGTACTTAATAGTCTACGGTTGAGAGCTTTTACAACTTAAGCAGGAAGACGGAATCAGGTTTCGGAAGTTGATTTAACCACAACAAAGAGATTTTCTTATGGTGTTAGTCTAACCAGATTATTTGGGACTCTGGTTTCGTACGCCAGCGTATCTTCAATCAATTTTTAAGACGCTGATTAGCAGACATTCAGTGCCTGTTTACGCATGCCACCTTGGTACGCATAGTTCCAAAGACAGAGCGTATGTCTATGTCGGATCGTTTGCATAAGGTGTTAGACACATTTGTGACTTCCACGCTGACTATTTCTTTAATAAGTTGGCCCTGTTGTAGGGGGTCTTTTTAGTCGTTTAAAGACTAACTAGAAAATGCAGTACGTATGCGCGGGCTTTACCGCAGAGGACTCATCCGCAAGGGTGGACTGGTAGCGGGGCTCCAACCCGCTAAAAACCAGTCAGGTCCCAATCCCCGCATCCGATCGTGAACTGTATAAGCATAGCTTTAACCAGTCGAAGGGTGAGAGTAGTTTAAGAAGCACATAGCTTCTTCTCTTAGCTTCGAGGGATGTTAGCATTTAAAAATGTTTTTTCTTCTTAGGGAATCACCGCGTCCGTTGAAGACGTGAGTGTGTGTTTCTTTGCAATATCTGCTCGCAGCCCTAAGAGGTCGACGCAGCAATACAGTCACATGTAATGACTATCCTGCAGCTACCCTGGATACGTATTCTAATTTTAAGATCATCTAAATGTTGGCTAACGTTCTTTGGCGTTTTATTGGGCGGAAATTAACCGCTATATATTATAACTTCTTCAACCTTCTTCACCTAAAGCCATTTCGTGATTCTGTGCAGATCATTTTAGTAGGAAGAGACCTATGCAGAGACATGGCCGATACTGTGTGTATTCAATTCTAACAATTTGCGGGTAAGCAGTACCCGTCTTATTAAAAGAGTAGGGCGTCTGCCCTCCAAACTGCACACCTGTCCAAACTAATTTGTACGACCGAAGACGGAGCAACGTGTAAAGCAGTCTCGTCCAGTGAGACAGGCCCTCAACGATTCGTGTGTGCAGGCTTCTGATGGACTCCGATGAGTTGATATATATATATATCAACCGCCGCGGCATGAGGGTCAGGAATAAACTGAGTGATACAGCTATAGGGTGTTTCGAAAATCGACCTTTCGAGAAAAATTAAACACCAAAGAGAAACTAGCCATTCTCCTGGGCAGCCCGTGGAGAAAACAGCCAGCGAAACTAACCAGCGGGTTTAACTTCATACAGGTGAATTGCAATCGCAGCCCGACTGCCCTGGGTAGAGAAGCTTGAACAAATGCTGGATGAGTAGCTAAGTCCGCGGAAAGCACTGGGTCATGCCGGTTTCTATTTATGTAGATTTGATTTAAAACATTGGAAACCTAACGTGCTAAACTGGAAAACAAAAGGGGTAGACTCATCTTGGAGTGGATAAATACAGCCAACAAGGGTAACACGCCCACCTTCCTCATAATGAGACCTGGGTTATATACCGACCTTATTAGCTGCAAGACCTAATGCGTAAATATAAATGCGAACTGAAAGATCTTTGAGGAGGAGAAGAGCAACAAAGAAAATCACTGAAAATCTATGCTGAGCGTCAGAGGTAACTGTACGCTTAGGAGACGTAGAGACGATACAACCTGTAACGAAAGACGAAATTGCAGCCGCGGCAAGTACAATCAAGCACAGAATGCACAGGTGGTAAAATCCCGTCTTGGAAATGTGTCTTGGGTGAAGAACCACGGTTTTTCAACGGTCGATTTCAACCACGGCATCACGAAATGTTTCGAATGGCGCCCACCACCTATTATACCAGACCGTAGTGCTGTGTAAGTAAGGTGCACAAAGCGCTTGATTAGGAGACTCCCTCCGCGGGTTTCGAAATACTGCCATGCAATTCCTGCCTTGAGAGTGGGAAGGTATCGGTTTTAGTGGGTTTGCCGAGTCGCACATTAGCTTCTGCTAGCTGCCAGTGACGCAGATGCAGCACAAATTTCCGAGACTTTTCAAATTCAGAAATAAAAATAAAACTAGGTTACATATAAATAATAAAATCAATAACTGGATAGGTAACTTTATGTTACAGTGCTAACTGGCATATAATTAAATTAAAATCATCTGCCAACAGAATATGATTCACTATAACAGAGCTTAAAGCTTATTATAGCTATTAAGATGTTTATGCCTTTATTATGTAGATGCCTATATAGCTTATTTAAATATTTCTGAGTCAGGCATATATATATATATATATTGTTACGTTTTATGTATTATTGATATAAATTCCTCGATTCTGTATTACCCGAGCCCCAAGCTCGACCTTGGCATGACATGTATTCTTTCCAGGAGATCCTTCTTAAGATGTACAGGTTATTGTAATTTTAATTTTTGTAATCCAATACAATGAGACGCACGTGTATAGTATTCAGGCACGAATAGTTAGTACATGATGTACGCTGTTAACTACAGTTAAGCCGCTTAGTCTAATAGATTGCTCTATTTGTATTTAAAATTGCTTGTTGTTTTTGTAGAATAAGATGTTTGATGAATAAACCTAACATAATTCTGTCTGTCATTCAACGTTGGCTAGCAGAAGGAAAAATGGTCGAAATAAAAAAAATTCGAAGACCGCCCATTCATGGGAATACATTTTGGCCAACAATAATGAATACATGGTTGCCAAATGACTTAGCTATAACGGTCAAGATTTTTGGAAGCAAATGCATTCATATAGCTTAATTCTCGTCTTGGTTTATCAAGCGTACCACTCGTGTTACTTTTGTAATACCATTGCATATTTTGTTACCAGGACCTCTCGAAAGAACGACTGCTAGTCATTACACACAATCTTAAGTGATTGTTTGATTTTTTTTTTCTGGGAGATTTTGGGAATGCATGATGCACATGCGCCACTAGCAGCCTGCGTGACTAGTGTGAGACTCGCAAACCCACTAAACCCGGATTCCTCCCCACCCCCCCCCCCAGGCTCGGTATTACTTTGGCATTACATCGAAGTGCAAGGTGCATCGATTGCAAGGTTAAAAATCTCCAAGAAACCGGACTTGCGTGTATTTTTTATCTACAAAATGCTGGCGTCGTACTAGATTAGTTCACAACATCTGAGAAGGCAAACATGCATATTACCTACGCCGCAGTAGGACTAGAAATGAACTTAGCGAAGTGTCCACAAACGTTGGTGTGCGTTGCAAAAGCGTGCATAATCTACTCACCGACAAAAAAAAGCTTGTTTCGGAAATTTTGCTTCGCTAGTTTCTGCAAAAAAATTGCCACGATCGCCCGACTTACCTGCGACTTTTTACACCATCTAGCAAATCTATTCCCAAAAATGTAAAACGCTATTCCAACCGTTTGGGATATGCTTACATATTTAAATGCGTGCAACTAATTCTTTGCCACCGCCACAAAATGCTTTAATGGCTGTTTTTTTATTTCTTAGTAGATGATTGTACGTTATTATTATAACACGATTAATACGTTGCATAAGGCGAGATAAACCTTCAGCTTTATGTATGCACGTACTTTTCCTTTCTTCACCGCTGAACCTCAATTACAGGTGACCTCGAGTCAAACTAGTATTGGCTTTATATAAAATTAGTTTTATAAGATAGGCGTTTAAAGTCTCATAAACATGATTGAGCCTCACTCTAAAATGAGAAAACGCTGAATGTAGAAATTTCATAAATATTCTTTTTTACGACTATATCTTTCTGCTAATTAGCGTTTGATAACATCCAAACATCCAAGACGACTTTTTTTCTAAACTATATGCACGTTACATTTTTCTAATGAAGAACATTTCCTCAAAAATGCGCAATTTGTAAATTGATGTCCAGTCAATCACGGATATATATATATATGTGTATATATATATATATATATATATATATATATATATATATATATATAGCCCGCCGGCAAATTTATTTGTCCATGTTGTCTGTTATCACAATGTGTCACTTAACGAACTGAAAATAAACAACTCAAGGCTCTAGGTCCAAGCTGGGGCTGGTCCACCTGGCCAAAGTTCCTCTCACCGATGCAGCGTTCCCCCTCTGAATGTCCAACGACAAGCGCTGCAGTAAGTACTCTCCCGCTCTTTTGTCTCCTGTGGCAACCACTAATCTTCTCCCGACGTCTCTGAGTAATTTTTGGTAAGCAACCCTGGTCCCCCCAACGTCTCAAAAGCTAGAGGTGAGAACAAGTGGGGGGTAGTCCAGGCTTGAGTACTTCCTGCACTTGGCTGTTTCCGCTAAGGCAACCGCATGTTCAGGGCGGGTACCGACTATGAAGGGGCTAAAGAGTCGGTAACAGTCGCATCCCACACCAGTCATTCCGTGCCTTTTTCCGTCATCTCTGACTAAACCGGAGGGCTCCAGCACACATGGGTAGCCTGCCAACCGTAATCCTCTGCAGAACGTCTCGTTCAGGGCCGAGTGGCGTGCGATCCTGCCTGAACTCTGGACGCAAGAAAGACCGTGGTGGCCTAGGGAGTCGACTTCGTCACCACAACCACAGCGATGGGGGGAAACTAGTTCTGCTTCCACCCTCAAACCGACCAATATTCGTGTAGACTCATCGTCTAAAAGGGTACCCAGTTGAGGACTCGGGAGGGCGTGTAGCCATACGCTTGCACCCGGCGAGGAGACGGCTTGTAACCTCGGTTTGTCGGCGTCGGAAGTTGCTCGGCTCCACAGGTCGCTCTATCGATGGTCGTGTATTAAATCTGACCACGCAGACTGAAGAGAAGGGGTCTCCGGGAGAGCCCTACACAATGCGATGGCTTTACTTTTGGTCTTCTCCAACGTAGATCGGAAATGCGCTACAGCCTGGGGGTCTAGGATAGCCTCGATGTCACTGATCGCTGAATGCAGGGAGGCAATATGCGCCGCAACTGATAGGGAGACTGCCTCGGGGAGTCCCAACCCGCCTCTTGCGACCGGTAGTGATGCTAGGGTTAAGGGGTCGCCCCGTAGCCGCATATATATTATATATATATATAAGTGTCAAAACTGGACACCACCGTAAAGTCGTTTTGTTATGAGGGCCAGGAGCCTCCGCGGTTCACGTAGTGGAATGAGGACCGTGTTAACGGCTGGCTGCTGAAAGCGGAGGGGCTCCAGCTACAATTAGACGAATCAGACAAGTGCTTTGTGGCCGAAATAGTCAGCACGCTCAGCGAGGAGCAAATAGATCTAGAAACAGGTAGATCTTCCGACTGCATAGATACGTTGTGCCAAATCCGAGGTAGCCTAATGGTCTACAAACGACGTAACAATCTAGCCGCCGCCATGCCGTCGAGCGCCCCGGACATGTCTCCACGATGGGCAGAGGCAAGAGCATCGTTATCGACGAGACTGTCGGAGCGCGTTGGCCCCGGTGGTCAAGAATCAAGTTTAGCACTAGGCCCGATTGTAAATCGGCTAGTCGCGTTTGAAGAAATCAACGCAACGGACGGGGCGGCGCTCCCCGTTGTCAAGTTAAGAAGTTCAACGGTGGTCGAGAGTTCTTCCATCCATCCAGTGACGCCATCCGTGTCTGCATCCACGAAAGGAAAGGAAGTGGTTGCAGCAAGGGAAGCAGTGCATCTCTTAACCAAGGACGTGGAGTTCCTGAAGAAGCCGTCGACGCAGTACCCCGTCCTCCAGCCGGGACAGGGCTACAAAGAGCTTCCTGAGAGTCGGGTGCTTGTTGCAACGTGCGAACCCCCGCTAATAGACCCAGCGGGGTGTTCAAGCTTGCGCAAACTGACTCGAATCGTCGCCACCGTCGCCCAGGCTGGAAGATGGTTCCACCTGGCAGAAGTGAATCCCGGGTTGAAGCAATTCAATACAGAAATGGTCATGAACGTGTCGCGAGGAGGTGAAACGAAGAGTTGGATCGCGACAGTCACATGCGCCGCGATCGAGGCAGCTTATTTTGAAGGCGATGGCGCGCCGAGAATCTGCTGGTCCTGACAATGGCTCTGCGGCGGCGGGGGACCCCATGTCGAGCCGTTCGCCGCGGGCGCCGTCGTAGTACTACTGGAGAAAGGAATGCCGCGGGCATGTTGGCAAAGTCGTGTGGAGAAGCCGCTGGCAACCAAGGACGACGTGAAGCGTGCCTACCGGGCGCAGCTCGGTGGAGGCCGCTATATCAAGAGCTGGACGCCTGTTGGCGTTGTGAGCTTGTTTGATTGTGAGAAATTGTTGTAAGCCAAAGTTGATCTCGCAGAGTGCCACACAATAAATATTACACAGAACCAATATAAAATAGGTATTTTTGAGGAGCTACCGCCGCCCTCAAAAAGGGGAAGGACTGTTGCATATTGGATGATCGCGAATAGAAGTTTGTATTAGCGCGCCATGATGATGATGATCTCTGCCTGTTGGCCACAACCCGTTACAGCACTGTCGGCCACAACCCGCCACAGCATTGTCGGCCACAACCCGCCACGGCACTGTTGGTCACAACCCGCCACTGCACTGTTAGCCACAACCCTCCACGGCACTGTTGGTCACAACCCGCCACTGCACGTTCGTGCACTGTCACGTTGCCGGTCGCCGGCCGTATAAAAGGGGATGCGCGCCATTTTGTCACCCTCTTGCTATCCCGAGCGTTCGGCGTAACGCGTGCTCTGCAAACCCTCAGTCCGGCGGCGACCGGGACGTCCGACGGCGTGGCAGTGATAGTGCCCTAGGGTGGTGAGTGATCGTGGCTAGCAGGAGCAGGTAGATTTCTATATATATATACATATATATATATATATATATTTAGTTGAGTAGCACAGTAGTATTGTTAAGTGCGTACTGTGTGTGAGTTCTGGCGGCGAAACAGCTTCGCGGTAACCGCCGGGACATTGAGTAGAGTGTGAGCTAGGCTAGGCAATAATACGAAGAGAGGCGGCTCTGCCGTATCGCTCTCTTGCGTATCGTGAAATATAATAAATAAGAATCAGTGAGTGTAAGAAACCGCGCATTTTCGTCTGTCTTCATTCTACGGTTCCGTTGGCAACATAAAGGTTTCCATACATGAACATGATTTAAATATACTCTAATATAGATAGTTCTAAAATGAGCGGAGCATATGATAATCCGAAGGCACAAGGTCAGGACTATCAAGTGGGTGAGTCGCACAGAAAATCTAGCATATTGCGGCAGGTCGCAACAATGGTCGGATGCAAGCGGGCGTTGTCACGATGGAGTACGACGCCTTTACGGTTCCAAAGTTTGGGGATTCAATCAATTTTGTCTATCTCAGTCGACAATTCGGATGCCGAATCTTAACGGTCAGCGCCAGTGTGGGTAAGGTCGACCCCCTCGGGCATTTGTTTGCCATCTCGTCCCCTGACTATGCTGCTTCGACTTCTTCAGAACCCCCTGTCCGCGACCTTAGAATCCGTTGCCGATAGACTGGCAGATGAACTGGCAAACGTTGTAGACGTTCTTCGGTAGGAGTCTCCCCCTGTAGCCCTTTAATCTATTAGATTTGGGGCACGACTATTTGCTTTTAAGAAGAAAGACGGCTCTCTCCGCCCGATAGCATGCTCGGCTACACTCCGGAGGTTGGCTTAAAAAATAGGATGCGCTGCCAACAAGGCAGAAATATGATCGGCAATTGGTCCTCATCAGTTGGGTTTTGCAACTACTGACGGTACGGAGATCGGAATTCACACTACCCGCGCATTTATAGACCCCCGCAGTGACAGGACCATTCTGGTTCAGCTAGATTTTAAAAATGCCTTTAATAACGTCAGAAGAGACCACCTGCTAAACGCGGTGAAACGCTACGCCTCGCAAATGTTTCACTAGGTACATGCGGATTACTTTCAACCTACACACTTGGTTTTGCCACACGCCACTATATCTTCGCAGTCCGTCCTTGTTCTCTTTGTGCGTAAAGGACTTGATAGACTCCTTACAGTGTCCTTTAAATGCCTGGTACTGGGACGACGATGTGCTTGAGTGTAAACTAGCTACGGTAATCGGTCATATTAACAGAGTCCGGAACTTCGGAAGAGTGAGTGGTCTATCCCTAAACCCCGGGGAATGCAGGGTCTACGTCACGGGCTCCGAAGATATAATCTGCCGAATATATGCCATCTCCTTTCTGGTTGCAAGGTAGTACAGAACAGTAACATTGAGCTCTTCGGGGTTCCTCTTTGCCGAGAGGGGTTACCTAGGTATTTACATTACTGAAGAGAGAAGCTTGAAGTGGCCGCCAGCCGTCTTCCATCGCTGGGATCTCATCGCCGAATATATCTTCTGAGATCGTGTTTTTTGGCGGTCTGGATAACTCACTTGCTTAGAGGAGCCAATTGCTTCGACCTTACCGAGAACCTTCGAGCCTTTAACGAGTGGACCTTGAGGACACTGGAGGTACTTCTAAAGTACCCCTCTCATTCGGTGGAGGCTTGCAGGCTCTGCTTCCCATATCCTTAGGTGGACAGGGAATGCCAGACACTGTAGCGTTGATTGGGCCGGCCATCGTCTCCTCTATGTCTCAGGCATTGGAAAAGGCCAAACATTTACTGAACGACACAGGTAAAATTGTGTACGATCACACTTTGGCAGATTTATTCGAGAGATTAGCCTCTCTGTGCGGTGTCATACCCAATGACACCCTTTCCCAGAAAGGCTCTTCATGGCCTCTCTTGTGCCTTAAGCTTAGGTCGTTGAGCGCGACACGCAGCACTTAACGATATATTTAGCTGAGCATTGAGGTGTGCTGGCTTTTCTTGCATTCTTGAGCCTCCTGGCGTCTGCAGGAATGATGGAAAGCGACCGGACGGACTGACACTAACGCCCTTTGAGATGGGTCACATGCTGGTGTGGGATGCAACTGTTACTGACTCATTAGCCCTCTCAATAATGAGTGCGGGAGCGAAACATTGTGGTCACGCGTTTATATTGGCGGAGGCGAATAAATGCAGAAAGTATGCCAGTATTACCTATCCCTACGACTTTCGCCCCCTGGCATTCGAAACACTGAGGGAACCCGGCCCGAAGACACATAAACTGATTCAACGTGTCGGCAAGGCGCTCATTTCGTTCGACAGGAGACGCTAGGGTTGTCAAGTACCTGCACCGGAGACGATCGCTGGACATTCAGCGGGCTAACGCTGCCTCTGTGCGCGGAACTCTGCTAGGGTGGACACGCCTGAACCTGGATTTGTGACGTTTTCACGTATTTTACCCGGTGTGCACGTTCATGAGGAAGCAATAATTACCACCTACATAAAAGTAAATAAAGCTGTAACTCTACAAAAAAAATATATCAGGCTTCCTCCGCGAGTGTCAAAATACTGCTATGCAGTTCAGAGTCTGATGGTCGTGGAGATGTAAAGTCAGCATTAGTGGTTTTGCCGAGTACCACATCAGTTACTACAAGCTGCTGGTGACGTAGGTGCATAACGCACTTCCGAGGTCTTTCGCAAAACAAAAAATGCTACATATAAAGTATTAAAATCAAGATGTCATTAACCAACTTTATTCCATCAGTGCTAATTGCGCAAAAATTAAATCAACTCAAGTGGAATACGATCCATTCTGGCGAAGCTTAAATTCATTACATTTATTCAGCTGTTCATTGTTAATATCGCTTATTTTCATGTTTCTAAATTATGTACATATATTAATAGCGGCATGTTATTCACGATTATTGATATGGCAGCCGGTATTTCCACCGCGCAAGTAGAACGTGTTTGTGTCATTCCCCCGGAAAAGTACAGCTAAATCTAGTTTAAGCATAGACATTTCAGTCGAAAACCCCAAAAAATACCTTACTTAGGCGCAGTAATCAAGCAGGTGCAATTGCTGCAAGCAAAACGGTAAAAATCCAGTGAAAATCAATTTTGTTTATCATAGTCGACAATTCGGATGCCGTCATGCGTCAGCGCCAGGATGAGTAAGGGCGACCCTTAAGTCGAAGAATGCGAAGCAAATGCTACGAAGGTCCCAGAGGGTAGCAGTCCTAAGGGTAATCCAAAGGTATCGCACAGTCAGCACGAATACTGCTCTGGTGCTGGCAGGGTCGATCCCCTGGGATTTCAAAGGACTCGAAGGGAAGCGATTATGGGACTTAGGTGCTCCTACGCAGACGAAAAAAGACAGGGGGAGGAATGTCACAATTAAGACATGGCAGCCGGGGTGAGACGCTATCCCCTCCGGAGGTCCTAGAGGATCCCTAAGTTTATTGCTGCCAGATATTATGGATAGAGAGACCAGCGGGCAACCTCACCTGTCACATCACCCAGATCCTCACAGGACACGTGATCTTCAGGTCGTACTTGTTCCAAATTAGAAAGGCTCTGTCGGCGACATGCGTGTTCTGCCGAGAGGCACGTGAGGACACTCCAAGTCACACACTGCTACAGTGCTCGGCCTGAGAGGATGCGCAGTTAAGGCAAGCTGACTCGTCTAAGAGAAATGAACCAGGCAAGGAATTCCACACCACGAGGCCTGCGATCCACCTCGGTCCAGCCTAATAGAGTTTACAGAATACATCGTCTCCAGTAAGCAGACCTGTAAACTTGAGGCACCTACGGCAAAAGATGTCCTCTAGGAGAAATACGAAAAGTGCAATGAAAAACAAACACAACTGCTGCTTCAACCCGAGAGCAACCGTAGAGAAGTGCAGCTCCAAGGAAACGGGCTTGCAGGTGTTAAACAAGTGCGGGAACCATTGGGCGACCTCAGCCAACTGATCTGAAAGGGCGTTCGCCACTTCTCCTAATAGTCCATAGTACTGTTCTATGAAGATCTGGGCTATCAGAGAGTGAAGCTTAAGGGGGAGGTGCATTTAGTAGGTATGGGTTTCAACGGAGTAACATCCAACCGTTGGGGTCGAGTCCAACACCGCTTGAGAAAGAGACTCGTAACTGCATTTAACACCTCCTCCACAAGAAAAAAGAATCCTAACGGTCGCCGGATATAACAAAGGCTGATTTGAATAATAAACCAATAGTGGAAGCGCAATGAGTGCTTGCAGTAGAAAGAAGCAGAGTACACTGACAACTAGCAAAAAAGTGTGCCAAACTCTGTGGCCGGCCAACAAAAACGTACTTTTTTCATAAAAAATACTGCACATATAATGGAGGAGTGAATGCGAGCGAGTGAATTAAGATACTTATGAAACTTTGCAGGAAATAAACGCTGAACTCTACAGATAAATAGTTTATCGCAATTAAAGTAATAAAGAAAGAACAAAAACTAACGCCCTGTCTAACGCAATACATTCGTGAGTGAGAATACTTACTACATAAAAAAAATGTGTGTTTTTGAGCGCCACCAAGGGTCAGCTTACCGCTCCGTAATGAAAACCGACCGGCGTTACAAGCAAGTCTAAGCGGGGAAGAGACTAAGACTAAAAAAAACAGAGCAAACTGACGGACCAGCTAGGTGCTTTCAGGTGATTTTATTTGAAAATGTTATGCTTTTGATATAAATAGCAGCTATTAATAGGCGCACAGCAGGCGACCGAAATTCCAGTCTCGAATATATATGAAAGCACAATGAGAAAGTTTCGGGGGAAAACCCACTGACTGTAGGGACAATCAGAATAAGCTTAAAGGCTGACTTATCGGGCTACGCAACAAAAACGAAAATAGAAATCTCCGGAAGCAGGAATCGCTCAACCAGACTAAAGAAGTAGAAAGTTGTAAGAAGCGAAAACAGAAATAAGGCGAAGACCATTAAGATACAAGAGAACACAGAAGCAATGATAGGGGTAGCAACAAAGTCGATCTATCGCTTGAAAAAGCTACCGCCAACTTATAGCTAAGACGATGTTAATGCAAATAAGCTCCAAGCGGAGCTGAACAAGAAATAAACATACAGACTACTAAAGCAACAACTGTTAGAAACAATGAGTTAATAGACAACTTCCGGAACACATCAATTCAATAATGTTTATTTCACTTAAATTGAGCATGATATACACGTCTTGTGGTTTTCTTCATAATCCTTTATTTTCTTCACGCTTAGAACACTTCACGGCGAGAGAAGTAATGCAATGGTTTTTGCTCCAGTGCTGCGCATTCTACTGCACGGAACTTCGCACACCTCTGCAAGCAAAATTGGAAGGTGCACAACTCATACTGCTTGTGAAAGGGGACGTTTAGACATACTAGGTAGCGATAACCATGCACTATGTGCCTGGTGTATAAGTTGCGCCTGTCACATGCGGAATCAGACCAAAGGTGCAAGGCAATGAGTTTGTTCAAACACCCGACCTCCCATCCCATGGCCTGTTCAACTTAAGCTCACTCCAGAATATTAACAATTGTCGGGTACTTTACGCAGTATCTTCAGTCTTAGTCGGATCGTTTTACTAGCTGGGGGAAAGCCTGACATGCATACACAAACTCGTTTCCTATGTAACGAAAACCGTTTTTCAATCTGATTAAAATTCGCCAGCGTTAGGTGGTTTTACATCCTGTCACGACCAAACATCAGCACCGGAACAATCTTAACACCTTAATCTTTTGCATATTTATTTTATATCTTAAAAACGTTATCCCTGAATCGATAAGCTTTATGCTGATGATCTAAAACTATACGGATCATCTAACACTGCTGGTGAAGGACAAGTTCTACAGAGTACGTTTGAGGCAGTTTCTAAATGGTGTGTGAATAACGATATGCTTAAATCAGTACCTAAATGTGCAGTATTGTGTTTAAAGGGAGCCCATAACTACATGCTGCATAGTGAGGCTATCTCTATTTTAAATAGCATTAGGTACCTCGAGGTTACGGTAACACCGGAACTGGATTTTAGTGCTCACATCACACAAGTCATCTGACAAACTTATAATACAATATTTCACTGTTTTATAATCAATTTTTACATAAGGCTTTATAACAGTTTAGTTGTTCCTAAATGTACGTATTGTTGTGAGGTTTGGCGGCCTTAGGCAGATACATTGAAGCAATGGAACGTGTACAGAGGAAGTTCATTCGTCGTGTCTCAATAAGGTGTAACATTGCCCAAGATTCTATTGTGTTAAGCCCTGTTTCGGAACTGCAGTCCAAAGCGGACTATCGCATGTACAACCAAATTATAATTATAAAAAAATATATAAATATAATTTCCCGTCAAGAGAGATGAGTGCCATCCATACTGTTTCGTTTATTTGCGCTGTGAGCATTGTTCCTGTATCGTGAATTTGAAAGTTCCCGCGCCTACTGGAGATAACAGATGTCACGCAGCACATGAAAACCTAATGTTTTACAGGGTGATGCTTGACGACAGCAACTCGCGCTCCGGGACCGGCTTGATGTTCGGATTGGCTACCATAATCACTTGTCAGTCATTTACGCTGAGATACACTAAAGCGACAGCCTCTAAAAGCTTATACACAGGTACTTACGTACAAAATAATTTTCCATTTCAGATTAACCTTGACATTTTTCTTTGTTTTTGACGCTGCCCTGTAAAATACCCTGTCATCCTAAGCAGCAACGTCTCAAAACAAAAAGTGGGATCCAAGGTTGAAAGACTCGCTCGCAGATGGAGCCCTCGCATCTCATCTAAATGCAGTTTCTCTTGCATGAAAGTTTCTGCCAAGAGTATATCCACATCCTCAAACAAACGTTTTCATACTAGCTGTAAAGCCTCAGATAAACCTTCGTGATTCCAAAGCAATAATTTGCAGCGTCAAGCGGCATGCAGCTGCCTTAGCAGAAAGCGCCATTGCCCTCTAGCTATTAAACCATGTCCGTCAGTAAACTCTTCGCATACTTTAGTCTGAGCCGGCGAAGCCCCTAGCCAGCGCCGGAAACTCACGTCTTTTGCTGCCCCTGGCACTGTTGTTGCTGTTGGTTTTGTTCATAACAGTATGGGTAGACGCATGTGAGACGTTCAAATCAAGGCGTAAACTTGAGCTGTGGCCGGTATCCTGTGTCGTTTTGTGCTGTGCCAACAGTTTCTTCGCCTTTTTTTCCACTTCCCGTGTGCTTATGTTGTTCCCGGCAGGACGGAGATGAAGCTGGGAGATAAATTGTTCAAGCTCCGACACTTGGATTGTACTTGCCGCCTCGAAACGGCTAATCCGCTGCAGGACCTCAAGCAGGGCGTCGTTTGTGCACGCGCATTCCAGTTCAGAACATCCAAGACACCGAGTGAGCTGGTTTGCCGGGGGTAAACTCGAGCACTATCAAGGAACTACATAGAAAACAAAGCTGGACGCCCCTATCTTGTTCTTAAGAACTAAAAATACTATCAAAAAGAAGAAAAAGTGAAGATATCTGTATGTATGTGTAGGCGTAGTCTAGGGGCCACTCCGCCAATCATGGTCGTCATACCAGTACCCTATTGTTAATCGAATTTACTCTGAACAATGTTCATTGAAAACAGATGATAAACCATACCCCCTGTGTGGCGACCGTACTTGCATAAGAACTTGTGGGGTAACATTAGATATCACAACCTGCCTCCTTATGTTGCGTCTTTAAGCGCTCGAAATATAAGAGGGTGACATGTGTATTAAAGTAGACATGCCTAGAAAAGAATAAGTTTATCTTTCCATAGGATATATATAGTGTCAGAAAATCTTTGAATAATGCAAATATTATGAGCCTGTTCGACCTACACTCCGGTAGCGGTGGCTTTAACTCGTACACTCTCAGGACTTTGTGTCATTGACGTCATGCTCGGTGAAGAGAGGTAGGCAGAGATTCAAACATGCTGCTCCCGCTGCCGGCCGTCTGCTACGAATGGTTGATATATGATCGCGTCTCAATAACGATAGAACAATATAAGGAACTCTCGGTGCTCCCGTTACCACATCTTATTAAATTTACCATAGTTGTCGAAATAAAGCGTATTCTTCTTGGCCATCATCCCAACCTGGTTGGCCTTATCGAATCTGCAAGGACCCAAAACACCCAAGGCTCGGCATCTCACTTTCTTATTGTCTCCCCGGCCACAAGTACGCAATCAAGGTTTGCACTATGTAATTCAGGTGTTACCTTGTGGAACAAGTTACCTAGTGACATTAGGACACGAATATCGCTTAGTCAATTCAAAACACTGCTAGAACGCACTATCTTACCTTGCTTGCGTCTGATTAAACCATATTTATGTAATCATGTACACAATCTATAGATAAATAATTGCAATAACACGAGATACTACGGTGATAATGTATAAAATCTTACTATAACTTGTACATATGCTTCGCACTAGCCTGTGGCTATATATATATAAAGTTGTAACACAAATGAGTAACTACAATTAGGAATGAATAAACGTCATATCATATCATATAATTAAACGGGCTTACAAGACGTTGTACCAAACCGCAAATATATGTATATATATATATATTATATATATTATATATATGGTATATATATATATATATATATATATATATATATATCTTATATATGATATATATATATAATATATATATATATATATATGTAGGAGTATATATATAGATATATAGATATACTATATATAGATCTAGATATATATATTATATATATATAT
>QVRM01006160.1:0-146322 GCA_003439945.1 Dermanyssus gallinae
AGAACGAGCTGGTTCTTAGAACAATCTGGTTCTAAGAACAATCTGGTTCTAAGAACAATCTGGTTCTAAGAACGAACCGGTTTTAAGAACGAGCTGGTTCTAAGAACAAACCGGTTCTAAGAACGAGCTGGTTCTAAGAGCGAGCCGGTTCTAAGAGCGAGCCGGTTGTAAGAGCGAGTGTCGGGTTCTAAGAGCGAGCCGTTGTAAGAGCGAGCCGGTTCTAAGAACATCTGGTTCTAAGGAACGAACCGGTTCTAAGAACGAGCTGGTTCTAAGAGCGAGCCGGTTCTAAGAGCGAGTGGTTCTAAGAGCGAGTCGGTTCTAAGAGCGAGTCGGTTGTAAGAGCGAGGCCGGTTCTAAGAACCATCTGGTTCTAAGAACGAGCTGGTTCTAAGAACGAACCGGTTCTAAGAACGAGCTGGTGCTAAGAGCGAGCCGGTTCTAAGAGCGAGCCGGTTCTAAGAGGCAAGTCGGTTCTAAGAGCGAGCCGGCTCTTAGAGCGAGCCGGTTCTAAGAGCGAGCCGGTTCTAAGAACGAGCCGGTTCTAAGAACGAGCTGGTTCTAAGAGTCGAGTCAGTTCTAAGAGCGAGCCGGTTCTAAGAGCGAGCCGGTTCTAAGAGCGAGCCGGGTTCTAAGAGCGAGCCGGTTCTAAGAGCGAGCCGGTTCTAAGAGCGAGCCGGTTCTAAGAGCGAGCCGGTTCTAAGAGCGAACCGGTTCTAAGAACGAGCTGGTTCTAAGAGCGAGTCGGTCCTAAGAGCGAGCCGGTTCTAAGAGCGAGCCGGTTCTTTGAGCGAGCCGGTTTTACGAGCGAGCCGGTTCTAAGAGCGAGTCGGTTCTAAGAGCGAGCCGGTTCTAAGAGCGAGCCGGTTCTAAGAGCGAGCCGGTTCTAAGAGCGAGCCGGTTCTAAGAGCGAGCCGGTTCTAAGAACGAGCTGGTTCTAAGAGCGAGTCGGTCCTAACAGCGAGCCGGTTTTAAGAGCGAGCTGGTTCTAAGAGCAAGTCGGTTCTAAGAGCGAGCCGGTTCTAACAACAATCTGGTTCTAACAACAATCTGGATTTAAAAACGAGCCTGTTCTAAGAACAATCTGGTTCTAAGAACGAACCGGTCCTAAGAACGAGCCTGTTCTAAGAACTATCTGGTTCTAAGAACGAACTGGTTCTAAGAGGGAACCGGTTCTAAGAGCGAACCGGTTCTAAGAGCGAGCCGGTTCTAAGAGCGAGCCGGTTCTAAGAACGAGCCGGTTCTAAGAACGAGCTGGTTCTAAGAGCGAGCCGGTTCTAAGAGCGAGCCGGTTCTAAGAGCGAGTCGGTTCTAAGAGTGAGCCGGTTCTAAGAGCGAGCCGGTTCTAAGAGGGAGTCGGTTTTAAGAGCGAGTCGGTTCTAAGAGCGAGCCGGTTCTAAGAGCGAGCCGGTTCTAAGAGCGAGTCGGTTCTAAGAGCGAGTCGGTTCTAAGAGCGAGTCGGTTCTAAGAGCGAGTCGGTTCTAAGAGCGAGTCGGTTCTAAGAGCGAGCCGGTTCTAACAACAATCTGGTTCTAACAACAATCTGGTTTTAAAAACGAGCTGGTTCTAAGAACAATCTGGTTCTAAGAACAATCTGGTTCTAAGAACAATCTGGTTCTAAGAACAATCTGGTTCTAAGAACAATCTGGTTCTAAGAACAATCTGGTTCTAAGAACGAGCTGGTTCTAAGAACGAGCCTGTTCTAAGAACAATCTGGTTCTAAGAACGAACCGGTTCTAAGAACGAGCCGGTTCTAAGAGCGAGCCGGTTCTAAGAGCGAGCCGGTTCTAAGAGCGAGCCGGTTCTAAGAGCGAGCCGGTTCTAAGAGCGAGCCGGTTCTAAGAGCGAGCCGGTTCCAAGAACGAGCCGGTTCTAAGAGCGAGTCGGTTCTAAGAGCGAGCCGGTTCTAAGAGCGAGCCGGTTCTAAGAACGAGCTGGTTCTTAGAACAATCTGGTTCTAAGAACAATCTGGTTCTAAGAACAATCTGGTTCTAAGAACGAACCGGTTCTAACAACGAGCTGGTTCTAAGAACAAACCGGTTCTAAGAACGAGCTGGTTCTAAGAGCGAGCCGGTTCTAAGAGCGAGCCGGTTCTAAGAGCGAGTCGGTTCTAAGAGCGAGCCGGTTATAAGAGCGAGCCGGTTCTAAGAACAATCTGGTTCTAAGAACGAGCTGGTTCTAAGAACGAACCGGTTCTAAGAACGAGCTGGTTCTAAGAACGAACCGGTTCTAAGAACGAGCCGGTTCTAAGAGCGAGCCGGTTCTAAGAGCGAGCCGGTTCTAAGAGCAAGTCGGTTCTAAGAGCGAGCCGGCTCTAAGAGCGAGCCGGTTCTAAGAGCGAGTCGGTTCTAAGAGCGAGCCGGCTCTAAGAGCGAGCCGGTTCTAAGAGCGAGCCGGTTCTAAGAACGAGCCGGTTCTAAGAACGAGCTGGTTCTAAGAGCGAGTCAGTTCTAAGAGCGAGCCGGTTCTAAGAGCGAGCTGGTTCTAAGAGCGAGCCGGTTCTAAGAGCGAGCCGGTTCTAAGAGCGAGCCGGTTCTTTGAGCGAGCCGGTTTTACGAGCGAGCCGGTTCTAAGAGCGAGTCGGTTCTAAGAGCGAGCCGGTTCTAAGAGCGAGCCGGTTCTAAGAGCGAGCCGGTTCTAAGAGCGAGCCGGTTCTAAGAGCGAGCCGGTTCTAAGAACGAGCTGGTTCTAAGAGCGAGTCGGTCCTAAGAGCGAGCCGGTTTTAAGAGCGAGCTGGTTCTAAGAGCGAGTCGGTTCTAAGAGCGAGCCGGTTCTAACAACAATCTGGTTCTAACAACAATCTGGATTTAAAAACGAGCCTGTTCTAAGAACAATCTGGTTCTAAGAACGAACCGGTTCTAAGAACGAGCCTGTTCTAAGAACTATCTGGTTCTAAGAACGAACTGGTTCTAAGAGAGAACCGGTTCTAAGAGCGAACCGGTTCTAAGAGCGAGCCGGTTCTAAGAGCGAGCCGGTTCTAAGAGCGAGCCGGTTCTAAGAACGAGCCGGTTCTAAGAACGAGCTGGTTCTAAGAGCGAGTCGGTTCTAAGAGCGAGCCGGTTCTAAGAGCGAGTCGGTTCTAAGAGTGAGCCGGTTCTAAGAGCGAGCCGGTTCTAAGAGGGAGTCGGTTTTAAGAGCGAGTCGGTTCTAAGAGCGAGCCGGTTCTAAGAGCGAGCCGGTTCTAAGAGCGAGTCGGTTCTAAGAGCGAGTCGGTTCTAAGAGCGAGTCGGTTCTAAGAGCGAGTCGGTTCTAAGAGCGAGCCGGTTCTAACAACAATCTGGTTCTAACAACAATCTGGTTTAAAAACGAGCTGGTTCTAAGAGCGAGCCGGTTCTAACAACAATCTGGTTCTAACAACAATCTGGTTTTAAAAACGAGCTGGTTCTAAGAACAATCTGGTTCTAAGAACAATCTGGTTCTAAGAACAATCTGGTTCTAAGAACAATCTGGTTCTAAGAACGAGCTGGTTCTAAGAACGAGCCTGTTCTAAGAACAATCTGGTTCTAAGAACGAACCGGTTCTAAGAACGAGCCGGTTCTAAGAGCGAGTCGGTTCTAAGAGCGAGCCGGTTCTAAGAGCGAGCCGGTTCTAAGAGCGAGCCGGTTCTAAGAGCGAGCCGGTTCTAAGAGCGAGCCGGTTCTAAGAACGAGCTGGTTCTAAGAGCGAGTCGGTCCTAAGAGCGAGCCGGTTTTAAGAGCGAGCTGGTTCTAAGAGCGAGTCGGTTCTAAGAGCGAGCCGGTTCTAACAACAATCTGGTTCTAACAACAATCTGGATTTAAAAACGAGCCTGTTCTAAGAACAATCTGGTTCTAAGAACGAACCGGTTCTAAGAGCGAGCCGGTTCTAAGAGCGAGTCGGTTCTAAGAGCGAGTCGGTTCTAAGAGCGAGTCGGTTCTAAGAGCGAGTCGGTTCTAAGAGCGAGCCGGTTCTAACAACAATCTGGTTCTAACAACAATCTGGTTTTAAAAACGAGCTGGTTCTAAGAACAATCTGGTTCTAAGAACAATCTGGTTCTAAGAACAATCTGGTTCTAAGAACAATCTGGTTCTAAGAACAATCTGGTTCTAAGAACGAGCCTGTTCTAAGAACAATCTGGTTCTAAGAACGAACCGGTTCTAAGAACGAGCCGGTTCTAAGAGCGAGCCGGTTCTAAGAGCGAGCCGGTTCTAAGAGCGAGCCGGTTCTAAGAGCGAGCCGGTTCTAAGAGCGAGCCGGTTCTAAGAGCGAGCCGGTTCTAAGAGCGAGCCGGTTCTAAGAACGAGCCGGTTCTAAGAGCGAGTCGGTTCTAAGAGCGAGCCGGTTCTAAGAGCGAGCCGGTTCTAAGAACGAGCTGGTTCTTAGAACAATCTGGTTCTAAGAACAATCTGGTTCTAAGAACAATCTGGTTCTAAGAACGAACCGGTTCTAACAACGAGCTGGTTCTAAGAACAAACCGGTTCTAAGAACGAGCTGGTTCTAAGAGCGAGCCGGTTCTAAGAGCGAGCCGGTTCTAAGAGCGAGTCGGTTCTAAGAGCGAGCCGGTTGTAAGAGCGAGCCGGTTCTAAGAACAATCTGGTTCTAAGAACGAGCTGGTTCTAAGAACGAACCGGTTCTAAGAACGAGCTGGTTCTAAGAGCGAGCCGGTTCTAAGAGCGAGCCGGTTCTAAGAGCGAGCCGGCTCTAAGAGCGAGCCGGTTCTAAGAGCGAGCCGGTTCTAAGAACGAGCCGGTTCTAAGAACGAGCTGGTTCTAAGAGCGAGTCAGTTCTAAGTGCGAGCCGGTTCTAAGAGCGAGCTGGTTCTAAGAGCGAGCCGGTTCTAAGAGCGAGCCGGTTCTAAGAGCGAGCCGGTTTTACGAGCGAGCCGGTTCTAAGAGCGAGCCGGTTCTAAGAGCGAGCCGGTTCTAAGAGCGAGCCGGTTCTAAGTGCGAGCCGGTTCTAAGAGCGAGCCGGTTCTAAGAACGAGCTGGTTCTAAGAGCGAGTCGGTCCTAAGAGCGAGCCGGTTTTAAGAGCGAGCTGGTTCTAAGAGCGAGTCGGTTCTAAGAGCGAGCCGGTTCTAACAACAATCTGGTTCTAACAACAATCTGGATTTAAAAACGAGCCTGTTCTAAGAACAATCTGGTTCTAAGAACGAACCGGTTCTAAGAACTATCTGGTTCTAAGAACGAACTGGTTCTAAGAGGGAACCGGTTCTAAGAGCGAACCGGTTCTAAGAGCGAGCCGGTTCTAAGAGCGAGCCGGTTCTAAGAACGAGCCGGTTCTAAGAACGAGCTGGTTCTAAGAGCGAGTCGGTTCTAAGAGCGAGCCGGTTCTAAGAGCGAGTCGGTTCTAAGAGTGAGCCGGTTCTAAGAGCGAGCCGGTTCTAAGAGGGAGTCGGTTTTAAGAGCGAGTCGGTTCTAAGAGCGAGCCGGTTCTAAGAGCGAGTCGGTTCTAAGAGCGAGTCGGTTCTAAGAGCGAGTCGGTTCTAAGAGCGAGTCGGTTCTAAGAGCGAGCCGGTTCTAACAACAATCTGGTTTTAAAAATGAGCTGGTTCTAAGAACAATCTGGTTCTAAGAACAATCTGGTTCTAAGAACAATCTGGTTCTAAGAACAATCTGGTTCTAAGAACGAGCTGGTTCTAAGAACGAGCCTGTTCTAAGAACAATCTGGTTCTAAGAACGAACCGGTTCTAAGAACGAGCCGGTTCTAAGAGCGAGCCGGTTCTAAGAGCGAGCCGGTTCTAAGAGCGAGCCGGTTCTAAGAGCGAGCCGGTTCTAAGAGCGAGCCGGTTCTAAGAGCGAGCCGGTTCTAAGAACGAGCCGGTTCTAAGAGCGAGTCGGTTCTAAGAGCGAGCCGGTTCTAACAACGAGCTGGTTCTAAGAACAATCTGGTTCTAAGAACAATCTGGTTCTAAGAACGAACCAGTTCTAACAACGAGCTGGTTCTAAGAACAAACCGGTTCTAAGAACGAGCTGGTTCTAAGAGCGAGCCGGTTCTAAGAGCGAGCCGGTTCTAAGAGCGAGTCGGTTCTAAGAGCGAGCCGGTTGTAAGAGCGAGCCGGTTCTAAGAACAATCTGGTTCTAAGAACGAGCTGGTTCTAAGAACGAACCGGTTCTAAGAACGAGCTGGTTCTAAGAGCGAGTCGGTTCTAAGAGCGAGCCGGTTCTAAGAGCGAGCCGGTTCTAAGAGCAAGTCGGTTCTAAGAGCGAGCCGGCTCTAAGAGCGAGCCGGCTCTAAGAGCGAGTCGGTTCTAAGAGCGAGCCGGTTCTAACAACAATCTGGTTCTAACAACAATCTGGTTTTAAAAACGAGCTGGTTCTAAGAGCGAGCCGGTTCTAACAACAATCTGGTTCTAACAACAATCTGGTTCTAACAACAATCTGGTTTTAAAAACGAGCTGGTTCTAAGAACAATCTGGTTCTAAGAACAATCTGGTTCTAAGAACAATCTGGTTCTAAGAACGAGCTGGTTCTAAGAACGAGCCTGTTCTAAGAACAATCTGGTTCTTAGAACGAACCGGTTCTAAGAACGAGCCGGTTCTAAGAGCGAGTCGGTTCTAAGAGCGAGCCGGTTCTAAGAGCGAGCCGGTTCTAAGAGCGAGCCGGTTCTAAGAGCGAGCCGGTTCTAAGAGCGAGCCGGTTCTAAGAACGAGCTGGTTCTAAGAGCGAGTCGGTCCTAAGAGCGAGCCGGTTTTAAGAGCGAGCTGGTTCTAAGAGCGAGTCGGTTCTAAGAGCGAGCCGGTTCTAACAACAATCTGGTTCTAACAACAATCTGGATTTAAAAACGAGCCTGTTCTAAGAACAATCTGGTTCTAAGAACGAACCGGTTCTAAGAGCGAGCCGGTTCTAAGAGCGAGTCGGTTCTAAGAGCGAGTCGGTTCTAAGAGCGAGTCGGTTCTAAGAGCGAGTCGGTTCTAAGAGCGAGCCGGTTCTAACAACAATCTGGTTCTAACAACAATCTGGTTTTAAAAACGAGCTGGTTCTAAGAACAATCTGGTTCTAAGAACAATCTGGTTCT
Source organism: Dermanyssus gallinae (assembly GCA_003439945.1). Lineage (NCBI taxonomy): Eukaryota > Metazoa > Arthropoda > Arachnida > Mesostigmata > Dermanyssidae > Dermanyssus > Dermanyssus gallinae. The sequence continues at coordinate 6,974 of QVRM01006160.1, forward strand.
AAGAACAATCTGGTTCTAAGAACAATCTGGTTCTAAGAACAATCTGGTTCTAAGAACGAGCCGGTTTTAAGAGCGAGCCGGTTCTAAGAGCGAGCCGGTTCTAAGAGCGAGCCGGTTCTAAGAGCGAGCCGGTTCTAAGAGCGAGCCGGTTCTAAGAGCGAGCCGGTTCTAAGAACGAGCCGGTTCTAAGAACGAGCCGGTTCTAAGAGCGAGTCGGTTCTAAGAGCGAGCCGGTTCTAAGAGCGAGCCGGTTCTAAGAACGAGCTGGTTCTTAGAACAATCTGGTTCTAAGAACAATCTGGTTCTAAGAACAATCTGGTTCTAAGAACGAACCGGTTCTAACAACGAGCTGGTTCTAAGAACAAACCGGTTCTAAGAACGAGCTGGTTCTAAGAGCGAGCCGGTTCTAAGAGCGAGCCGGTTCTAAGAGCGAGTCGGTTCTAAGAGCGAGCCGGTTGTAAGAGCGAGCCGGTTGTAAGAGCGAGCCGGTTCTAAGAACAATCTGGTTCTAAGAACGAGCTGGTTCTAAGAACGAACCGGTTCTAAGAACGAGCTGGTTCTAAGAGCGAGCCGGTTCTAAGAGCGAGCCGGTTCTAAGAGCGAGCCGGCTCTAAGAGCGAGCCGGTTCTAAGAGCGAGCCGGTTCTAAGAACGAGCCGGTTCTAAGAACGAGCTGGTTCTAAGAGCGAGTCAGTTCTAAGAGCGAGCCGGTTCTAAGAGCGAGCTGGTTCTAAGAGCGAGCCGGTTCTAAGAGCGAGCCGGTTCTAAGAGCGAGCCGGTTCTTTGAGCGAGCCGGTTTTACGAGCGAGCCGGTTCTAAGAGCGAGTCGGTTCTAAGAGCGAGCCGGTTCTAAGAGCGAGCCGGTTCTAAGAGCGAGCCGGTTCTAAGTGCGAGCCGGTTCTAAGAGCGAGCCGGTTCTAAGAACGAGCTGGTTCTAAGAGCGAGTCGGTCCTAAGAGGGAGCCGGTTTTAAGAGCGAGCTGGTTCTAAGAGCGAGTCGGTTCTAAGAGCGAGCCGGTTCTAACAACAATCTGGTTCTAACAACAATCTGGATTTAAAAACGAGCCTGTTCTAAGAACAATCTGGTTCTAAGAACGAACCGGTTCTAAGAACGAGCCTGTTCTAAGAACTATCTGGTTCTAAGAACGAACTGGTTCTAAGAGGGAACCGGTTCTAAGAGCGAACCGGTTCTAAGAGCGAGCCGGTTCTAAGAGCGAGCCGGTTCTAAGAACGAGCCGGTTCTAAGAACGAGCTGGTTCTAAGAGCGAGTCGGTTCTAAGAGCGAGCCGGTTCTAAGAGCGAGTCGGTTCTAAGAGTGAGCCGGTTCTAAGAGCGAGCCGGTTCTAAGAGGGAGTCGGTTTTAAGAGCGAGTCGGTTCTAAGAGCGAGCCGGTTCTAAGAGCGAGTCGGTTCTAAGAGCGAGTCGGTTCTAAGAGCGAGTCGGTTCTAAGAGCGAGTCGGTTCTAAGAGCGAGCCGGTTCTAACAACAATCTGGTTCTAACAACAATCTGGTTTTAAAAATGAGCTGGTTCTAAGAACAATCTGGTTCTAAGAACAATCTGGTTCTAAGAACAATCTGGTTCTAAGAACAATCTGGTTCTAAGAACGAGCTGGTTCTAAGAACGAGCCTGTTCTAAGAACAATCTGGTTCTAAGAACGAACCGGTTCTAAGAACGAGCCGGTTCTAAGAGCGAGCCGGTTCTAAGAGCGAGCCGGTTCTAAGAGCGAGCCGGTTCTAAGAGCGAGCCGGTTCTAAGAGCGAGCCGGTTCTAAGAACGAGCCGGTTCTAAGAGCGAGTCGGTTCTAAGAGCGAGCCGGTTCTAACAACGAGCTGGTTCTTAGAACAATCTGGTTCTAAGAACAATCTGGTTCTAAGAACAATCTGGTTCTAAGAACGAACCAGTTCTAACAACGAGCTGGTTCTAAGAACAAACCGGTTCTAAGAACGAGCTGGTTCTAAGAGCGAGCCGGTTCTAAGAGCGAGCCGGTTCTAAGAGCGAGCCGGTTGTAAGAGCGAGCCGGTTCTAAGAACAATCTGGTTCTAAGAACGAGCTGGTTCTAAGAACGAACCGGTTCTAAGAACGAGCTGGTTCTAAGAGCGAGCCGGTTCTAAGAGCGAGCCGGTTCTAAGAGCGAGCCGGTTCTAAGAGCAAGTCGGTTCTAAGAGCGAGCCGGCTCTAAGAGCGAGCCGGCTCTAAGAGCGAGCCGGTTCTAAGAGCGAGCCGGTTCTAAGAACGAGCCGGTTCTAAGAACGAGCTGGTTCTAAGAGCGAGTCAGTTCTAAGAGCGAGCCGGTTCTAAGAGCGAGCCGGTTCTAAGAGCGAGCCGGTTCTAAGAGCGAGCCGGTTCTAAGAGCGAGCCGGTTCTAAGAGCGAGCCGGTTCTAAGAGCGAACCGGTTCTAAGAACGAGCTGGTTCTAAGAGCGAGTCGGTCCTAAGAGCGAGCCGGTTCTAAGAGCGAGCCGGTTTTTTGAGCGAGCCGGTTTTACGAGCAAGCCGGTTCTAAGAGCGAGTCGGTTCTAAGAGCGAGTCGGTTCTAAGAGCGAGCCGGTTCTAAGAGCGAGCCGGTTCTAAGAGCGAGCCGGTTCTAAGAGCGAGCCGGTTCTAAGAGCGAGCCGGTTCTAAGAACGAGCTGGTCCTAAGAGCGAGCCGGTTTTAAGAGCGAGCTGGTTCTAAGAGCGAGTCGGTTCTAAGAGCGAGCCGGTTCTAACAACAATCTGGTTCTAACAACAATCTGGATTTAAAAACGAGCTGGTTCTAAGAACAATCTGGTTCTAAGAACAATCTGGTTCTAAGAACGAGCCTGTTCTAAGAACAATCTGGTTCTAAGAACGAACCGGTTCTAAGAACGAGCCTGTTCTAAGAACTATCTGGTTCTAAGAACGAACTGGTTCTAAGAGGGAACCGGTTCTAAGAGCGAACCGGTTCTAAGAGCGAGCCGGTTCTAAGAGCGAGCCGGTTCTAAGAACGAGCCGGTTCTAAGAACGAGCTGGTTCTAAGAGCGAGTCGGTTCTAAGAGCGAGCCGGTTCTAAGAGCGAGTCGGTTCTAAGAGTGAGCCGGTTCTAAGAGCGAGCCGGTTCTAAGAGGGAGTCGGTTTTAAGAGCGAGTCGGTTCTAAGAGCGAGCCGGTTCTAAGAGCGAGCCGGTTCTAAGAGCGAGCCGGTTCTAAGAGCGAGTCGGTTCTAAGAGCGAGTCGGTTCTAAGAGCGAGTCGGTTCTAAGAGCGAGCCGGTTCTAAGAACAATCTGGTTCTAAGAACAATCTGGTTCTAAGAACAATCTGGTTCTAAGAACAATCTGGTTCTAAGAACGAGCTGGTTCTAAGAACGAGCCTGTTCTAAGAACAATCTGGTTCTAAGAACGAACCGGTTCTAAGAACGAGCCGGTTCTAAGAGCGAGCCGGTTCTAAGAGCGAGCCGGTTCTAAGAGCGAGCCGGTTCTAAGAGCGAGCCGGTTCTAAGAGCGAGCCGGTTCTAAGAGCGAGCCGGTTCTAAGAGCGAGCCGGTTCTAAGAGCGAGCCGGTTCTAAGAGCGAGCCGGTTCTAAGAACGAGCCGGTTCTAAGAGCGAGTCGGTTCTAAGAGCGAGCCGGTTCTAAGAGCGAGCCGGTTCTAAGAACGAGCTGGTTCTTAGAACAATCTGGTTCTAAGAACAATCTGGTTTTAAGAACAATCTGGTTCTAAGAACGAACCGGTTCTAACAACGAGCTGGTTCTAAGAACAAACCGGTTCTAAGAACGAGCTGGTTCTAAGAGTGAGCCGGTTCTAAGAGCGAGCCGGTTCTAAGAGCGAGTCGGTTCTAAGAGCGAGCCGGTTGTAAGAGCGAGCCGGTTCTAAGAACAATCTGGTTCTAAGAACGAGCTAGTTCTAAGAGCAAGCCGGTTCTAAGAGCGAGCTGGTTCTAAGAGCGAGTCGGTTCTGAGAGCGAGCCGGTTCTAAGAGCGAGCCGGTTCTAAGAGCGAGCTGGTTCTAAGAGCGAGCCGGTTCTAAGAGCGAGCCGGTTCTAAGAGCGAGCCGGTTCTTTGAGCGAGCCGGTTTTACGAGCGAGCCGGTTCTAAGAGCGAGTCGGTTCTAAGAGCGAGCCGGTTCTAAGAGCGAGCCGGTTCTAAGAGCGAGCCGGTTCTAAGTGCGAGCCGGTTCTAAGAGCGAGCCGGTTCTAAGAACGAGCTGGTTCTAAGAGCGAGTCGGTCCTAAGAGGGAGCCGGTTTTAAGAGCGAGCTGGTTCTAAGAGCGAGTCGGTTCTAAGAGCGAGCCGGTTCTAACAACAATCTGGTTCTAACAACAATCTGGATTTAAAAACGAGTCTGTTCTAAGAACAATCTGGTTCTAAGAACGAACCGGTTCTAAGAACGAGCCTGTTCTAAGAACTATCTGGTTCTAAGAACGAACTGGTTCTAAGAGGGAACCGGTTCTAAGAGCGAACCGGTTCTAAGAGCGAGCCGGTTCTAAGAGCGAGCCGGTTCTAAGAACGAGCCGGTTCTAAGAACGAGCTGGTTCTAAGAGCGAGTCGGTTCTAAGAGCGAGCCGGTTCTAAGAGCGAGTCGGTTCTAAGAGTGAGCCGGTTCTAAGAGCGAGCCGGTTCTAAGAGGGAGTCGGTTTTGAGAGCGAGTCGGTTCTAAGAGCGAGCCGGTTCTAAGAGCGAGTCGGTTCTAAGAGCGAGTCGGTTCTAAGAGCGAGTCGGTTCTAAGAGCGAGTCGGTTCTAAGAGCGAGCCGGTTCTAACAACAATCTGGTTCTAACAACAATCTGGTTTTAAAAATGAGCTGGTTCTAAGAACAATCTGGTTCTAAGAACAATCTGGTTCTAAGAACAATCTGGTTCTAAGAACAATCTGGTTCTAAGAACGAGCTGGTTCTAAGAACGAGCCTGTTCTAAGAACAATCTGGTTCTAAGAACGAACCGGTTCTAAGAACGAGCCGGTTCTAAGAGCGAGCCGGTTCTAAGAGCGAGCCGGTTCTAAGAGCGAGCCGGTTCTAAGAGCGAGCCGGTTCTAAGAGCGAGCCGGTTCTAAGAACGAGCCGGTTCTAAGAGCGAGTCGGTTCTAAGAGCGAGCCGGTTCTAACAACGAGCTGGTTCTTAGAACAATCTGGTTCTAAGAACAATCTGGTTCTAAGAACAATCTGGTTCTAAGAACGAACCAGTTCTAACAACGAGCTGGTTCTAAGAACAAACCGGTTCTAAGAACGAGCTGGTTCTAAGAGCGAGCCGGTTCTAAGAGCGAGCCGGTTCTAAGAGCGAGCCGGTTGTAAGAGCGAGCCGGTTCTAAGAACAATCTGGTTCTAAGAACGAGCTGGTTCTAAGAACGAACCGGTTCTAAGAACGAGCTGGTTCTAAGAGCGAGCCGGTTCTAAGAGCGAGCCGGTTCTAAGAGCGAGCCGGTTCTAAGAGCAAGTCGGTTCTAAGAGCGAGCCGGCTCTAAGAGCGAGCCGGCTCTAAGAGCGAGCCGGTTCTAAGAGCGAGCCGGTTCTAAGAACGAGCCGGTTCTAAGAACGAGCTGGTTCTAAGAGCGAGTCAGTTCTAAGAGCGAGCCGGTTCTAAGAGCGAGCCGGTTCTAAGAGCGAGCCGGTTCTAAGAGCGAGCCGGTTCTAAGAGCGAGCCGGTTCTAAGAGCGAGCCGGTTCTAAGAGCGAACCGGTTCTAAGAACGAGCTGGTTCTAAGAGCGAGTCGGTCCTAAGAGCGAGCCGGTTCTAAGAGCGAGCCGGTTTTTTGAGCGAGCCGGTTTTACGAGCAAGCCGGTTCTAAGAGCGAGTCGGTTCTAAGAGCGAGTCGGTTCTAAGAGCGAGCCGGTTCTAAGAGCGAGCCGGTTCTAAGAGCGAGCCGGTTCTAAGAGCGAGCCGGTTCTAAGAGCGAGCCGGTTCTAAGAACGAGCTGGTTCTAAGAGCGAGCCGGTTTTAAGAGCGAGCTGGTTCTAAGAGCGAGTCGGTTCTAAGAGCGAGCCGGTTCTAACAACAATCTGGTTCTAACAACAATCTGGATTTAAAAACGAGCTGGTTCTAAGAACAATCTGGTTCTAAGAACAATCTGGTTCTAAGAACGAGCCTGTTCTAAGAACAATCTGGTTCTAAGAACGAACCGGTTCTAAGAACGAGCCTGTTCTAAGAACTATCTGGTTCTAAGAACGAACTGGTTCTAAGAGGGAACCGGTTCTAAGAGCGAACCGGTTCTAAGAGCGAGCCGGTTCTAAGAGCGAGCCGGTTCTAAGAACGAGCCGGTTCTAAGAACGAGCTGGTTCTAAGAGCGAGTCGGTTCTAAGAGCGAGCCGGTTCTAAGAGCGAGTCGGTTCTAAGAGTGAGCCGGTTCTAAGAGCGAGCCGGTTCTAAGAGGGAGTCGGTTTTAAGAGCGAGTCGGTTCTAAGAGCGAGCCGGTTCTAAGAGCGAGCCGGTTCTAAGAGCGAGCCGGTTCTAAGAGCGAGTCGGTTCTAAGAGCGAGTCGGTTCTAAGAGCGAGTCGGTTCTAAGAGCGAGCCGGTTCTAAGAACAATCTGGTTCTAAGAACAATCTGGTTCTAAGAACAATCTGGTTCTAAGAACAATCTGGTTCTAAGAACGAGCTGGTTCTAAGAACGAGCCTGTTCTAAGAACAATCTGGTTCTAAGAACGAACCGGTTCTAAGAACGAGCCGGTTCTAAGAGCGAGCCGGTTCTAAGAGCGAGCCGGTTCTAAGAGCGAGCCGGTTCTAAGAGCGAGCCGGTTCTAAGAGCGAGCCGGTTCTAAGAGCGAGCCGGTTCTAAGAGCGAGCCGGTTCTAAGAGCGAGCCGGTTCTAAGAGCGAGCCGGTTCTAAGAACGAGCCGGTTCTAAGAGCGAGTCGGTTCTAAGAGCGAGCCGGTTCTAAGAGCGAGCCGGTTCTAAGAACGAGCTGGTTCTTAGAACAATCTGGTTCTAAGAACAATCTGGTTTTAAGAACAATCTGGTTCTAAGAACGAACCGGTTCTAACAACGAGCTGGTTCTAAGAACAAACCGGTTCTAAGAACGAGCTGGTTCTAAGAGTGAGCCGGTTCTAAGAGCGAGCCGGTTCTAAGAGCGAGTCGGTTCTAAGAGCGAGCCGGTTGTAAGAGCGAGCCGGTTCTAAGAACAATCTGGTTCTAAGAACGAGCTAGTTCTAAGAGCAAGCCGGTTCTAAGAGCGAGCTGGTTCTAAGAGCGAGTCGGTTCTGAGAGCGAGCCGGTTCTAAGAGCGAGCCGGTTCTAAGAACAATCTGGTTCTAAGAACGAACCGGTTCTAAGAACGAGCTGGTTCTAAGAACGAACCGGTTCTAAGAACGAGCTGGTTCTAAGAGCGAGCCGGTTTTAAGAGCGAGCCAGTTCTAAGAGCGAGCCGGTTCTAAGAGCGAGTCGGTTCTAAGAGCGAGTCGGTTCTAAGAGCGAGCCGGTTCTAAGAGCGAGCCGGTTCTAACAACAATCTGGTTCTAACAACAATCTGGTTCTAAAAACAAGCTGGTTCTAAGAACAATCTGGTTCTAAGAACAATCTGGTTCTAAGAACGAGCTGGTTCTAAGAACGAGCCTGTTCTAAGAACAATCTGGTTCTAAGAACGAACCGGTTCTAGGAACGAGCTGGTTCTTAGAACGAGCCTGTTCTAAGAACTATCTGGTTCTAAGAACGAACCGGTTCTAAGAGCAAACCGGTTCTAAGAACGAGCCGGTTCTAAGAACGAGCTGGTTCTAAGAGCGAGTCGGTTCTAAGAGCGAGTCAATTCTAAGAGCGAGTCGGTTCTAAGAGCGAGTCAATTCTAAGAGCGAGCCGGTTCTAAGAGCGAGCCAATTCTAAGAGCGAGCCGGTTCTAAGAACGAGCCGGTTCTAAGAACGCGCTGGTTCTTAGAACAATCTGGTTCTAAAAACAATCTGGTTCTAAGAACGAACCGGTTCTAAGAACGAGCTGGTTCTAAGAACGAACCGGTTCTAAGAACGAGCTGGTTCTAAGAGCGAGCCGGTTCTTTGAGCGAGCCGGTTTTAAGAGCGAGCCGGTTTTAAGAGCGAGCCGGTTCTAAGAGCGAGTCGGTTCTAAGAGCGAGCCGGTTCTAAGAGCGAGCCGGTTCTAAGAGCGAGCCGGTTCTAAGAGAGAGCCGGTTCTAAGAGCGGGCCGGTTCTAAGAGCGAGCCGGTTCTAAGAACGAGCAGGTTCTAAGAGCGAGTCGGTCCTAAGAGCGAGCCGGTTTTAAGAGCGAGCCGGTTTTAAGAGCGAGCCGGTTCTAAGAGCGAGTCGGTTCTAAGAGCGAGCCGGTTCTAACAACAATCTGGTTCTAACAACAATCTGGTTTTAAAAACGAGCTGGTTCTAAGAACAATCTGGTTCTAAGAACGAGCCTGTTCTAAGAACAATCTGGTTCTAAGAACGAACCGGTTCTAAGAACGAGCCTGTTCTAAGAACTATCTGGTTCTAAGAACGAACCGGTTCTAAGAGGGAACTGGTTCTAAGAGCGAACCGGTTCTAAGAGCGAGCCGGTTCTAAGAGCGAGTCGGTTCTAAGAGCGAGCCGGTTCTAAGAGCGAGCCGGTTCTAAGAGCGAGTCGGTTCTAAGAGCGAGTCGGTTCTAAGAGCGAGTCGGTTCTAAGAGCGAGTCGGTTCTAAGAGCGAGTCGGTTCTAAGAGCGAGCCGGTTCTAAGAGCGAGCCGGTTCTAAGAGCGAGTCGGTTCTAAGAGCGAGTCGGTTCTAAGAGCGAGCCGGTTCTAAGAGCGAGCCGGTTCTAACAACAATCTGGTTCTAACAACAATCTGGTTTTAAAAACGAGCTGGTTCTAAGAACAATCTGGTTCTAAGAACAATCTGGTTCTAAGAACAATCTGGTTCTAAGAACGAGCTGGTTCTAAGAACGAGCCTGTTCTAAGAACAATCTGGTTCTAAGAGCGAGCCGGTTCTAAGAGCGAGCCGGTTCTAAGAGCGAGCCGGTTCTAAGAGCGAGCCGGTTCTAAGAGCGAGCCGGTTCTAAGAACGAGCCGGTTCTAAGAGCGAGCCGGTTCTAAGAGCGAGCCGGTTCTAAGAGCGAGCCGGTTCTAAGAGCGAGCCGGTTCTAAGAGCGAGCCGGTTCTAAGAGCGAGCCGGTTCTAAGAGCGAGCCGGTTCTAAGAGCGAGCCGGTTCTAAGAGCGAGCCGGGTCTAAGAACGAGCTGGTTCTTAGAACAATTTGGTTCTAAGAACAATCTGGTTCTAAGAACAATCTGGTTCTAAGAACGAACCGGTTCTAAGAACGAGCTGGTTCTAAGAACAAACCGGTTCTAAGAACGAGCTGGTTCTAAGAGCGAGCCGGTTCTAAGAGCGAGCCGGTTCTAAGAGCGAGTCGGTTCTAAGAGCGAGCCGGTTCTAAGAGCGAGCCGGTTCTAAGAGCGAGCCGGTTCTAAGAACGAGCCGGTTCTAAGAACGAGCTGGTTCTAAGAGCGAGTCGGTTCTAAGAGCGAGCCGGTTCTAAGAGCGAGTCGGTTCTAAGAGCGAGCCGGTTCTAAGAGCGAGCCGGTTCTAAGAGCGAGCCGGTTCTAAGAGCGAGCCGGTTCTAAGAGCGAGCCGGTTCTAAGAGCGAGCCGGTTCTTTGAGCGAGCCGGTTTTAAGAGCGAGCCGGTTTTAAGAGCGAGCCGGTGTTAAGAGCGAGTCGGTTCTAAGAGCTAGTCGGTTCTAAGAGCGAGTCGGTTCTAAGAGCTAGTCGGTTCTAAGAACGAGCCGGTTCTTAGAACGAGCCGGTTCTAACAACAATCTGGTTCTAACAACAATCTGGTTCTAAAAACGAGCTGGTTCTAACAACAATCTGGTTCTAAAAACGAGCTGGTTCTAAGAACAATCTGGTTCTAAGAACAATCTGGTTCTAAGAACGAGCTGGTTCTAAGAACGAGCCTGTTCTAAGAACAATCTGGTTCTAAGAACGAACCGGTTCTAAGAGCAAACCGGTTCTAAGAACGAGCCGGTTCTAAGAACGAGCTGGTTCTAAGAGCGAGTCGGTTCTAAGAGCGAGTCAATTCTAAGAGCGAGTCGGTTCTAAGAGCGAGTCAATTCTAAGAGCGAGCCGGTTCTAAGAGCGAGCCAGTTCTAAGAGCGAGCCGGTTCTAAGAACGAGCCGGTTCTAAGAACGAGCTGGTTCTTAGAACAATCTGGTTCTAAAAACAATCTGGTTCTAAGAACGAACCGGTTCTAAGAACGAGCTGGTTCTAAGAACGAACCGGTTCTAAGAACGAGCTGGTTCTAAGAGCGAGCCGGTTCTAAGAACGAGCTGGTTCTAAGAACGAGCTGGTTCTAAGAACGAACCGGTTCTAAGAACGAGCTGGTTCTAAGAGCGAGCCGGTTCTAAGAGCGAGCCGGTTCTAAGAGCGAGCCGGTTCTAAGAGCGAGCCGGTTCTAAGAGCGAGTCAGTTCTAAGAGCGAGCCGGTTGTAAGAGCGAGCCGGTTCTAAGAGCGAGCCGGTTCTAAGAGCGAGCCGGTTCTAAGAGCGAGCCGGTTCTAAGAGCGAGCCGGTTCTAAGAGCGAGCCGGTTCTAAGAGCGAGCTGGTTCTAAGAGCGAGTCGGTTCTAAGAGCGAGCCGGTTCTTTGAGCGAGCCGGTTTTAAGAGCGAGCCGGTTTTAAGAGCGAGCCGGTTCTAAGAGCGAGTCGGTTCTAAGAGCGAGTCGGTTCTAAGAGCGAGTCGGTTCTAAGAACGAGCCGGTTCTTAGAGCAAGCCGGTTCTAAGAGCGAGCCGGTTCTAAGAGCGAGCCGGTTCTAACAACAATCTGGTTCTAACAACAATCTGGTTCTAACAACAATCTGGTTCTAAAAACGAACCGGTTCTAAGAGCAAACCGGTTCTAAGAGCGAGCCGGTTCTAAGAGCGAGCCGGTTCTAAGAACGAGCCGGTTCTAAGAACGAGCTGGTTCTAAGAGCGAGTCGGTTCTTAGAGCGAGTCAATTCTAAGAGCGAGCCGGTTCTAAGAGCGAGCCGGTTCTAAGAGCGAGCCGGTTCTAAGAACGAGCCGGTTCTAAGAACGAGCCGGTTCTAAGAACGAGCTGGTTCTTAGAACAATCTGGTTCTAAAAACAATCTGGTTCTAAGAACGAACCGGTTCTAAGAACGAGCCGGTTCTAAGAGCGAGCCGGTTCTAAGAGCGAGCCGGTTCTAAGAGCGAGCCGGTTCTAAGAGCGAGCCGGTTCTAAGAGCGAGTCGGTTCTAAGAGCGAGTCAATTCTAAGAGCGAGCCGGTTCTAAGAGCGAGCCGGTTCTAAGAGCGAGCCGGTTCTAAGAACGAGCCGGTTCTAAGAACGAGCTGGTTCTTAGAACAATCTGGTTCTAAAAACAATCTGGTTCTAAGAACGAACCGGTTCTAAGAACGAGCTGGTTCTAAGAACGAACCGGTTCTAAGAACGAGCTGGTTCTAAGAGCGAGCCGGTTCTAAGAGCGAGCCGGTTCTAAGAGCGAGCCGGTTCTAAGAGCGAGCCGGTTCTAAGAGCGAGCCGGTTCTAAGAGCGAGCCGGTTCTAAGAGCGAGTCGGTTCTTAGAGCGAACAGCCGGTTCTAAAAACGAGCTGGTTCTAAGAACAATCTGGTTCTAAGAACAATCTGGTTCTAAGAACGAGCTGGTTCTAAGAACGAGCCTGTTCTAAGAACAATCTGGTTCTAAGAACGAACCGGTTCTAGGAACGAGCTGGTTCTAAGAACGAGCCTGTTCTAAGAACTATCTGGTTCTAAGAACGAACCGGTTCTAAGAGCAAACCGGTTCTAAGAACGAGCCGGTTCTAAGAACGAGTTGGTTCTAAGAGCGAGTCGGTTCTAAGAGCGAGTCAATTCTAAGAGCGAGTCAGTTCTAAGAGCGAGTCAATTCTAAGAGCGAGCCGGTTCTAAGAGCGAGCCGGTTCTAAGAACGAGCCGGTTCTAAGAGCGAGCCGGTTCTAAGAGCGAGTCGGTTCTAAGAGCGAGCCGGTTCTAAGAGCGAGCTGGTTCTAAGAGCGAGTCGGTCCTAAGAGCGAGCCGGTTCTAAGAGCGAGCCGGTTCTTTGAGCGAGCCGGTTTTAAGAGCGAGCCGGTTCTAAGAGCGAGTCGGTTCTAAGAGCGAGTCGGTTCTAAGAGCGAGTCGGTTCTAAGAACGAGCCGGTTCTTAGAGCAAGCCGGTTCTAAGAGCGAGCCGGTTCTAAGAGCGAGCCGGTTCTAACAACAATCTGGTTCTAACAACAATCTGGTTCTAAAAACGAGCTGGTTCTAAGAACAATCTGGTTCTAAGAACGAGCCTGTTCTAAGAACAATCTGGTTCTAAGAACGAACCGGTTCTAGGAACGAGCTGGTTCTAAGGACGAGCCTGTTCTAAGAACTATCTGGTTCTAAGAACGAACCGGTTCTATGAGCAAACCGGTTCTAAGAACGAGCCTGTTCTAAGAACGAACCGGTTCTAAGAGCAAAACGGTTCTAAGAGCGAGCCGGTTCTAAGAGCGAGCCGGTTCTAAGAACGAGCCGGGTCTAAGAACGAGCTGGTTCTAAGAGCGAGACGGTTCTAAGAGCGAGACGGTTCTAAGAGCGAGTCAATTCTAAGAGCGAGCCGGTTCTAAGAGCGAGCCGGTTCTAAGAGCGAGCCGGTTCTAAGAGCGAGCCGGTTCTAAGAACGAGCCGGTTCTAAGAACGAGCTGGTTCTTAGAACAATCTGGTTCTAAAAACAATCTGGTTCTAAGAACGAACCGGTTCTAAGAACGAGCTGGTTCTAAGAACGAACCGGTTCTAAGAACGAGCCGGTTCTAAGAGCGAGCCGGTTCTAAGAGCGAGCCGGTTCTAAGAGCGAGCCGGTTCTAAGAGCGAGCCGGTTCTAAGAGCGAGCCGGTTCTAAGAGCGAGTCGGTTCTAAGAGCGAGTCAATTCTAAGAGCGAGCCGGTTCTAAGAGCGAGCCGGTTCTAAGAGCGAGCCGGTTCTAAGAGCGAGCCGGTTCTAAGAACGAGCCGGTTCTAAGAACGAGCTGGTTCTTAGAACAATCTGGTTCTAAAAACAATCTGGTTCTAAGAACGAACCGGTTCTAAGAACGAGCTGGTTCTAAGAACGAACCGGTTCTAAGAGCGAGCCGGTTCTAAGAGCGAGCCGGTTCTAAGAGCGAGCCGGTTCTAAGAGCGAGCCGGTTCTAAGAGCGAGTCGGTTCTAAGAGCGAGTCGGTTCTAAGAGCGAATAGCCGGTTCTAAGAGCGAACAGCCGGTTCTAAGAGCGAACAGCCGGTTCTAAGAGCGAACAGCCGGTTCTAAGAGCGAACAGCCGGTTCTAAGAGCGAACAGCCGGTTCTAAGAGCGAACAGCCGGTTCTAAGAGCGAACAGCCGGTTCTAAGAACGAGCCGGTTCTAAGAACGAGCTGGTTCTTAGAACAATCTGGTTCTACAAACAATCTGGTTCTAAGAACGAACCGGTTCTAAGAACGAGCTGGTTCTAAGAACGAACCGGTTCTAAGAGCGAGCCGGTTCTAAGAGCGAGCCGGTTCTAAGAGCGAGTCAGTTCTAAGAGCGAGCCGGTTCTAAGAGCGAGCCGGTTCTAAGAGCGAGTCGGTTCTAAGAGCCAGTCGGTTCTAAGAGCGAGTCGATTCTAAGAGCGAGTCGATTCTAAGAGCGAGCCGGTTCTAAGAGCGAGCCGGTTCTAAGAACGAACCGGTTCTAAGAACGAGCTGGTTCTAAGGGCGAGCCGGTTCTAAGAGCGAGCCGGTTCTAAGAGCGAGTCGGTTCTAAGAGCGAACAGCCGGTTCTAAGAGCGAACAGCCGGTTCTAAGAGCGAACAGCCGGTTTAAGAGCGAACAGCCGGTTCTAAGAGCGAACAGCCGGTTCTAAGAGCGAACAGCCGGTTCTAAGAGCGAACAGCCGGTTTTAAGAGCGAACAGCCGGTTCTAAGAGCGAACAGCCGGTTCTAAGAGCGAACAGCCGGTTCTAAGAGCGAACAGCCGGTTGTAAGAGCGAGCCGGTTCTAAGAGCGAGCCGGTTCTAAGAGCGAACAGCCGGTTCTAAGAGCGAACAGCCGGTTCTAAGAGCGAACAGCCGGTTCTAAGAGCGAACAGCCGGTTCTAAGAGCGAACAGCCGGTTCTAAGAGCGAACAGCCGGTTGTAAGAGCGAGCCGGTTCTAAGAGCGAGCCGGTTCTAAGAGCGAACAGCCGGTTCTAAGAGCGAGCCGGTTTTAAGAGCGAGCCAGTTCTAAGAGCGAGTCGGTTCTAAGAGCGAGCCGGTTCTAAGAGCGAGCCGGTTCTTAGAGCGAGCCGGTTCTAAGAGCGACCCGGTTCTAAGAGCAAGCCGGTTCTACGAGCGAGCCGGTTCTACGAGCGAGCCGGTTTTAAGAGCGAGCCGGTTATAAAAACGAGCTGGTTCTAAGAGCGAGCCCGTTCTAAGAGCGAGCCGATTCTAACAACAATTTGGTTCTAAAAACACGCTGGTTCTAAGAACGAGCCTGTTCTAAGAACAATCTGGTTCTAAGAACGAACCGGTTCTAAGAACGAGCTGGTTCTAAGAACGAGCCGGTTCTAAGAGCGAGTCGATTCTAAGAGCGAGCCGGTTCTAAGAGCGAGCCGGTTCTAAGAGCGAGTCGGTTCTAAGAGCGAGCCGGTTCTAAGAACTATCTGGTTTTAAGAACGAACCGGTTCTAAGAGCAAACCGGTTCTAAGAGCAAACCGGTTCTAAGAGCGAGCCGGTTCTAAGAGCGAGCCGGTTCTAAGAGCGAGCCGGTTCTAAGAGCGAGCTGGTTCTAAAAGCGAGTCGGTTCTAAGAACGAGCCGGTTCTAAGAACGAGCTGGTCCTAAGAGCGAGTCGGTTGTAAGAGCGAGTCGATTATAAGTGCGAGCCGGTTCTAAGAGCGAGCCGGTTTTAAGAGCAAGTCGATTCTAAGAGCGAGCCGGTTCTAAGAGCGAGTCGGTTCTAAGAGCGAGCCGGTTCTAAGAACGAGCTGGTTCTAAGAACGAGCTGGTCCTAAGAGCGAGTCGGTTCTAAGAGCGAGCCGGTTCTAAGAACGAGCCAGTTTTAAGAACGAGCTGGTCCTAAGAGCGAGTCGGTTCTAAGAACATTCTGGTTCTAAGAACGAACCGGTAGTAAGAACGAGCCTGTTCTAAGAACAATCTGGTTCTAAGAACGAGCCGGTTCTAAGAGCGAGCCGGTTCTAAGAACAAGCCGGTTCTAAGAGCGAGCCGGTTCTAAGAGCGAGCTGGTTTTAAGAGCGAGCCGGTTCTAAGAACGAGCCGGTTCTAAGAACGAGCCGGTTCTAAGAACGAGCCGGTTCTAAGAGCGAGTCGATTCTAAGAGCGAGCCGGTTCTAAGAGCAAGCCGGTATTAAGAACAATCTGGTTCTAAGAACGGACCGGTTCTTAGAACAAGCTGGTTCTAAGAACGAGCCTGTTTTAAGAATAATCTAGTTCTAAGAACGAACCGGTTCTAAGAACGAGCTGGTTCTAAGCATGAGCCTGTTCTAAGAACATTCTGGTTCTAAGAACGAACCGGTTCTAAGAACGAGCTGGTTCAAAGAGCGAGCCGGTTCTAAGAGCGAGCCGGTTCTAAGAACAAGCCGGTTCTAAGAGCGAGCCGGTTCAAAGAGCAAGCTGGTTCTAAGAGCGAGCCGGTTCTAAGAACGAGCCGGTTCTAAGAACGAGCTGGTTCTAAGAACGAGCCGGTTCTAAGAGCGAGCCGGTTCTAAGAGCGAACCGGTTCTAAGAGCGAGCCGGTTCTAAGAACAATCTGGTTCAAGGAACGAACCGATTCTAAGAGCGAGCCGGTTCTAAGAACGAGTCTGTTCTAAGAACAATCTGGTTCTAAGAACGAACCGGTTCTAAGAACGAGCTGGTTCTAAGAACGAACCGGTTCTAAGAACGAGCCGGTTCTTAAAACGAGCTGGTTCTAAGAGCGAGTCGGTTCTAAGAGCGAGTCGATTCTAAGAGCGAGCCGGTTCTAAGAGCGAGCCGGCTTTAAGAGCGAGCCGATTCTAAGAGCGATCCGGTTCTAAGAGTGGGCCGGTTCTAAGAGCGAGCCGGTTCTAAGAACGAGCCTGTTCTAAGAACAATCTGGTTCTAAGAACGAACCGGTTCTAAGAACGAACCGGTTCTAAGAACGAGCTGGTTCTAAGAACGAACCGGTTCTAAGAACGAGCCGGTTCTAAGAACGAGCCGGTTCTAAGAACGAGCCGGTGTAAGAACGAGCCGGTTCTAAGAGCGAGCCGGTTCTAAGAGCGAGCCGGTTCTAAGAGCGAGCCGGTTCTAAGAACGAGCCGGTTCTAAGAACGAGCTGGTTCTAAGAACGAGCTGGTTCTAAGAGCGAGTCGGTTCTAAGAGCGAGTCGATTCTAAGAACAAGCCGGTTCTAAGAGCGAGTCGGTTCTAACAACAATCTGGTTCTAAAAACGACCTGGTTCTAAGAACGAGCCTGTTCTAAGAACAATCTGGTTCTTAGAACGAGCCTGTTCTAAGAACAATCTGGTTCTCAGAACGAGCCGGTTCTAAGAGCGAGCCGATTCTAAGAGCGAGCCGGTTCTAAGAGCGAGCCGGTGTTAAGAGCGAGCTGGTTCTAAGAGCGAGCTGGTTCTAAGAGCGAGCTGGTTCTAAGAGCGAGCCGGTTCTAAGAACGAGCCGGTTCTAAGAACGAGCCGGTTCTAAGAACGAGCCGGTTCTAAGAGCGAGCCGGTCTAAGAGCGAGTCGATTCTAAGAGCGAGCCGGTTCTAAGAGCGAGCCGGTATTAAGAACAATCTGGTTTTAAGAACGAATCGGTTCTTAGAACGAGCTGGTTCTAAGAACGAGCCTGTTTTAAGAATAATCTAGTTCTAAGAACGAACCGGTTCTAAGAACGAGCTGGTTCTAAGCATGAGCCTGTTCTAAGAACGAACCGGTTCTAAGAACGAGCCGGTTCTAGGAGCGAGCCGGTTCTAAGAGCGAGCCGGTTCTAAGAACAAGCCGGTTCTAAGAGCGAGCCGGTTCTAAGAGCGAGCCGGTTCTAAGAGCGAGCCGGTTATAAGAACGAGCCGGTTCTAAGAACGAGCCGGTTCTAAGAGCGAGCCGGTTCTAAGAACGAGCCGGTTCTAAGAGCGAGCCGGTTCTAAGAACGAGCCGGTTCTAAGAGCGAGCCGGTTCTAAGAGCGAACCGGTTCTAAGAGCGAGCCGGTTCTAAGAGCGAGCCGGTTCTAAGAACAATCTGGTTCTAAGAACGAACCGATTATAAGAGCGAGCCGGTTCTAAGAACGAGCCTGTTCTGAGAACAATCTGGTTCTAAGAACGAATCGGTTTTAAGAACGAATCGGTTTTAAGAACGAGCCGGTTCTAAGAACGAACAGCCGGTTCTAAGAGCGAGCCGGTTCTAAGAACGAGCCGGTTCTAAGAACGAGCTGGTTCTTAGAACAATCTGGTTCTAAGAACGAACCGGTTCTAAGAACGAGCTGGTTCTAAGAACGAACCGGTTCTAAGAGCGAGCCGGTTCTAAGAGCGAGCCGGTTCTAAGAGCGAGTCAGTTCTAAGAGCGAGCCGGTTCTAAGAGCGAGCCGGTTCTAAGAGCGAGTCGGTTCTAAGAGCGAGCCGGTTCTAAGAGCGAACAGCCGGTTCTAAGAGCGAACAGCCGGTTCTACGAGCGAACAGCCGGTTCTAAGAGCGAACAGCCGGTTCTAAGAGCGAACAGCCGGTTCTAAGAGCGAACAGCCGGTTCTAAGAGCGAACAGCCGGTTCTAAGAGCGAGCCGGTTCTTAGAGCGAGCCGGTTCTAAGAGCGAGCCAGTTCTAAGAACAATCTGGTTCTAAAAACGAGCCGGTTCTAAAAACGAGCTGGTTCTAAGAGCGAGTCGGTTCTAAGAGCCAGTCGGTTCTAAGAGCGAGTCGATTCTAAGAGCGAGTCGATTCTTAGAGCGAGCCGGTTCTAAGAGCGAGCCGGTTCTAAGAACGAACCGGTTCTAAGAACGAGCTGGTTCTAAGAGCGAGCCGGTTCTAAGAGCGAGCCGGTTCTAAGAGCGAGTCGGTTCTAAGAGCGAGCCGGTTCTAAGAGCGAACAGCCGGTTCTAAGAGCGAACAGCCGGTTTAAGAGCGAACAGCCGGTTCTAAGAGCGAACAGCCGGTTCTAAGAGCGAACAGCCGGTTCTAAGAGCGAACAGCCGGTTCTAAGAGCGAACAGCCGGTTCTAAGAGCGAACAGCCGGTTCTAAGAGCGAACAGCCGGTTGTAAGAGCGAGCCGGTTCTAAGAGCGAGCCGGTTCTAAGAGCGAACAGCCGGTTCTAAGAGCGAGCCGGTTTTAAGAGCGAGCCAGTTCTAAGAGCGAGTCGGTTCTAAGAGCGAGCCGGTTCTAAGAGCGAGCCGGTTCTTAGAGCGAGCCGGTTCTAAGAGCGAGCCGGTTCTTAGAGCGAGCCGGTTCTAAGAGCGACCCGGTTCTAAGAGCGAGCCGGTTCTACGAGCGAGCCGGTTCTAAGAGCGAGCCGGTTATAAAACGAGCTGGTTCTAAGAGCGAGCCCGTTTTAAGAGCGAGCCGATTCTAACAACAATTTGGTTCTAAAAACGAGCTGGTTCTAAGAACGAGCCTGTTCTAAGAACAATCTGGTTCTCAGAACGAACCGGTTCTAAGAACGAGCTGGTTCTAAGAACGAGCCGGTTCTAAGAGCGAGTCGATTCTAAGAGCGAGCCGGTTCTAAGAG
This sequence comes from Dermanyssus gallinae, assembly GCA_003439945.1. Lineage (NCBI taxonomy): Eukaryota > Metazoa > Arthropoda > Arachnida > Mesostigmata > Dermanyssidae > Dermanyssus > Dermanyssus gallinae. The sequence continues at coordinate 25,486 of QVRM01006160.1, forward strand.
CGAGTCGATTCTAAGAGCGAGTCGATTCTAAGAGCGAGCCGGTTCTAAGAGCGAGCCGGTTCTAAGAACGAACCGGTTCTAAGAACGAGCTGGTTCTAAGAGCGAGCCGGTTCTAAGAGCGAGCCGGTTCTAAGAGCGAGCCGGTTCTAAGAGCGAGTCGGTTCTAAGAGCGAGCCGGTTCTAAGAGCGAACAGCCGGTTCTAAGAGCGAACAGCCGGTTCTAAGAGCGAACAGCCGGTTCTAAGAGCGAACAGCCGGTTCTAAGAGCGAACAGCCGGTTCTAAGAGCGAACAGCCGGTTCTAAGAGCGAACAGCCGGTTCTAAGAGCGAGCCGGTTTTAAGAGCGAGCCAGTTCTAAGAGCGAGTCGGTTCTAAGAGCGAGCCGGTTCTAAGAGCGAGCCGGTTCTTAGAGCGAGCCGGTTCTAAGAGCGACCCGGTTCTAAGAGCGAGCCGGTTCTACGAGCGAGCCGGTTCTAAGAGCGAGCCGGTTATAAAAACGAGCTGGTTCTAAGAGCGAGCCCGTTCTAAGAGCGAGCCGATTCTAACAACAATTTGGTTCTAAAAACACGCTGGTTCTAAGAACGAGCCTGTTCTAAGAACAATCTGGTTCTAAGAACGAACCGGTTCTAAGAACGAGCTGGTTCTAAGAACGAGCCGGTTCTAAGAGCGAGTCGATTCTAAGAGCGAGCCGGTTCTAAGAGCGAGCCGGTTCTAAGAGCGAGTCGGTTCTAAGAGCGAGCCGGTTCTAAGAACTATCTGGTTTTAAGAACGAACCGGTTCTAAGAGCAAACCGGTTCTAAGAGCAAACCGGTTCTAAGAGCGAGCCGGTTCTAAGAGCGAGCCGGTTCTAAGAGCGAGCCGGTTCTAAGAGCGAGCTGGTTCTAAAAGCGAGTCGGTTCTAAGAACGAGCCGGTTCTAAGAACGAGCTGGTCCTAAGAGCGAGTCGGTTGTAAGAGCGAGTCGATTATAAGTGCGAGCCGGTTCTAAGAGCGAGCCGGTTTTAAGAGCAAGTCGATTCTAAGAGCGAGCCGGTTCTAAGAGCGAGTCGGTTCTAAGAGCGAGCCGGTTCTAAGAACGAGCTGGTTCTAAGAACGAGCTGGTCCTAAGAGCGAGTCGGTTCTAAGAGCGAGCCGGTTCTAAGAACGAGCCAGTTTTAAGAACGAGCTGGTCCTAAGAGCGAGTCGGTTCTAAGAACATTCTGGTTCTAAGAACGAACCGGTAGTAAGAACGAGCCTGTTCTAAGAACAATCTGGTTCTAAGAACGAGCCGGTTCTAAGAGCGAGTCGGTTCTAAGAGCGAGCCGGTTCTAAGAACAAGCCGGTTCTAAGAGCGAGCCGGTTCTAAGAGCGAGCTGGTTTTAAGAGCGAGCCGGTTCTAAGAACGAGCCGGTTCTAAGAACGAGCCGGTTCTAAGAACGAGCCGGTTCTAAGAGCGAGTCGATTCTAAGAGCGAGCCGGTTCTAAGAGCAAGCCGGTATTAAGAACAATCTGGTTCTAAGAACGGACCGGTTCTTAGAACGAGCTGGTTCTAAGAACGAGCCTGTTTTAAGAATAATCTAGTTCTAAGAACGAACCGGTTCTAAGAACGAGCTGGTTCTAAGCATGAGCCTGTTCTAAGAACATTCTGGTTCTAAGAACGAACCGGTTCTAAGAACGAGCTGGTTCAAAGAGCGAGCCGGTTCTAAGAGCGAGCCGGTTCTAAGAACAAGCCGGTTCTAAGAGCGAGCCGGTTCAAAGAGCAAGCTGGTTCTAAGAGCGAGCCGGTTCTAAGAACGAGCCGGTTCTAAGAACGAGCTGGTTCTAAGAACGAGCCGGTTCTAAGAGCGAGCCGGTTCTAAGAGCGAACCGGTTCTAAGAGCGAGCCGGTTCTAAGAACAATCTGGTTCAAGGAACGAACCGATTCTAAGAGCGAGCCGGTTCTAAGAACGAGTCTGTTCTAAGAACAATCTGGTTCTAAGAACGAACCGGTTCTAAGAACGAGCTGGTTCTAAGAACGAACCGGTTCTAAGAACGAGCCGGTTCTTAAAACGAGCTGGTTCTAAGAGCGAGTCGGTTCTAAGAGCGAGTCGATTCTAAGAGCGAGCCGGTTCTAAGAGCGAGCCGGCTTTAAGAGCGAGCCGATTCTAAGAGCGATCCGGTTCTAAGAGTGGGCCGGTTCTAAGAGCGAGCCGGTTCTAAGAACGAGCCTGTTCTAAGAACAATCTGGTTCTAAGAACGAACCGGTTCTAAGAACGAACCGGTTCTAAGAACGAGCTGGTTCTAAGAACGAACCGGTTCTAAGAACGAGCCGGTTCTAAGAACGAGCCGGTTCTAAGAACGAGCCGGTTCTAAGAGCGAGCCGGTTCTAAGAGCGAGCCGGTTCTAAGAGCGAGCCGGTTCTAAGAACGAGCCGGTTCTAAGAACGAGCTGGTTCTAAGAACGAGCTGGTTCTAAGAGCGAGTCGGTTCTAAGAGCGAGTCGATTCTAAGAGCAAGCCGGTTCTAAGAGCGAGCCGGTTCTAACAACAATCTGGTTCTAAAAACGACCTGGTTCTAAGAACGAGCCTGTTCTAAGAACAATCTGGTTCTTAGAACGAGCCTGTTCTAAGAACAATCTGGTTCTCAGAACGAGCCGGTTCTAAGAGCGAGCCGATTCTAAGAGCGAGCCGGTTCTAAGAGCGAGCCGGTGTTAAGAGCGAGCTGGTTCTAAGAGCGAGCTGGTTCTAAGAGCGAGCTGGTTCTAAGAGCGAGCCGGTTCTAAGAACGAGCCGGTTCTAAGAACGAGCCGGTTCTAAGAACGAGCCGGTTCTAAGAGCGAGCCGGTCTAAGAGCGAGTCGATTCTAAGAGCGAGCCGGTTCTAAGAGCGAGCCGGTATTAAGAACAATCTGGTTTTAAGAACGAATCGGTTCTTAGAACGAGCTGGTTCTAAGAACGAGCCTGTTTTAAGAATAATCTAGTTCTAAGAACGAACCGGTTCTAAGAACGAGCTGGTTCTAAGCATGAGCCTGTTCTAAGAACGAACCGGTTCTAAGAACGAGCCGGTTCTAGGAGCGAGCCGGTTCTAAGAGCGAGCCGGTTCTAAGAACAAGCCGGTTCTAAGAGCGAGCCGGTTCTAAGAGCGAGCCGGTTCTAAGAGCGAGCCGGTTATAAGAACGAGCCGGTTCTAAGAACGAGCCGGTTCTAAGAGCGAGCCGGTTCTAAGAACGAGCCGGTTCTAAGAGCGAGCCGGTTCTAAGAACGAGCCGGTTCTAAGAGCGAGCCGGTTCTAAGAGCGAACCGGTTCTAAGAGCGAGCCGGTTCTAAGAACAATCTGGTTCTAAGAACGAACCGATTATAAGAGCGAGCCGGTTCTAAGAACGAGCCTGTTCTGAGAACAATCTGGTTCTAAGAACGAATCGGTTTTAAGAACGAATCGGTTTTAAGAACGAGCCGGTTCTAAGAACGAGCCGGTTCTAAGAACGAGCCGGTTCTAAGAGCGAGCCGGTTCTAAGAGCGAGCCGGTTCTAAGAGCGAGCCGGTTCTAAGAACAAGCCGGTTCTAAGAACGAGCCGGTTCTAAGAACAAGCCGGTTCTAAGAACGAGCCGGTTCTAAGAACGAGCTGGTTCTAAGAGCGAGTCGGTTCTAAGAGCGAGTCGATTCTAAGAGCAAGCCGGTTGTAAGAGCGAGCCGGTTCTAACAACAATCTGGTTCTAAAAACGAGCTGGTTCTAAGAACGAGCCTGTTCTAAGAACAATCTGGTTCTTAGAACGAGCCGGTTCTAAGAGCGAGTCGGTTCTAAGAGCGAGTCGATTCTAAGAGCGAGCCGGTTCTAAGAGCGAGCCGGCTCTAAGAGCGAGTCGGTTCTAAGAGCGAGCCGGTTTTAAAAGCGAGCCGGTTCTAAGAGTGGGCCGGTTTTAAGAGCGAGCCGGTTCTAAGAACGAGCCTGTTCTAAGAACAATCTGGTTCTAAGAACGAACCGGTTCTAAGAACGAGCTGGTTCTAAGAACGAACCGGTTCTAAGAACGAGCCGGTTCTAAGAACGAGCCGGTTCTAAGAACGAGCCGGTTCTAAGAGCGAGCCGGTTCTAAGAGCGAGCCGGTTCTAAGAGCGAGCCGGTTCTAAGAACAAGCCGGTTCTAAGAACGAGCTGGTTCTAAGAGCGAGTCGGTTCTAAGAGCGAGTCGATTCTAAGAGCGGGCCGGTTCTAAGAGCGAGCCGGTTCTAACAACAATCTGGTTCTAAAAACGAGCTGGTTCTAAGAACGAGCCTGTTCTAAGAACAATCTGGTTCTAAGAACGAACCGGTTCTAAGAACGAGCTGGTTCTAAGAACGAGCTGGTTCTAAGAACGAGCTGGTTCTTAGAACGAGCCTGTTCTAAGAACAATTTGGTTCTAAGAACGAACCGGTTCTAAGAACGAGCTGGTTCTAAGAACGAGCCTGTTCTAAGAACTATCTGGTTCTAAGAGCGAGCCGGCTCTAAGAGCGAGCCTGTTCTAAGAACGAGCCGGTTCTAAAAACGAGCTGGTTCTAAAAGCGAGTCGGTTCTAAGAGCGAGTCGATTCTAAGGGCGAGCCGGTTCGAAGAGCGAGCCGGTTCTAAGAGCGAGCCGGTTCTAAGAACAATTTGGTTTTAAGAACGAACCGGTTCTAAGAACGAGCTGGTTCTAAGAACGAGCTGGTTCTAAGAACAAGCTGGTTCTAAGAACGAGCTGGTTCTAAGAGCGAGTCGGTTCTAAGAGCGAGTCGATTCTAAGAGCGAGCCGGTTCTAAGAGCGAGCCGGCTCTAAGAGCGAGTCGGTTCTAAGAACAAGCCGGTTCTAAGAACGAACCGGTTCTAAGAACGAGCTGGTTCTAAGAACGAACCGGTTCTAAGAACGAGCCGGTTCTAAGAACGAGCCGGTTCTAAGAGCGAGCCGGTTCTAAGAGCGAGCCGGTTCTAAGAACAAGCCGGTTCTAAGAACGAGCTGGTTCTAAGAGCGAGTCGGTTCTAAGAGCGAGTCGATTCTAAGAGCGGGCCGGTTCTAAGAGCGAGCCGGTTCTAACAACAATCTGGTTCTAAAAACGAGCTGGTTCTAAGAGCGAGTCGATTCTAAGAGCGGGCCGGTTCTAAGAGCGAGCCGGTTCTAACAACAATCTGGTTCTAAAAACGAGCTGGTTCTGAGAACGAGCCTGTTCTAAGAACAATCTGGTTCTAAGAACGAACCGGTTCTAAGAACGAGCTGGTTCTAAGAACGAGCTGGTTCTAAGAACGAGCTGGTTCTTAGAACGAGCCTGTTCTAAGAACAATTTGGTTCTAAGAACGAACCGGTTCTAAGAACGAGCTGGTTCTAAGAACGAGCCTGTTCTAAGAACTATCTGGTTCTAAGAGCGAGCCGGTTCTAAGAGCGAGCCTGTTCTAAGAACGAGCCGGTTCTAAAAACGAGCTGGTTCTAAAAGCGAGTCGGTTTTAAGAGCGAGTCGATTCTAAGGGCGAGCCGGTTCGAAGAGCGAGCCGGTTCTAAGAGCGAGCCGGTTCTAAGAACAATTTGGTTTTAAGAACGAACCGGTTCTAAGAACGAGCTGGTTCTAAGAACGAGCCTGTTCTAAGAACTATCTGGTTCTAAGAGCGAGCCGGTTCTAAGAGCGAGCCTGTTCTAAGAACGAGCCGGTTCTAAAAACGAGCTGGTTCTAAAAGCGAGTCGGTTCTAAGAGCGAGTCGATTCTAAGGGCGAGCCGGTTCGAAGAGCGAGCCGGTTCTAAGAGCGAGCCGGTTCTAAGAACAATTTGGTTTTAAGAACGAACCGGTTCTAAGAACGAGCTGGTTCTAAGAACGAGCTGGTTCTAAGAACAAGCTGGTTCTAAGAACGAGCTGGTTCTAAGAGCGAGTCGGTTCTAAGAGCGAGTCGATTCTAAGAGCGAGCCGGTTCTAAGAGTGAGCCGGCTCTAAGAGCGAGTCGGTTCTAAGAGCGAGCCGGTTTTAAAAGCGAGCCGGTTCTAAGAGTGGGCCGGTTTTAAGAGCGAGCCGGTTCTAAGAACGAGCCTGTTCTAAGAACAATCTGGTTCTAAGAACGAACCGGTTCTAAGAACGAGCTGGTTCTAAGAACGAACCGGTTCTAAGAACGAGCCGGTTCTAAGAACGAGCCGGTTCTAAGAGCGAGCCGGTTCTAAGAGCGAGCCGGTTCTAAGAACAAGCCGGTTCTAAGAACGAGCTGGTTCTAAGAGCGAGTCGGTTCTAAGAGCGAGTCGATTCTAAGAGCGGGCCGGTTCTAAGAGCGAGCCGGTTCTAACAACAATCTGGTTCTAAAAACGAGCTGGTTCTAAGAACGAGCCTGTTCTAAGAACAATCTGGTTCTAAGAACGAACCGGTTCTAAGAACGAGCTGGTTCTAAGAACGAGCTGGTTCTAAGAACGAGCTGGTTCTTAGAACGAGCCTGTTCTAAGAACAATTTGGTTCTAAGAACGAACCGGTTCTAAGAACGAGCTGGTTCTAAGAACGAGCCTGTTCTAAGAACTATCTGGTTCTAAGAGCGAGCCGGTTCTAAGAGCGAGCCTGTTCTAAGAACGAGCCGGTTCTAAAAACGAGCTGGTTCTAAAAGCGAGTCGGTTTTAAGAGCGAGTCGATTCTAAGGGCGAGCCGGTTCGAAGAGCGAGCCGGTTCTAAGAGCGAGCCGGTTCTAAGAACAATTTGGTTTTAAGAACGAACCGGTTCTAAGAACGAGCTGGTTCTAAGAACGAGCCTGTCCGAAGAACAATCTGGTTCTAAGAACGAGCCGGTTCTAAGAACGAGCCGGTTCTAAGAACGAGCCGGTTCTAAGAACGAGCTGGTTCTAAGAACAAGCTGGTTCTAAGAACGAGCCTGTTCTAAGAACAATCTGGTTCTAAGAACGAGCCGGTTCTAAGAGCGAGCCGGTTCTAAGAGCGAGCCGGTTTAAAGAGCCAGCCGGTTCTAAGAACAAGCCGGTTCAAAGAGCGAGTCGGTTCGAAGAGCGAGCTGGTCCTAAGAACGAGCCGGTTCTAAGAACGAGCCGGTTCTAAGAGCGAGCCGGTTCTAAGAGCGAACCGGTTCTAAGAACAATCTGGTTTTAAGAACGAACCGATTGTAAGAGCGAGCCGGTTCTAAGAACGAGTCTGTTCTAAGAACAATCTGGTTCTAAGAACGAATCGGTTTTAAGAACGAGCTGGTTCTAAGAACGAAAAGGTTCTAAGAACGAGCCGGTTCTAAGAGCGAGTCGGTTCTAAGAGCGAGTCGATTCTAAGAGCGAGCCGGTTCTAAGAGCGAGCCGGTTCTAAGAGCGAGCTGGTTCTAAGAGCGAGTCGGTTCTAAGAGCGAGCCGGTTCTAAGAGCGAGCCGGTTCTAAGAGCGAGCCGGTTGTAAGAGGGAGCTGGTTATAATAACGAGCTGGCTCTAAGAACGAGCCGGTTCTAAGAACGAGCCGGTTCTAAGAACGAGCCGGTTCTAAGAGCGAGCCGATTCTGAAAATGAGCTAGTTGTAAGAGCGAGCCGGTTGCAGGAACGAGCTGGTTCTAAGAACGAGTCGGTTCTAAGAGCTTGGTTCAAAGAGTTGTAAAAACGAGAAGGCTCTAAAACGAGCTAGTTGTATGAATGAGCCGGTTCTAAGAACGAGCTGGTTGTTAGAACGAGCCGGTTCCAAGAACGAGCTGGTTCTTAGAACAAGCTGATTTTTAGAACGAACTGGTTCTTAAAACGAGCCGGTCTCAAGAACGGGCCGGTTCTAAAAACGATACGGTTTTAAGGACGAGCTGGTTCTAAGAACGAGCTGGTTCTGAGAACGAGCTGGTTCTGAGAACCAGCTGGTTCTAAGAACGAGCCGGTTCTAAAGACAATACGGTTCTAAGAACGAGCTGGTTCTGAGAACGAGCCGGTTCTGAGACTTACTACCATACCCCCTCCAGACCCGACGTTACTACCATGCCCCCTCTAGACCCAACCTAACATCGCCATTACTCCTTCGTCAACACGCTGTCTTGAAAATGAACCACGTCATCACTCATTCATTGTTTGCAATAAAAATAAAGCTTTTCTTTTTCTCGTTGTTTCCTGTATTACCGGCGTTCCCTCTTGTTAGCAATATCAGTTTTAAGTATAATTCACTTAACTCTAGTGAAAATTAGTGCAGTACCATATAACTTCTGCCCACTATTTTTATTTTAAATTTTGAATTGTCATGGTCTTGACAATAGTTTTCATTTAAATAAATAAATTACTATACACCGTTTTATTATTATGCCTTGCCTCGTCACATAGCTGCGCCTTTGCAGTGGCCTCTACTGCCAGCGAACTCATCAGCCAACAACAAGAAGCCTTTCAAATCTGGAACGCGCGTCTGTCTGGCCGTCCTTCTGAGAAAAAGGTCACTAGGCAGAAGGAATTAGACCAAATTGCCACTCAGGCCACCCACTTAACTTTTCTGTAGGCTTGCGAGTTAGATGTAGATGATATTAGATTGAACGCGATCTCATCCGACGCCGCCTGAGCGTGGCTCGTCGGCAGTAAGCTGGCCGATGACCAGTGTCGCGCCGCCAGTGGGTTTAGACTTAGCGTTGCTATGTTTGAAAGAGAGAAATGTCCATGTAGTGGAACAATGGACGAGCGCGGCCTGAACCGGCTTAGTTAGACTAAATGTCGACCGAATAGCTATACCAGCTAGGACTGAGGCCATAACTGGCCGCTGTCGTGGGACGTCACTGTCTCTGATACGTACGCCTCGGGTATCGTCAACTAGCCAGCACGGGCGTCGGCTACATCAATCACCAACGGGAGATGCATAAACTGCGCCTAACCGCTCATCTTCTTGATAACCACGTTTTCATGACGTTTGGCCTCTAGTCATCTGACTAGAGGCCAACTGTAAAAACTGACGAAAGAGTTTGGGAAGAACCTCTTTAAGGCCACAGCGGAGCCAAGATCGACCGCGTTTATCCGGTAAAAAGTTACAGAGAGCTACAGAGAGGTAACGCCAAGATGATGTTGAGGGGCCACCGACATTCGAGCAATAATAATATTAGCATTATTATAGATGTTATATAATAAATATATTAGTAATTGTGATGCACGTGCATAATGGTAATAATAGCGGTAAAAATTGAATATTGGCAGTGACCATAATTAGGTGGAAGTTACGGGGCGAGGAATAGCTACTAATAAGTTGAAAGTAGACAAAGATGTGATTGACAAGCAGAAATAGGCACATAAAATAGACGAAATTAAATCGTTAGGGGACACCATAGAGATAGATCTAGATGAAACGCATACAATAATACGGGATAAATATGATGAATGTTATTAAGTAGTTAAGGGTGTAAGAAGGGGAGAGAGGGGGTGGTGGAATGGGAAGATTGAGGAAGGGATATTGGAAAGAAATAAATGGAACAAGGAGCACAGGAAGGTAGTGGGTAAGAACCCAGGTGAAGAAAAAGAATACTGGCAAAAATGTATGCAACCAAAGGTTCAGCATTTGGTACAAGATGGAATGACACGGCAAGACGAACAGAAATTTGATAATAAAGTGCGTTGCAAAGAATTAGCAACTTAGGTTTTCTGGTGATAATTTCGGCTTGATTTATTTGAATGGCTTGAAATTTTGAGGACATGATGTACATGACGAACGTATGATGTTAATTTCGTAAAAATAAAGAAGTGTGAATAACAGTGTTGCAAAATATTAGCAATAATAAAACCTTACGGAGTATTTGATTCTTAGCAGGATTGTATGACTAATTTGATACTACATATTATATTCTAGAAACGGGGTTTTCGTCCCTTTTTCTGAATCAAATCGTAAACTCGGTTCTTCATAGAGTTAATGAGCTGTTGTAAGTACGAAAGTGGAATATCAGTCCATGCTTGCTATACAGCTTCTTTGAAGACAGCTTATTCTGAAAACTATCATATTGTCGACCATTTGCGTAAATCTGCTTCACCAAATGACCCCAAAGATTTTCGATGAAATTCAGGTCTGGCGTCAATGCCAGCCAGTCAAAAAGTAGCACTCCTTGTTCTTGAAAGAAGGCTAAAGTGCTAGCCGAAGTATGAAACGTGGCGTTGACTTGTCGAAAAACTGCGTCAAATTCCCCAATTATTCTGAAATGGGCTTCTAACTGGGACCCGACAGAAACAATTCCGAAATTGTTTCGGCTCACATTGTTTATCCAAACGCGCCTCAATATTTCACAGAACCACCACCGGCCACACGTTTCGAAAACCATTTAGGTTCCTTCCGTAAGTCATGCCAATAGTACTGACAGCCGTCAGGGCCATCGAGAATAAATTTATTTTCTTCAAAGATGATAATGTTTTTTCCCTCTTTATCCCAAGTTTGGTATCTATGCGAAAATTCACGCCGTGCGACAATGTGCTTCGGTTGCAGCCGCGGCATAAGCTTCCTTTTTGCGTATCGCACGTTTTTGTCAGAACTTAACACTCGGTACACTGTGGATCGGTGCACTGGCACTCCTAAAGTGGTGCTGATCCTAGAAAAAGGCATTTGGTCATGAGTAGCCAACTGTATGATCCTACGCCGATCCCGAATAGTCAAGACTGGCTTACGCCCACTGTTAGATCTGCACCTTTGGTTCACTCCAGGTTGCGAGAACCTGCTGATGGTGCTCTTATGCCGTCCTAATCTGGTTGCTATAGCAGTTACTGTATGACCGAGCTCAGCATATGCCTTAATTCTTGTATTTTCCTTATCCAAGAGATCCTTTGTACGACCCATGGTTTAAACATAAGCTTCGACGTTAATATTTTGCAGCTATAGAACGATTGATTTAGCTAGAAAATATTTCTGACATTTGGTCCCCGGAATCGTATATTGGAAGTCAGCTGTAGTGTCGACTATCCTTTACAAAAAAGAGCTGTGTCGTTAGCATGTTATTGTTGCTAATATTTTGCAACACCGTTTTTCACACTTTTTTATTTTTTGTATAAACCGATTGTGAGATTACGAAATTAACACCAAACTTCGTTATGTACATCATGTCCTTAAAATTTTAAGCCATTCAAATAAGTCAAGCCGAAATGATCATCAAAGAACTTGAGTTGCAATTTTTTTGCAACGCACTTTACATTGGAGACTCCAAGAGGACGACGGGTAAATCGATTCTGGACATATGTAATCAATGCGGAAAAAATCATGACTAACCTTGAGCACGAAAAGTGTACACAAAAAAAGAGATAAATGCAGCGGTAGAAGCACTATTTTTTATTATAAATGGGGTTAGCAAAGAGAGGTCGAGAATGAATACAGGTATAATAAAAGGAGTAGAAGAAATAGAAGAAAAATTTAGAAAAACAAAAGGCAAGACGGTATGCGGCTTAGACGGAATAACAATGAAGGTTAACATTGGTCAAGGAAGAACACAACGTTAAGGAAGAACAAAAAAAATTAGCAAGATGGCTTAGTGGCAAAGCCTTTGCCTTGCATTCGGGAGAACTGGGTTTGAGACCCAGACCGGCCACTCTTAAAATGGTTTGCATGGTTTCCAATTTAGACAAGGTAAATGCCGGAGTGGATTAGCCATGACATGAAAAACCCGTCCACTAATAACATCTTGGTCGAAAGTAGCATACCGAGAAGTTGGAGTAAGGGAAGAGTATCTTTGCTGCCAAAGTATAGCGTCGATGACGATGATTTGAGAAATAGACGACCGATAACTATTACAGCAATTACGTATCGTATTTTCATGAACATTTTTAGGAGCCGGGTACAAAATAAGTTAGAAGCGAATGGTAAAAATTGGGAATGGCAATGTAGGTTTAGGAAGGGATATAGGTTAGACGACCATATTTTTTGTTAAATCAAATAGTTTAAACATTTAGAATAAGAGAATAGAGTTGTATTGAGGGCTTTTGGGGTCTAAAAAAAGCTTATGATATGGTCAATAGAGATACTTTGTACAAGTATATGGCAAAAGAAGGTTTTGACGCAAGTTAAATAGTCTTACTGTTATATTTGTATGGAAAACACACTAATTATCAAACGAAGGGAGGCAGAATTAAGTAAATATGTTGTTGCTAAAGGAGTGACACAGTGATGCCCTTTATCATCAGTACATTTTCTGAAATATATACAAATAATTGCGAAAAATGTAAATAACTACGGGTTGGGGTGGCAGGTCGGGGTAGAGCAAAACTTTTATTAGAATTCCTCTTTTGTTGTTTGCAGATGATATGGTTGCTTTAGGAAGGAACGTAGGAGAGGGTCAAGGAATGCCTAATGCTCGTATGGAGGCAGCAGATTAGTTAGATATAGTATTTAACGAAAAGAAGAGCGCTATTGTAGTATTTTCGGGGATCACATGGGAGTGGAAGCAAAGGTTACAGGGGAAGGAGTTAAAATATTGGGATCAATATAAATATTCAGATGTGACTATAGCGTCGAAGGAAGAATTGCTGAAAGGGAAATAACTGTTAAAAAAAAGAAAGCAGACTGGGCTAGGAATTCGGCAAGGCGTAAAAGTCTATGGGGGTTTAATAGATATGTGGTTACAAGGGATATCTGGAAGGCAATGTATGTGTCAGGGCTGACATTTGGAAACGCTGTTCTAGTGCATAGCTCGGGATTATAAAGGAAATCACAAGGGGTTCGGAGAGAAGTAACTAGGTTTTCATTAGGGTGCCGGGTAAGGGCAGCATACCCACCGAAGTTGCGGACACAACTTATGTAGAAAACTAGTTTAAAGAAAGTAAAAGGGAAATACGAAATCGGAAAGGGATGAAGTAGCATTATTATGCGATAATAAAAGAGACTGCGGCTGTTAGCGGATGCGAGAGCCGGTATGCGAGACACGAGGGTGCAGCGAAACTGCTACGAGGAATTAGTTTGTCGGATATGCAAGAATAGAACGGAAAGGTAGATCATTTGGTTAGGGAGTCTGAACGATTGGGAGGGACTAAGGGATTTAGAATTAGGGACGGCGCTAGAATTAGGCAAGGATGCGGAAAAGCGCAGGTCGAGATTACGGAGCAGAGTCTATCCGACGTATTTTCGGCCGATCTTGTCGGCAGTAAGCTGGCCGGCGTACCTCCAGTGGCCTCAGACTTGGCATTGCCCTGTTTGAGAAAGAGAAATGTCCATGCGGCGGAACGGTAGATGAGCGTGGCCTGCACAGGCTTAGCTGCACTAAGCTGGCGGGGCTTACGCAGGGCCGCTACGATGCCATCAATGATATCCTCGGGCGCTCCCTCAGACAAGCCGACTACCGCGTCACATTGGAGCCTGGTGGACTGCAGAGGGACGACAGGCGTCAACCGGATGGCGTTACTTGCCGGGACTGGGATCATAATCAGCCGCTGGCGTGGGAGTTACTGTCTCCGACACCTCCGTACTCGGCTATCGTGCACTAGCCAGCGCGGGCGTCGGCCACATCGTCTAACGTCGTTCGTCGAATACAAAAAGGCATTACCAGACGAACAACATGGCTTTCGTGCGCAGAGGTCAACACTAACTGCATGTGCAATCCTCCTTGCAGATATAGAGCAAACCCTGTCACGAAAGGGACTGTTTTTATACAGCGTATCTGTGGATTTCCGAGCCGCGTTTGATTCAGTCTCAAGAACTTGAGTCCTGCTTAAACTCGCCGAAATCGGGGTCCCAATACGGATGCTGACATTGATGAAGGACGTGCTACAATCCAATCAGATCATCTTGGACGAGGGTGTAGCGGAGCACCCAATCATAACGGGAAATCCACAAATGGCGCTTATATGCGTATCTTCTTGTAGACCACGTTGTAATGGCATTTGGGTTGGAGTAATCTGGCGTTTGAGACAAGGATACACTAAGACTGCCAAAAGAGCTTCGAAAGAAGCTGTTTAAGGCCATAGCGGAGCCAAAGTCGGTCGCGTTCCTCCGACGGAGAGTGTCATTAGAGCTACAAAGAGGCAACGCCAAGATCATGTTTAGTGGCTACTGACACTCGAGCAATAATAATAACATAGTATCGATCTACAAAGAAACCCGTATTCTTTTCCGACCGTTTGGGATCGGTATAATTTATATGTCCCCAGGTCGTCAGGCGTCATCGTTTTCTCTGCTTTCCCTCATCCTCACGCACCACCGTGTGGTTGTTCCAGAAGGGCGAGATACCAAGTTTAACCGTCCTGAGTGGGTTTGTCGAGACACTTAGGGTCCAGCTGCTCACCTCTCTTGTCGTTCTCTGCCCAAAGCACCTCCTCTCGGCTGTATGCTTTTTTTCGGGATGGCTCTTGGCCAATTGTTAAGCAAAGCGATAGCGATTATACGAAATTGCTTTTGCATTGTCTTGCAAGACGAAAACCATAAATACAGATGTGCAACGGCGGGGATGGAACCCGTGCACCTATGTGTCTCTTCCCGTTGAAAGGCGCACGTAAATGCACCTTGGCCGATCGTTACATCGCTCGAATACCTTCTGCCTTGAATGTCATAATAACGTCAAACATTTTCGCCGCTTCCGTCGTGTTTCGTGCAGCCCTAAAATCCTGCAGCGCGTATGTTCTACGTGTTGGCTAGGACCAAAGGTGCTTCGATCAAAACCGTCCAAAATGCACAAATTAGACTGATCGCCAGCGTCTGTTAAGATGACCTACTTAGTGCTTCCCTATTTTTCGCCGTTTGCAGTGCCATGTCCGCATAGACCGGAGTGTACAGCGCCGTTAACTTGGCTACTATTGCTAACAGTCTCTTTTTAACTTTCGACACTTTGCAGAATACGCGCCAGGTACTCACATGCTTCACATACAATGAACCCGTGAGTGTTGTAAATAGGATGACCCCGAGGTACTTCGGCTTCTTTTTGATTTTCATCTAGCGGCCCGTCATTATGAGTCTTAACCTCTCTTGTCCTCTTTTGGCCCGTTAGGCCTCTGTCTCGTCGGGTGCCTGTTTAAGGTGGTGGTTATCCATCAACTCTGTCATCTGGGTCAAGCCAGGCTCTAAAGGCTGACCCCACGGACCCCAGAATAGAGCTCTGTGGGACTCCAGCGGTAACCTCGTACTTCAAATAGGATAAAATGGCATGATGCAGATAGGCGTAAATTCCCTTCCTATTCAATGCCTTCGTAACTACCTGTCAGCTCATTATGTTAAATTTATCTTTAACACCCAGGAGGAATCACAACGCCGACTAGCGCAAGGGAAAAGTCTTATTGAAAAAGTCGTATTGCAAAAAATAAAAATCTTGTAATGCCTAGTTTTTGAGCACCCACGTGATTTAACTTATAAATGCGCCAATACCGTATCAACACACATATTTTTAAGCAGTGGTTGATTCAAGCAGCTTCGGTTGATTCAAGTTTATCGTACAGGTGAGCCTTACGTTACGTGCGTGCGTTCCGTCGTGCTCATGTTTGTAAAAAAAAAAATCCGTTTAACCTTTTGAAAAATAATTAAGTTATGCTAAACTAAATATCTTTGGTATTCATGCATAAATATGGCTTCTTATTGGCATACTTTTCCTGGCTGTGTCAACGCGCGCTCTTGTGTGACATAGGCTTCATCCGCGGAATGTGCAACCACAGGAAACTTCGCCTACCTCAACGCTTTGTCCGAAATCAGTAGACCCACTTTTCGGATAGAACCGGCAATTTACACCAACACTTAAGAGCACATTACTAGATGACCGCACTAAATAAGTGCTCGCAAAAGTACAAATGGTGATCTCATGGCAGATTAGATCATTTGCCCAGTTAGACGGTACAACGCCTATTTGTGATTTCACTGTCACTCCAAAGGAGCTTTCGCTTCTTTTTATTTCAACAACCCTTGTCAGTACTTTAAAGGCACCCAAAATTATGTTTATATATATAGACTAACAATATTTTATTAAGTACTAGAAACATGTATAATGCTTCATGGAATGCGCCGTAGTTGTATCAGCATACATGCATAGACAGTCTACAGTGGCTAATATTCGCTTGTAGCCGCATCTATTATTGTACTATATTATGGCACTAACCATGGTTGACTGCTTAACAAGCTGTAACAACATCCACATTTCCCCACACTCAGGCGAAGTATGCAAAGTGTGCGAGTCACGATCGGATCAGGATATTCAATTCGCACTGCACGTGTTCTGGCTCAACACTAATAGCAACAACAACAACGGCTATAACTGCACACGACGTTCACGACGGCACATCGGCTACGCCACCTTTTCGGCAGATCATGAAATAACAACAAAAAACATGTCTGTTCAAATAGTACGTATATGAAGGGGTCAAGACAAAGGATTCTGGTTACTGCATATCAAGAAATATCTCCACGTGTGCCTTACTGCGTACCTGCTGAGTACTTCCTCTAGTAAAGTGTATTTCTTTGCCTCTAGATGCTTCTGCAGACATCTGAGTAGGTGGCAGTCTAACGGTGCGATGTCTGACGGAAGAGGCTTGCAATGACTAGGTCAACTTACATGCGACCTTGCGTTGTCCTGGTGGGAGAGATTGCTTTTCTATTCACGAGACTGTGTATCTTCCTCTGGAGGGGCTTGCACATACAAAGAAGCACTAAAGACCCCATCTCTGTCTTCAGAGCAAAAAACTAGGCTTTTCAGTGTCACCCTGTAGTGGTCAAGTGTAGGGTGACTTTCTGGCAGGTCACGCCGTGTTCGCTGCCCTTAGGATAGTTTTGTTACGATATTTCTCAGTTATCTTTAATAAGGTGGTTTTTAACGAGGTCCACATAAACTTCATAACACTAATCAAGGTAATAGTTACCAAAAAGTGGCCATTTCTGTTGACGAAGCTGCGGAGCTCAAATTGGATAATTCACGGTGTCGGACAGAACAAAAGCTTAAGCACGCTTCTGATGTCCATTGGCGAGTAACGTACAGGGATACCATCACGACACCTACATTCAGATCTTTTTATTTACGCAGATGATTTAAAACTCAACTTCTGCAGCCGTGTCCTGAAGCATTTTCCTAAAGTAGTATATATAGACAAAGCGAAGGCGATGAAGTACCGCCGCAAAGACTAGCGTATGTGAATACAATCAGGCATTCCACTGAAAGCCATAATAATCATGGTAATATCGTGTTTGCCATTAGGAAGGGGGGGGGGAGCAGAAATGTCTCGTATAGAAGTGAGATATTTTCCGCCGATTTGCGATTTTAGGGGGGCTGTTTTTACATACGTTTATAAAAGGTACGATTATAAGAAAACGCATTACTGAATCGAAAAAACCAACCGGTGCATTCGGGAGAAAATTCAACGTTGCTCGAAATATACGTAGCCTTATCTTGAACAGGAGCTATCGTGTGTGAAGAAAAGTTTCCAAACTGTATATATATATATATATTTTTTTTTTTTTAACAGATTTTAATTATATGACTTCTTATGTTAAAATGTATATTATTTTTGCATGTTCGAATTTTCACGCCTAAGTTCTTGATTTTTTTATTATGCGTGCACAACTAGTATGTTCAGACGAATGTACATTTTAGCTGAATCATTTGTATACCAAATTGGTAGAGCTGACGTCTGTAACGGCAAATTAATTCAATTCTCCCCATGACCACATCAAATGTGAGTGTATACGTATACATTTACGTACTATGTCCGCTACGATTGTCAAAGCACCGGAAATTATTGTTTTAGTCCAAGTCTTACTCAAACAAATGTCCGTTAATCTTAAAATTCTAGCGAATACCACAATAGTTCCTGTTTCAGCAAAGTACATTCAAGCAATGTTGAATTTTCTCCTGAATGCACCGAACATATTTTCTCACCGAGTTTGAGCCTATCTCTATACGGACACCAATATATATATATATATATATATATATATATATATATAAATATTTATTTATATATATATATATATATATATATATATATATATATATATATATATATATATAAATAAATATATATATATATATATATATATTTATGAATTTGCAAGTGCGTAAGCACTGTTTATTGATCGAAATGCTTAGCCACAGACTACAACGTAGTAGCTTAACGCAGCCCGAAGCACAGAAGGGCGAGAGTGAACACGTGCGCCTATCCAGAGAGCATGTGAGGTGGGCGTTGGTAATGTCGCACATTCGCGAAAGATAACTGTACCGGTAGCAGTATTTGGCGACAACAACTTCTGTTCGGGCTGAACGAAGAGGTAACACGAAGCTTCCCCACTCTGAGTTCTTTGTTGTTGTTATTGTTGTTGCTGTGTCACAACATCAACAATCACAGCGAGGGCCGACGTCTATATCGTTGATCGTCGCCGATGCGGCCGACGAAGATCGGGGCCAACTTCGGTCATCTCGTCGCCTGTCGTTGTCTTCCCGGCGTCGTCGGCCAGTCAGCGCAACAACTGTAACACCAACAACCGTTCTAGTAGACGTAATAGCACGAGTACCAGTCGGAATGGCCGTTGTTCGCGCTGTAGTCGTCATTGCCGTTGTTGTTGTTGTTGTTGTTGTTGTTTTTATTGTTGTTGTTGCTGCTGCTGTTGTTGTTGGTTGTTGTTGTTTCTGGTTGTTGTTATTGGTATTGCTGTCAAAGCAGCAGGCGGTGGCAGGTGACAATAATACGTAGGAAACGAAATGGAGGACGAAGCCAAATGCGTTCGTTTTTGTCCGCAAAGTGTTCGGTCGGTCTGCATCTCTTAACGGTGACAGAATCAAACACGAACACTAGTCCTTGTCGAAACGCTCCACCCTTACTTACTACCTGCTATGACTACAAGTCTATTCTTACGGCGACGTCTAATTCCACCACCACTACGACGACGACGACAACAACAACAACAACAATAACAACCTGCCCTGGCGATCGCATTAGCACGCGGCAGTCAACAACGACCTCGATAACATCAGTAATAGGGGAATCGACTATCGGGCGCGCATTTTCACGAGCAGCTTTTCACATTCGGCGACTTGCGTCCGTCTCCGTCTTTCTTGCTTTACCATTGGGTTGTATCTCTTAGTGCGGTTTCTTTTCCCGCCTCGCTGAACGTCGTAGTATTCCGTCGTTCCGTCCCGTCACCGATAGCGCCTCATCTACGAGAAGAGCACGAAGCGATGAGAGCGGCTGTTCAGCCGTGTGACCGACCCTCTGTCGCGGTCTGCATCTCGCTTTCGTACGTCGACTACGCACATCGGCCCGCCTGTGGTAAACCTACCTGAGGCCTACTTGTGGCTCCGTCCACAATACGATGCCCGTTCATGCTTGCTTGTTGCTCGCTTGTTGCACCGCCACAACCACAGTGGATGTCTTTACGGCTGCTGTGTCTATGCGCGCCTACCTATCAAACCATCTATCTAGCCGTACGTACGTATGCAGTACGTACAAGCTAAACAGCATCAGTTGCATACCAGCAACAACCAGTTACAGGTCAGCGCCCCCCGAGATCCCGCCAACTATTACGGCACTCTACCCTTCTTTATATATATATATACTCGTATATATATATATATATATATATATATATATGTTATATATATATATTTATATATATATGCTGCCCGAGCTTTTATTGACTCACGCACGTCTCCTGGGGTTCTCGTAAAGCTTGATTTCAAGAACGCATTCAACTCCGTAAGACGAGATCACCTCTTGAAGGCGGTCGCGACACATTGCCCCCAGCTAACGCACCACGTCAGTCAAGCGTACCGCACGGCTTCCTACCTGGCCCTCCCAGACGATCTTATAGCTTCGGCCACGGGGCTGCAACAGGGTGACCCTTTGGCCCCTCCTCTGTTTTACCCGTGTATCAAAGAGCTAGTTGACTCTTTCAAAAGCCCACTAAACATCTGGTATCTGGATGACGGCGTGCTGGGGGGCGATGTAGATATGGTTGCCGACGACGTTCGGCGCGTGCTTGATTTTCGCAAGACTTTGGGTTTAGAGCTGAATCCCGGGAAATGTGAGATCTACGTGACAGGCGATACTGCACAGACCCCAGACCTTCGCATCCTTCGAGCCTTATTGCCGGGATGTAAGGTTACCATCGACAACAACTTGGAGCTCCTGGGAGTTCCCCTCTGGCCGGAAGGGCTTACGCACGCACATGAAAAATGGCAGAATAAGCTTAAGGAAGTCGCTGACAACCTCGCGCCGCTCGGCTCCCACCGCGCCCTCTTTTTACTTCGTTCCTCCTTTTCTGCTACGAGAGTCACCCACCTTCTTTGCGGAGCTGATTTAACATGGCGGTTGGACGATCTGCGTCCATTAAACGAGTTGACTCCAAACGCCCTCAAGTCTCTTCTTAATCTATCGCTGGCGCCTTCCGCTCGGAAGCAGGCACAACTACCGATCTCCAAGGGGGGTCTGGGGATCCCTGACCCGCATGTCTCGGCTGGGCTAGCGATAGTCTCTTCTCTCTTCCGATCTGAGAACAATGCCATCGCACTACTAGACGAAGCCGGCATTTTTCAGTTTAATGAGCTCAAGAGACGCCTGTACGAGGACTTAAAGACAGTTTGCAGAGGCGCTCCGGATAACCCTTTAATCCAACATGACTGGAGCACATTCTTATATGACGAAGTGTATCGTGGCTTACTAGCGAGCGCTGTCGATGACACCACAAGGGCTCGCCTTCAAGCGGTCGCTGCTAAAGGATCTGGAGCCTGGCTACATGCACTTCCAAGTGCCCCACTGGGCACCCTCCTGGACGACGAAACAACCCGAATCGGGGTGGGTCTTCGTCTCGGAAGTGATCTAGTCTCCCCTCATCACTGTAAATGCGGCCACCCCGTTGACAAATTAGCCCATCACGGGTTATCGTGCATCATGAGTGCGGGAAGGCGTGCCAGGCATGCCGACATTACCGACACCTTCGGCCGAGCGCTTCGATCAAGTGGATTCCCCTGCATTCTAGAGCCCCAGGGCCTCACCACCGACGGTGGTAAGCGCGCGGATGGGATGACTCTTACCCTTTTTAGTAGGGGCAGGATGCTCATCTGGGACGCCACTGTCACCGACTCATTAGCACCTTTAATGGTCGGTGGCGGGGCGATCTCAGCAGGCCACGCTGGTAATCTAGCCGAGGCAAGGAAGCTCGCAAGATACGCCTCAATAGGTTGCCCACATGAGTTTCAACCGCTAGCGTTCGAAACCTTAGGCGATCCTGGCAACTTGACTCGCAAGCTTCTCCACAGAGTCGGTGAGCAGCTGAACCTCGCAACTAGAGACAAAAGATCTGCGGCTTTCCTGAGACAGCGCCTCGACCTTGACGTCCAACGCGGGAACGCGGCATCCGTCCGGGGCCCGCTGCTGAAGTGAAATCAACTCACTCTATACGAGATAGAGTAATATTGCCTGTGCACACGTTCTCGGGAGACAATTGTAGTTCAATTTGTATTCCTTAATAAATGATGATTGATGTATATATATAAATATGTATATATATATATATATGTATATATATATATATATATATATATATATATATATATATATATATATATATATATATATATATGTATATATATATATATATATATATATATATATATATATATATATGTATATAAATATTTTTTTTAGTTATATACATATATAATTTATTAAGAATACAAATGGAGCGACAATTGTCTCCCGAGAACGTGTGTGAACGAAGTCTCGAAAGCTAGCGGTTGAAACTCATGTGGGTAATCTATTGAGGCGTACTTTGCGAGCTTTCTCGTTTCGGCTAGATTACCGGCGTGGCCTGCCGAGATCGCCCCGCCACCGACCATTGAAGGTGCTAATGAGTCGGTGACAGTGGCATCCCAGACAAGCATCCTGCCCCTACTGAAGGGAGTAAGAGTCATCCCATCCGGGCGCTTGCCATCGTCGACGGAGAGGCCCTGGGGCTCTAGAATGCAAGGGAAACCACTTGACCGAAGCGCTCGGCCGAAGGTGTCGTTAATACCGGCATGCCTGGCCCGCCGTCCCGCACTCATGATGCACGATAACCCGTGATGGGCTAATTCGTCTACGGGGTGGCCACATTTACACTGATGAGGGGAGACTAGGTCACATCCGAGACGAAGACCCACCCCGATTCGGGTTGTTTCGTCGTCCAGGAGGGTGCCCAGTGGGGCACTTGGAAGTGCATGTAGCCAGGCTCCAGATCCTTTAGCAGCTACAGCTCGAAGGCGAGCCTTTGTGGAGTCGTTGATAGCTCCCGCAAGTAAGCCGCTATACGCTTCGTCGTATAAGAATGTGCTCCAGTCATGTTGCGCTAAGGGTTCTCCGGAGCGTCTCTGCAAACTATCTTTAGCTCCTCGTACAGGCGTCTCTGGTGTTCCTTGTACTGACAGATGCCGGCTTCGTCTAATAGTGCGATGGCGTTGTTCTCGCATCGGAAAAGGGAGGAAACTATCGCTGGCCCTGCAGATACGTATGTACATATATATATATATATATATATATATAATATATATATATAATATATATATATATATATATATATATATATATATATATATATATATATATATACATATTTATATATATACAAATATGTATATACATATAAATGGTAGCAGGCAAATCATTGTCGCTTATCAGAAGTCCGTCAACTTACAACCAAGTCCGCGGACTGCAACTGCGATTGCATGAAACAAGCCATCTTCGTCGGCTAGAGTTGTAGAGACACTGCTCTTTTTTAACATAACATAAAATCGCCTATAATATTACACAAAAAGAGTGTGTGCGTCCTTAAATTGATAATGGTCATATACGCATTTGTACCAGTATGCGTACTCCTGCAATGACGAACATAACTGTTCGCCAAATACACAAATAAAATTTGGGTTTGAATGTACCGATTGGGCCCTTCGACAAGCAAACAACTCGTTTACGAACTCAAAACGGGCCGCAGCCTTTAGAGTGATGGATCGCCGGCTTCCAAGATTATTGAAGCGTACATCAAAAAACGTCCTAGCAATTCAGATTTTATAAGATGACTTGAAGCTGAAGATGTTATCTTGCTTGATGAGTGCATTTATACTGGGAACAACGTTAACTGTTATACTTTGACCACTTGAACCGCAGGCGCCTCAGTAACGCATCTTGGAATACCACTAATTTTCTTTGTTTATTCGGATGGAGCTCCCTGAAGAAGCGCAATGTGTGAGTTTGGAAAAATCAAGATATTTATAAACGCGAATGTAAACACGAGATATCGTTAGAATGAAACAGAGGAAAATTGTATTAAAAATACGCAATGGTGCCGTCCAACCTTGGTAATGTGGAGGTTAACATCAAGATTAGGCGTAATGGGCACGCGTAGATCACTTGAATAGGTTACGGTCAGTTCGAGGCAGGTGTCAATGTTATAGCAGTAGAAGACGAGTGGGTTAGCTTCTGTATGACGTGTTATGGGGACGAAAGAAAATTATGCATTTTCAGAACGTCATTAAGCGATGTCGTCGAAAGCCGATTAGACAACAGCATGCAAGCCGCTCGAACAAACAGAATAATCAATTTTCAAGCCACGAGCATATGCTATATATTTGACGTTGCTCGCTACCTTACGATAAACGCAACTTCAAGAGATTGCGTATCCTGTAACTTATTTATATACATTATGTTGTATATATATATATATGACGTACATTTTTTTCGGAATTTTACATGGTACGCAATCCCTTGACGCATGTTTGAACGGTAGTAGAGCCTGTACTACTCTAATCGAAGAAGGAAGCTTGTTCCATATAAAGATATATATCATTCATAAATGTATAGACCTGTCTCGGTTCTCTCTCTCTTCACTTTCTATAAATCTCTCCGTGATTTTGGCAGGCGGTCGTCACAGCAGAACGATGGTAATCACATGATTCATTCTGTCGACACTATTGAAAGTTTATTGGTGGTTTGTGTTGCTTTCTAGACGGGACATCGAGTCACGCGCTCGCTATTGCGTTGCCGCTGCACGCACAATGTGGAAACTTGACGGCAGGTTACTGGGAGCGTGTCAGAGCTGACCCTATGTAACCAAATAATATCATATTTACGTCAACTATGCTCCTTCCGGGTTTTGTGGCATGAATGGGGATACAATGTTACCTGCATAACTACAGTTGCATTCAAACGACAGAGAGAGGTAAGAAGAGCGAAAGATATATGTTTCAAGACAAAATTGATCAAGTATCAATAGGCACGTTTATTAGCAGTGTCCTATCATTGAAATAGCAGAAGGCAGCTCTATATCATGCACAATATGTATATAAATATATATATATATATATATATATATATATATATATATATATATATCGAGACCTGAGTGCGTACTCTTCCCGATAATCTGACATGTTTCACCATAAATTGCTTAAACCCAAAAGAACATTTGCGTATATTCGCTTCGATGTCTGTCTGCAGTGTCCTTTACGTACGACTAAAATACAAAAAAGGAGCTTCGTAGACTCGCTCAAGGTATGACAAAAAGATTTACAGTGAAGTAGAAACACGGCCGCTCAATTTATTCAGCTACACACAACTCGCTCTTAAATGAGACACAGCTAACTGCATTATCTTTAACCCTGAGTGAGTACAGCTGAGGGCGTCAAGAAAAGTCACAGCGGCACAGTCTATGTGCTGTCACATGTACTAAACCCAGCTCGAACATGTAACTTAGGTCAGGTAAAAGCAATTTTTAGGATTCTCAATAATAATGATAGATCGGGTATCAGATTAGGTGGCTCTGAACACTATAATAATTTATAAATGTAATAATTAGGTGTTGCGGTAGTTTAGCATTTAATTTAACTAAACCACATGTGTTTTCAAGCGTGTTTTTTGTTTGTTTCTTTTAGGCTATATTGTTGTAGTGCAGAATTCGATTGTGCTCGCAATTCTTCCAGTCGCACCAGAAACGTATTCTAATGAAATTCTTGGGGTTGTCATTAGTACGCGTTGCTTTGTTTTTAACCAGCTTCCTAACAACCTTAGCAAGAAAAACAACATTAACAAGAGCAACAACAGCCACATTAACCCCTCTGTACCCCATCAACAACTGTACACACAGGCAGTACAATGCATAATATAAGGCAAGCTGCAGTCTATCGCCAATTGACTTTGTGCGTCTACTACTTTAGCAATAGGCGTAGCGTCGATATAGGTAGTGAATGTACATGTACGCGCTGAAGTACGTAACGAAAGTAGTTTCGAAATGATTGTAATATATATATATATATATATATATATATATATATATATATATATATATATATATATATATATATATATATATATATATATATATATATATATATATATACAGGGTGTCCCTATTTGTGTGTCCAAAACGCTAGGGTATGGTCAAACTCGGTGAGAAAATCATTTTTGCCAATAGGTGGAAGCCGGGAAAACGTTTTGTTTAGGAGTGAGGATGAAATTTATATATTTATTCAGCACCATCACTTTGGTACGAATGTAGTGGGCATTAAATCTGCTATTGTCTGAGAGTAGTCTTTTGGACGTGCATTTTTGGTCGTAATGGAAAAAATTACGATGTTGCACAAAAAAGCGTTAACGTAACATTTTGACTTTTTATGACTTTCCTTAATCTGGCTATTCGCTTTTTGTTACGCAAGCTAGTAATGTATACTTTATTGTGCAGAATTTTCCGCCAAACACGCCGGTATGATCGGTTCCTTTGTGCGCTGGTTCTCCCGCAAACATAGATTTTGCACAACTATGTAGAAGAAAAAAGACAGAATAACTGCTTTTATAAATTTCATCCTCACTCCTAAACAAAACGTTTTCCCGGCTTCCACCCATTGGCAAAAATGATTTTCTCACCGAGTTTGACCATACCCTAGCGTTTTGGACACACAAATAGGAACACCCTGTATATATATATATATATATATATATATATATATATATATATATATATATATATATATACCGTATATGTATTTATATATGTATACATACATACATATATAAATACATATCTATTCAATAAGAAGGAAAACATATAAAAACGAGTTAATGTAAACAACAGGTTGCCACTTTAATTCAGTTTAGGTGCGGCAGGCTATGTGACGTGACGTGAAGTGAAGTTGTCCACGTTCGAGTGGAATGAGCGTGCTGGTTAGACGGATCGCCGACACGTTTATCGACATGTTTGGTATACGATAGATGATAGTATGGACTACGAACGATGGCTTGTTGTTGACGACCAACAAAGACGACCGCTACGATGGCGTCGCAGCAGTTAACAACGCTTGTTCCAACAACAACAACACCACCAACATGGACGGTTTTCTTATTGTTGTCGTTGTTGCTATTGTTGTCGTCGTTATTGCAATTGTTGTCGTTGTTGCAATTGTTTTTGTTATTGTTATTGCTGTTGTTGTTGTTGCCATTGTCAGTGAACGTCAATGACACGTTGCCACCATCACCGTAGCCACAACGACGACACACTGTCCAAACTTCGCCTCTGGCCTGACACGTTTAATGGAAAGATGGAGATCATATTATTGAAGCCTCAGACGCTGCTGTCATAATGTTGAATCGCAAGCCAGTAGCTGTAGCTAGATGTTGTTGTTACTCTTGTCGACGCTATTGTCGTTACACTATTTACAGGTATGTACGTACACATACAAATAATTATACATATCTGTATGCAAACATATATATATATATATATAAATATATATATATAAGAAAAAGAAAAAGCACTTTTGGTCGACGGCATTTGCGGCTCTTTCATGGTTCGCACTTAATGGGAGTATGGAACAAGATTTGGTCGATTCGATTTGATCGAATCACATGGGACAAGATGGGATGGAATGAGAGGTGGTAGAGACGACGGCGAAGGCAGCAATGCCCTGTTTATTATGGTTGTTGTTACTGCCACCACTACTGCTGATGCTGTTGCTAACTGGTCTATTGCCCCCCCCCCCCCCCCTTCCCCGTACAACGGGCGATTGGTTGGCTGCAATGCCGCAGCCGCCACCGTCAACCAGGGCGATCGGCGCGGGCACGACGCTGAACCGCCCGCCGACCGGCTCCGTCGTACGGCGAACGGCTGAGCTGAGCCAGGGAAGCCCTTGGCAGCGGCGGCGAACGCAACCCCCGGACCCCGGCTAGTCCAACAGCCAAGCCAGCTCTGCTGCTGCAGCTGCGTCTGTCTCTGCTTTAGCCGCTGCAGAGTGAGTCGTCGTAACAAAGCGCTGCCAGGAGTGCCACCACCAAAGCAGCCGCCGCCGCTGCCGCCATCACTATGACCGCCATCGGCGGAACCGGAAGTTCTCAGCTCGTAATAGACACATTGTGAATGTTGTTGTTGTTCGATGATGGGAATATTGGTGGTGGTGGTGGTGGTGGTGATGATGATGATGATGATGATGGTGGTGGTGGTGGTGATGATGATGATGACGACGACGTCCATTGCATCACCAACATGCCATGTTCTCCTCATCATTCGCCCGCCTGTCCGTCCGTCCATCTATCTAATCCACACCTCTCACACTAGTCCTCCGGTCATTGGTGCCTTCTTCTTGTTCGTGTCAACACCTGCTTTTGTAATGCAACATAATGCACGTATGTATATATATATATATATATATATATATATATACACATAAATGTAAATATATATATATATTTTTTTTTACCAGCAGAGGAATGTACCAGCACGGCAACCCGACTTAACAATACAGGAAGAGAATGGAATATCTACGAGAACATCTACACCCATTCAGCGTCATGCGTGGGATCGAATCCTGCTCAGGTAGAATTCTTTCCTTTTCCTTGATTCTTGCTAAATTGGATTGAGCATTGTCCTAGTGTTACATGTTAGGATATAGGTAGCTAAAAATATAAAAACAAAATTATGGCATATAGTTGTCTCCCACCAGCCAACATTCAGTTCGGTGTAAAAAACTTAAGTATTTAAGATGGACATAACAAAACCAAAATAGCAACAGCAATTAGCAAACGAAGACGCTTTTGGAGAAATTTACGCTAGCCCCGATGAGCATAACGCGTCTCTGCATGTTCGGCGTTCTTACAAAAGAGCTGTCTATTATGGCAGGTATAATGAGGAAGAAAGGAAAAAGTTTGCGGATGTTAATTATCTAGAACTAGTGCGATGACCACTAACAATTGGAAGAGCCTATGTTTCAAGAGCAAGTACTTCGTTACCGCGTTTGCCATACATGAATTTCCTATGAACTTATGTACATAAAATGGGTTTCACGAAATAACGACTCAGTGCAAATGCAAGTTATGAGCAGAATTGTGTTATCTACGTCACCTCCAACAATGTAGAAGAGCAATATGGCTGACAAAAGTAAAGTATGGAAGCTCTGATACAGTGTATTAACCAAATGCTGGCTAATACGTTACAATTATAATTCAATAAAAAAATTGTAAAGATGTCGTAAATAATCAAACAGTATCAAAACGGGACTTAAAACGTAATTGGGTCGTTTCTATTTAATTTAGCTGTATTTTTAGCCATAGGGAGTAGAAGTCCAGAACCAAATCTTTCTACATGTTGATTTTTCGGCACTTTTCGAATTAACGGTTTAACAATGTATATTAGGGGCTACCAAGGGTGAAACTGGACTTCAAGTGGTTGGACGCCGTGCACCATTTGATCCATTATTCGGCTGTCACCAAATGCCATAGAACCACCGAATGCTGCGCGTAGTGGCGATATGCAAAACATTAAAAACACACTATAAGGGGCATTAGGCTCTTAAACTGCTCATAAGGGCAGCCACATACAGGCTAAATGCCGTTTACGTCAGGTAAAGAGTTAGCAAATTGTATTGCTTAGTTACGTTACCTCACATACCTGGCACAAAATGATACAGCTCGTGACTTTTACCAGTACTTGCACTGGTCAATATGCGGAGTATTCGGTTGCTCGATGGCATTTGGTGACATCCGAATAATGAATAGAATGGTGCGCGACGTCCAATCATTAGAAGTCTAGCTTCACACTTGGTGGAGCGTTAATGATGCATCTGCCGAATGTGCTTCACGCCATTTTAAATCTCCTATCCTAAAGGCTTTACCCGTGCGTAACACACCTTAGGAGCTCGCCGATGAGGCACCTAAAAAACGTGTTGCTGCATTAGATGTGCTGTTTTTGTTAGATCCTTACTGTATTTTCAAACGTACGTCAGTTTACATTGTTCCATAATAATGCCGCATTTGTCTGCTGCGTGACCTAAGCTAAATTTGTGTTAGTGATTTGCGGTTGGCGCTAATCAGGACTATATCGCATAGAAAGGTAATATCAGCGAAATGTACCCGTATTGATATAATATTCGTATTAAAAACATTAACGACTATTGTGAAACAGCTGGCGAAACGCTTGTGGTCTGCTTAGTATCACTCTCAACCGCGATCTTAGAAGATCAGGGAATATTACCATTGGGAATAGACTAGTTGCATCGTTTGAGCAGCATATGTATATCACTCCTCAAATTATCATTGTTATTATTATTAGACCTAGTCGCTTCCCGACCTTCTGTAGCAAACCGCGAGTGGACGGGCCCGGCCCGCCAAGGGTCTCGAAGGAACAACTATGGGACCTAAACGTGTACCCCCCTGGGCTCACCCTCACTCCTCAATCCATGGACGATGATGATTATTATTACTATTGGCTTTTCAAGTTAACACTGCTGTCCAACGACACATTAGAGCAAGTTGAAACACATTTGGCATATTAAGCTGTTATCACATGTCGTGCATATTAACATGCCCACTTGACTGGCAGCTCCATTGTGTGTGTGGCAAGAAAAAAAAACACAACATTAATAATGATAACACAATAGAAAAAGCGAAAATAATAGCAATTCCGACGATCCATCATCATCATTATCAACAGCAAAATCAAAGTTGTTATTGTTGTTGTTGTCGTTGTTACGTTGTCGAGGACGAAAACGGCAGAGAACAACAAGCAAGTGTGGCGTGGTGTCCGCATTGACGGGTCGTCGTAGCCAGTGGGAGAAAGTGCATTTATGTATGTATATATATATATATATATTTATATATCTTCACAGACAGACAAACGGACAACACACTGACCGAAGCCGTCACGAACGCTTTTACTGGCAGCAGTAGACAACGAATAGAACGACGAATAGATCAGGGCGGCGGCGGTGGTGGTGGTGGCGGCTGTAGACGACGACGACAGATGGACACGTTGGAACAGGGGTCAGGCCATCTTCCCTGACACGTCGTTCCCGACAAAGAAATCTTCCCAAGTCTTCCGTCATCGGCCCCCATCAGCCGGACAGTCAGTGAGTGGCTCAACCTCGTCATCAGCGAGAACGAAGAGTCTTCACCCACAGCAGCAGCGGCAGCAGCAACAACAACAACAACAACACAATCACTACACCAACATCGAACCGAATGAGGCAGGGGGCAGCGTAGCCAGCTACGTCAGAGCGATAACGGTCATGGTTTCTCCTTGTCATCGCCGACAAGGAGAACGACTGGAACAGCAACTACACCACCCGACGACGAAATTAACAGACACAGCGGTGCTGGCTACTACAACCACCACGATATGGACCAGTTAACAGCACAGCAACAACGAGAACAACAAAAACAACAACAGCAAGAAGACCAACAACAACAGTATCCAAAACAACAGCAACATCAACAACAATCTCAACAACAACAACAACAACAACAACAACATCAACAACAACAACGACGACGACTACGGCGACTTTACATTAATGGCGGTAGTGACAAGAAACAGTTGTCTTATTTAATAACCTCCGCCGCTGTACATTGTACATGAAGTACGCCCTCTCTATCTTATCGTATCTCATTTTCACCCGATCCCGCCTCTCTGCACCACCCCCCCTCGCCCCTCCCTCCCCCTCCCCCCGGGCATTGGCTGCTCGATGCGCATGGCGAAGGCGATGACATCGATGATGACATACGTATGTGTGTAACCTTCATTAATAGACTTGCCTGTCCGTCGGCCTGTCGGAAGAAATAAATATAAGAATGAAAAAAAAACGCGTTCTCTTATTCCAGTAGGGCAGCAGCGAAC
Source organism: Dermanyssus gallinae (assembly GCA_003439945.1). Classification (NCBI taxonomy): domain Eukaryota; kingdom Metazoa; phylum Arthropoda; class Arachnida; order Mesostigmata; family Dermanyssidae; genus Dermanyssus; species Dermanyssus gallinae. The sequence continues at coordinate 56,392 of QVRM01006160.1, forward strand.
TGTTGAGTCGAGGCAGTTGTAGCAACAGTAGTGGGAAAAGAAACAGTAGCACAAACGCCAAATACGCTCTTTAATGTGATGGCAGTAATGCCGATGATGGTGATGGTGGTCGTGGGTGCTGTTGAGAAAGCAGAGCAACAAAATGATGAATAATCTAGAGAAAAAATGAAAATAAGATGAACACGACGCACTCTAACCACCACACAACTAGCTAGCGATACGACAAAATACAATACGAGTATATGCGCGATATATTCATGTGCAACTATGACCCCACCAAGATGTCCATCGAATTCCCTCGATGCGGAAGAAGGGCAACAAACAAAGCTTCGACACGCAGGACCACGAATGTGAGAGGTAGAGAGAAAAAAAGACGATTGCACATTTGGCCTGTGTCGTCGGTACATGACACATGCTTGCATTTACATAGCTCGCCAGAGTTACAGTGACGAGACACGCTAACATACGGTCACCCACGGTTACACACGTTTTCGCGGCATGCGTATCCAGTGCGATGCAGGCCAAAACGGTCGTCACGGGCTCGCAGCGGTCGGCTCGCAGCAAAGCAGTTGTCATGGTTGATGATGATGATGATGCTGATGGTGGTGGTGGTGGTGGTGGTGGTGTCGCCGCCGCCGCCGCTTCCGCCGCATCCTCGTCGATGAAGACGACGACGTCGTCGTCGTCGTTGTTGTGTTTGTTGTTGTTGACGTTATTGTTGTTGTTGTTGTTGTTGTGGTTGTTGTTGATGATGTTGTTGTTCGTCAGTCAATCAGGAGTCTGTCTGGCAGACCCCTTGGCGACAGCCAAGACAATCAGAAGGAAGTTCGTTATTTCGTTTATTAGCGTCGACTCACTTGAACGGTACACGGTGCTGACGACAATGACGACAACAACAACAACAACAACAACAACAACGACAACAATATAATGGCAATGGTCGTCGCAGTGGTGAAGCGTTCATCCGTCGTTCGTCTCGACATGATCGTTTTCGTCGTGGTAGCTGCAGCCGCCGTCGCGATCGCGATCGCGCACCACTTAGTCATCAGCACTTCCTTCACACACGCTTACAGTATGCTCTTCAACATGACATAATTGCCCGTTCAGCATTCTCAGTTGCCTGTTCACAACGACAGCAACAACAACAGCAGCAACAACAACAACAACAACAACAGCAGCAACAACAACAGCAGCAACAGCAGCAGCAGCAACAAAAACAACTTTCACTACACAGTTGACGAAAGGAGCGCCAAGAGTGACTGACCGATTCGATACTGGCATGCCGTCGTCGCCACCACCACCACCAGCACCGCGGCCGTCTTTTGTTTCTTATTCGCCTCTTGCGCGCACAATACTATGATAGATGAAAATGGAAATAGATAGACATAGTACATGTCTTTGTTCAGAATACAATGTAGTTCTAGTTAAAGTAGTACATGCCATGTGGAAGACGCTGTTACCGCTGTTGTCTTTGTCGTCGTCCATGTCTCAATAGCTGATCAAAATCATCTTTCCCGAAAACGGTCTGAAGTATCCGCGCGCGCAGTTACTCAAGGGGACAAATGTTGTGTTCAAACGATACGAAGATTATTATTATTATTATTATTATTTTGAGGTTTGAACGTGTACTCCTTGTCTCCTCCTTGCTCCGAATTTTTATTCTATGGAACCGATAATACAACCGGCGTTTTCTCGGCAGACTACATGGTTTTTATTGTTGATGCGGTTGTTATTTTAAGCAAATAATAAATCAAGTAAATAACAATATAGGTTATTATTCTAACTTGGTTTTTATGCTACAAAAAAATTATATATATGTACTGTGTGTAAGTAGTTATTTTAAACGATTAAGGCCCTGGAGGAGGTCCTCAAATTGATACTGAATATTATTTTATTTATGATATAGTATTGTGGCAACAGTTTTATAATTTCGGCCAAAGTAAGCCTTATGTTTCATTGCAGTTGCCGTATTGTCAAATATGCATATAACATCGATACTTATATTGTTAACAGCTGCTTTCTGCATGTAATTCGAGAGAGGCAATGCAGTGTTCACTTCGTGAGGACCAGACCGGCAGACGCATGACTCCACTATTACTTTCTACGCCACTCTATTTATTATTCTTGGCCAAGCAGTTGTTTTTGCTGATTTACCATATGACTTCCGCTTCCGCTTTGAAATAGATATCCTCGCAATTGTTAGTTACATCATCAACGGCGCGAAACCTCTCTTTACCCTTGCTATATAATATATTGTCTTGAGCGTCAAGGGGATTAAAATTATCAAAATAATACATTTTCCTGCGTGTAAATTATTGCCGTAAGCGGTACAAATATAGTCTGTCATCTCATTATGCCCCTATGTATTATTTTTGTTTCTTACACTAAACTTTTTAACGGTTCAAATATTTGAAATATTATTTAACCCAGTTACTAGCTAATTATAGTTTGCTGCGATGTTGTAGTGTGGCGCCGTAATTACGGGTGCTTTGTAGTTGTAAATGTAAGTGTCGGACCCTTGTGGTTCTTGTACTTGTGTTTCGTTCACTAGCATTAGGTTAATCATTGTTTTTGTTGTTGTTTTCGTCGTCGCTGTTGCTGTGTTGCTGTTCTGTTATGCTAACGGTAAATTATTTCCGTTGTTACGTCACCGTTGCCTGCCGTTGTTCTAGTTCTACTCTCCTTCTAGCTTTCTACCTCGTTTCGAAAAGATTTTCTAAAACACCTCCTCCTTCCGGGATGAATGGGAGCAGAACACTGGCGTTCATTCCCTTATGACTGAACAACTGAACCACCTGGTAACCACACGGCGGAACTGCTGAGATCGGTCGGGTGCCTTGACGTTGCCAACGCCGAAATTCCCAATAGGCGACAATGAACGTAAGAATGTCGTTTGTGTTATCGTCCAATCTGCTTCTGCATCTTCTTCTAATCCCTGGTATTGTTCTCGCTGTCGTTGTGGATGCTGCTATTCATGTGTTACGATGCCACATCTGTCCCCGTTGGCGTTAGGACTGCGATGGTCTATCTCTCTCCGTAGTCCTTACGGTTGTTGTTTTGGCACTGCTGCAGTGGCCAATACTGCTGTTTGTAAAGATTATGGCCGTATACCCGCCGCTGTTGCTTCTGCTGCTATTGTCGATGTTGTTGTTCTTATTGCTGTCATTGTTAGCAATATTGTTGTTGTTGTTGTGCTCTCAGGCAATGTTGTCACCGCTGTCGTGGTCATTGCTGTTGATTATGCTCATAATAGTAATGACAATGGTGTTATTGACGTTAGCCTTACTGCTGTTGCTGCTGTTGTTGTTGCTGCTACAGCTGCCGGCGTTGTTGTTGTTGCTGCTGCTGCCGTTGCTGTTGTTGTTGTCGTTGTTGTTGTTGTTGTTGTTGTTGGGCAGTGCCCAAGTGGGCACGGGGTGATGACCTCATCGCGAGCGACGGAAATGGTGCTGCTCCTCCTGGTGATGAGGCTGGCCAGCCGCAGCGTATCGGCATGATCGATGTTGATTGAAGTGAATTGAAGTGGATTTAAGTACTGCCACTGCGCCGTAGCTAGGGCAGTAGTTGTCCAGCCCGAGTCGGCTGGTCGATGTTGTCGCCGTTGTTGTTTTTGTTTTTTTTGTTGTTGTTGTTGTTGTTGTCTAGGGCGATGGCGATGATGTTGATGTTGTTGTCGTCGTCGTCGTCCGCGGTGGTGTTGATGGATATCGGCTGTAGACGACGCCTTCGTCTCCCATTTTACCCATAGCTGCCACTAGCAGCTAGAACTCGGACACGGGTCTCACGACGCGAATGAGAATAATTACACGAAGGATCACTACTGGACGCTCGTTGAGTCTGGTGAGGTCTGTCGATGATCAGCTAGCTGGCAGACTAGCCGCATTGCCCCCGCAGCAGAACCCACTCGTCGTCGGCCTGATGATGGCGCTTCCGCAGCGACGTTCTCGCGGTCAACATATACGACAAACAACGCAATGGTGGCTTCAGCTGTTAGATTTAGGTGGCCTAGTGGTGGTGGTGGTGGTGGTGGACTACGTTAGCCCTCCTCAAACCTGACTTTGCTGCTGCCGCAGCTGCTGATGCATGCTGATTCAGATGGCTTCTAACGGAAGCCAAGGACGACACTACGTGTACACGCAGTACGCTTCGTTCATCTGCTGGCGCGCAATAAAACACGGCAATACCGGTGTCTAATCTAGCACAGCTGTCTAGTAAACTGTGCGTAGTCGTTTAGATTGACATAACTAGAATAAAACAAATCATTCACTTTCAACTCTCTCTCTCTATCTATATATATATATATATATATATATATATACATAGTTTTGTTGTCCTATGCTTGCCGTTTGTTCCCTCCTAGTGACCCAGTAAGAACAATGCTCTACTAGGCTAATCAGCCCGATAGTGTTGATGGAAGCAGCATGAATAGGAATTAGATCTTTACGGGTGCTATGTTCAGCTGTTTACCAGTGGGAAGTATTAGCAGTTGCGGTTAAGAATTAAAGAGCCTTCCAAGGCGTGATAGGATGAGAGCGAGATTACCGCGCGGGTTGTAAGTCATCAGAGATTGAGGAGCTCAAAGGTCCGTTCCGCAAACAACAATAGCTACTCTACGCAACATTGTTGTTGCTTTCTCTGAGCATTAAGAGCACCATAGTCACTGATGGCATGGTGCCGGCGATTGCCAGTCAAAGCCGTAAAACTACCGATTAGAAGTGACTGCTCACGCACACAAAATGCCATGACGACAACGGCAATAACAAAAATGTAAGCTCCTTTGGTACCGGAAACAATAACACATATTGTAACACGCTGTGCGGCAGCATGAATGTACTGTCAGCTTCATTTAGGTACTACAATCAAGCCAGATTAATCAAATTTTGTTAAAGTAAATAACTGCTATGCAGTTAGGGCTCAGACCAATTAGGCGCAAAATTAAGTAAAGAAAAATGTTGTCATAAAGAGACATATCGAGACAGGATGTGTGCACGTTAACATCTGAAAGGCATGCAATTTAAATATCATATGAAATAAATCGTATGTATACCGTGGTAGTAGGAAAATGTATAAAGTCACAATCAGTCTGCACGAATTAAGGTCTGAACAATCTGCAATACGAATGTGAATTAACTATATATATATATATATATAAATATATATATACCCCAGAATACATCTTCGACGGCAGACGCGGATCAATTGTTGTTTACATCACAAGGTCTAACCCACCAAATAACTGACTGAAGAATCCACGAGGAAACCCCATCCGGTAATCTCTACGTAACCTTTTCCTTCAACTAACATTTTTTCCCACACAACGGCAACGCTTCCCCGGGCAAAATTATACCCGCCTACAGAAAGCGCTAAAATGAAAAGTACCTCATCTAATTGAATGCTCATCAGTGCAAGTGTACACTACTAGAGAAAGCCTGCCGAGAATCCAGCTACCGAAAACGTCCTAAAATAGCCAATAGCTATCTTAGGACGTGGGCCTAAGATATATAATATACATTCCATCGGGATGCTGCAAGATGAATGCCGAAATGCGAAAGACCTGCCACCACTTGCGACGAAAATGCACGCGCCGCATAGCAAGACACCCGTCAGAACTTTCCTATCTATGGGATAAGTGCAAGAAGCACAAAGAGCCCTACATAAGGAAATTATAGATAATAAAATAGATTACTGGAACTTATTGTGCAAGGAAATCGAAGCAATCCCTTGGAGTAAAGGGTGCCAATTCCACAAAGGCCCTCTTTAAGGAAACTTTAGTTCTCACCTTCGAGCCAATCTCATTTGAAGAGATCAGAATCGTGGACAGGCGCAAACGGCCAGAAAGGCACCGGACCCAGATGCCGTCGTGCAAGCAGTACGCTCATTTTTAAAGAACCGCCCAAAGGTATTCAGACGGATAAAATGGTCACCAGCGGAGACTATCATTAGCCTTTGAAAACGGCACGTTTGGTCTTTATACCACGACCAGATAAACCTCGGTCCCCTCTGCCCCCTTCAAATCCCTCTGCACACCGCCCTATAAGTGCGCTCTCCTACCTACTCAGAGCTACTAAGCACATTCTCAATGAGCGATGAGTAATCCAACTATAAGACAAGGGTGCGTTGTCGAAAAACAAAAAATGCGTGTTACACGCTTTTGTGCTACGCACTTGTAGGCAACGGTGTGCCTCCTTTTTGCAACGCGTCGTACCTAAAAGACCGACTATCTGCCTACGAAAGCGTGGTCTATGCAGTCACGGCCGAAGTCGCCCAACGGCCCGTCCTCGAGCCAACCCTGTGGAATATAACCTACGATAAAGTATTTAGACTTTCACATATCCCGGCAGTTTTTTCCGTTGCCTATGCAGGCGGTCTGGAACTGATCGTTACCGGCCGTGACGAGAATCTGCCGGATGGAACAGCCAACGGAGCCTTGGCGGATATCCGATAACACTTACACACGTTAGGTCTCGAACTGGCTTCAAATGGAACGGAAGCAATTCTAATTAAACGGCCTGGAGGTTCTCCACAGAGCCTAAATTTACACCTGGAAAGTCACTTAGTAGCACCTACGCGCATGGTCAAAGCCAAGCCCTATTAATGTGTCCCTAGATAGAGCTCTTACAGTAACACAATATATGCGCTATGCAGCAAACAAAGCAGCCAAATCCTCAGCAGAGCTACGGAAACTACTCTTGCGGACCAGAAAAGCAACCGACTCTCGGCGCCGTCTCTTAGCATAAGTAATAGACAGCATCATGTTATACGCCGCATGCTTATGGGAGTGCACGATTACTAGAGCTACAACACGCCGCCTTCTCAACGAGGCCCAAAACCTATGCCGCTCAACATAGCACGGGCAAGTCGCACGGTTTCCACGGCAGCCATACAAGTTCTTTCCTGACAAATTCCCATGGAGAGTTAAGGAACCAGCACCAAGAAACCCCTTTTTTAACGTCTGGACAAAAGAAACACTAATCTGCAGAACAGACACCCTAAGCAAATAGAGCCTTCTACCCACCTTCGCAAATGCTAACAGGTCAAGATGGCTGTTTTCAGTAGCACCTACACATTCTGCATTGGTCAGAATGACTCCGCCGCATTGGTCAAACTGATTCCGCATGTGCAACTTAGGAGAAGCTGACGATGCCAAGCACTGCTACGAACGCTGCGCCTTTTTCAACACTGAGCAAGAACTACTGTCTCGAAACCTAAAACTGGGAAGATCCCTAACATGCTAAGTCCTTGTATAGGTGACCCTCAAAGACCATATATCCTGGTTTTGGCAAAGCATATTTGCTGAATTTATTTCCGATGCAAAAATAACTGCCGCACGACGTCGAGCAGCCTTAATGGCACTGTGGCCCGGTCAGAATGCTCGAGAGAACAGTACGGCGACCACCCCCGACAAAGGGCAAAGAGCACGACTGATTTTTAGCGGATTTGTGTGTCTCACACTACCTTAGACAACGACGCTTGGCGTGCATCATGCATTTTGATAGTTAATTTCCATTTTCTAAATATAAATATAAATATAAATATAAATATAAATATAAATATAAATATAAATATAAATATAAATATAAATATAAATATAAATATAAATAGATATAAATATAAATATAAATATAAATATAAATATAAATATAAATATAAAGATAAATATAAATATAAATATAAATATAAATATAAATATAAACTATAATATAATATATATATATATATAAATATATATATATATAATCCTGCATAATAGTGATATCGTTGCTTTAGCATTTATCAGTAACGTTGTCACTCTCGTCTTTGTTTTAACCGTTCTTAAACCAGTATTGACAATCTACCGACGATCATTGCCAACGCAGAAGTAAACATCAGAAGTCTTTCATCATCATTCAGGAATATGAATATTAAGTACATTTCTTCACGTTTAATTGGATTAAAATACAAGTCCGTTTTATCGTATTAGCTGTCAGTGTGTAAAACATTTCACGTTCGTTTCTGTTGAAGAGGTGTAAGACGATTACTATTTTGCTGTAATTGCCGTGTTTAAGTGTTTGAGTGGATATCAAAATTTCTTTCCGACGCGTGAAACATGATTCGGCACAATGAAAACGTCAGGTTCATTCGCGGCTTGTGTCAGACGCACGCGTGCGTCTTTAGGAAGATGACACTCGCTCGTAATGGAATTTAACAATCGAGCGCAACCAAGTGGCAGCCATTGTCGTTTTCATTGCAGCCCGGCCACGTCCGAAGCCTCGTCTTTCGAACGTTTCTGTAGACGCGGCCGCCGCGGCAGCAGCAGCTTTGGTGCCAAACCGAACGCTCCGCTCCGTCCGGGTCGTGGCAGCACAGAAGATGAAGCGGCCAGGCGGGAAAAGCGAGAGGAAATAAAGGGATTCCTCCTGCCGAGAACGTCGGTCGATCCCTGACACCTAGCCGGATTTTGTGCTGCTGCAGCCCGCGTCAACAACAGCGTTGGTGGCACCGTTGTTGCATAACGGAACCGTGTTATAACCGTTACGGCATCGCAGAACCACTGATTCGACGACATCGCAGAGCCACTGATCGGCAGCAACGCCATGATGACCCCATCGAGCAGGCGTTGTGGCTGCTTCAACAACAGGGCCTTCAGGCTGCCTCACACAATCGCTTCCAATGTCCGTCTTCAGCGAAGTAGACAATTGACAATTGGCGTTTGCTGTGTATGTCTTCAAATTGATGATGATGATGATCATGATCATTGGTGTCGTTAGCGGTCTTGCGCAGGCATTTATTTATGCCAGGGGATCCCTCTTTTGAACTGTCATCAGCCCACAACGATAGTTGCGCGGCTCGCAACTAATGTTGACTCACAATTGTGAATAAAATAATAATGATAATAATAGCTATGCGGTCTTGTTTTATTTCCTATGATGATGATGATGATGGTGAGGCTAGAAAGAGCACTACACATCATAGCATCGCTTCGTCTAATGATTCAAAGGTAGGTTTCGACGTCTATACAATGAGCCTTTGCTATATATATATATATATATATATATATATATATTCGAGTTGATAGACACACTTAGAGGTGGACTAGGGTATGTAACGCGTAGAAGGGCTCACTCACTGCAAGCATTCGATGCTGCGGTGTTACTATTGCAAGCGCCGCTGTGCTGCGCATTAGCTGCAAACGCGTGTTTTGCTGCCACTTCTGCACTTGTGTGAAAAATCTGCTGGCTGAGAGAACTTCCTTGTTGTTGTTTAATGCTTTTGTCTTTGGTGGCGGTGGTGGTGGTGGTGGTTGCACGCCGAAAGCATAGTGGCTGCTGAATGCTTGCTGATCCGATAGCGATCGACTTGATTCGCAGTTCGAACCGATAGCTGAGCTATTTTTGCATACGATTTTGTTTCTTTTCTGTTTTTGTTCAATTAAAGTGAATGGCCAGCGGAAGAGTTTTCTCGCGCTGCTCACAGCCAGTGCCCGCTAGTGCCGCCTGCACACGATGCTCTTTCCGGCCGCGTTTTTTTTTGACTCGCTTCTTCTCGTGCCGTGTTCTTTGCATCAGTTGCCTCAGTCTTTGGCTTATCGAGTTCGAGCTGTCGATTTCGATTAGGCCATCCCGAAAATCGGGCGAAATCATTCGATCGAGCTAGTGACATGACCGGTTCGTATGATGGAAGCGTACGAAAAACGCACGAATGTTGTGCTCCTATCCGTTGTGCGGATAGGCCGGTAGGTGTGCACGTAGTTCTCTCAATTTTCGTCGCTGTGCCGTCGAGAAGGAGCGGATGCCCTGTCTATTCGTCCGCCAACAGGTTTTGCCAGCTCTGTGCAGCCGCCAACAGGCGAGCATCCATTCTCTATTAGCGGTAAAGCAGCAAAACACCGTACGATCAGTGTTTATCACTTGTCTTTAATATCTCCCGCTCTCTCGGTGAAACAGCGTTATGTGCCATGTGTGTTGCTAACCGCTGTCGAACCAAAGTCGAACCGTTTACTGCTAGTAATACTATTTGAAGTAGTTCTAGGTAGTTCTTGAAATAATAGTAACTGTGCTGCCAACAAAATAGTTTTTGGCTGCAGATTGTTGTTTGGCTGCTATGCAACGTGCAAAATAAGCACAGCGAGAGAGAGAGAGAGAGAGAGAGAAGAGGAGTATGGGCATTCCCTTTGCTGAGCACCGGTCTTTAGACCCAACAACAGCAATAACAACAACAACAACAACAGCAAGAGCAGCAATGACGCTAGCAATCATAACACGAAGAATGATTGACTGAGTGGAGCAGCTAGGGGAGGACGACAAAGGGCAACGAGGAGACCGACGAATCGGAGGATTCGTGACGCTTTTCCTGGCTAAACACAACCAAACAAGCCAATAAGCCATCGCGGCTGATGCAGCAGCAGCAGCAGCAGCAGCAACAGTAACAGCAACAACAACAGCACCAACAACAACAAAGAGACAGCATCACGCTATTTGCGGATCGTGTTTGACGGAAACAACTTACGACCGATACGTCGCGTGGTCATCGCGTAGCCACAGCTGTTCCCTCCCACTTGTTGAGTAGCGCTAGCCGTCAGCCGGTGTTATTGTTGTCCTATAAGTTGTAGTAAAATTCCGAATAGCAGTAGTACCTAGTAGCATTACTAAGTAAAAGTCCATGCGGCTGACGAATTAAATGAACCAGTAACTACTTTTATAGGCCGCTGTTTGTTAGGTTTACCTTTAAGCTTAGCTGAGTTGTCTTCCATACAAGTAGACATACACACGCGCGCACCCATATATATATATATATATATATATTGCTAATGTCTATTCACCATTATTGGTAGATTTTCACAAAATGTACGGATTATTCTGCTCAAGTACGTCAATTACAGCAGCTGTTAATGAACTGGTGTTCACTTCTATACATTTCATTACGTGATATCGGTCGATGTCAATTTCACCACAATATTTACAAACACATTAGTTGATTTGGAAAAATTTTTCCTTTTGACAGAGATATCCGTGTCAGGGTACTTTGCAGATCACTGCTGTGTTTTGTTGCAGATCTTCTGTCTATTTGTTGCTAAGAAAAGCGGGCCCGTCTGTAAATTTTTTAACTACAAAGTTCCAGTTTGCCGTTCTCTGTGTTGTTTTATGCCTCAAGTGCTTCGTGATCAAACTGGTAATATAACGGTGCTCTAGGTCTTCTATTAGTGTGGGCTCATTGCATATTTGCAGCACCAGCGTAGATGAGGCAGTTTTGATAAATCAAGTGTTCTTTTAAGAAACATGCTTTTAATCTTGTCGACATTCTTCAGGTTGTCTAATGTCAACTTGGATGATATAGGTCTGACGCAATAAATACTTGGAAAGGATTTTGAGCTTAAATATAGTGAGTGCAGTTCTAAGGTCAACTTGCCAGAGATCCTTCAACATCATGGTTAAGGAAGTCGCCTTCCCTCTCACTTCTTCAATATGCCTAATAAAACACAGTTTGGGTGTCAGTGTTACTCCCAAGTATCTGAAGTTGTTGACCAATTTTAGTGCATGCCCACTTATCTTTATGTCATAGTCACTTTGAGCATATGCTCCTCCTCTGCTGAAACGCATCATTTTTGTTTTCGACACGTTGATGTTCAGCTTATTTTCGCAACACCATCCTGCAGTCTCATTCAAGTAAAATTGGAGATGCTGTCTCGATTTTCCTATAATAACTAAGTCGTCTGCGTAAAACACGTGGTGAGCTTTTACTTCTCGGAGGCACTTCCAAAAGCCAGCTGCATACAGTATAAATAAAAGTGGGCTAGCTGTATCACTCTGTGGCACGTCAATAGTTTGAGAAACCTCCTTGGTAATTGCGTGAGCTCTCTTTGAAATTATCATACGTTGGCCGGCTAAAATATCTCGGATAAGGTTATATATTTGGCCTTTAATATTAAAATCTTTGCAAAGAGTGAGTAATAGCCGATATATATATATATATATATATATATATATATATATATATATATATATATATCGTTTGATACAAATACTACTAAGTAATGTAAAGAAGCTGTCTGGAATGATAGATTTAACTATGGTAGAGCCAGTTGACGCACTATTTTCCACATCATCAATATGTTAAGGCTAGAACATCGGATCTACGGAGTGGTGCAAATGACTGTCAAATCCCCGAAGGCTTTACAATGTAATCTTTGCTATATAAATTACGTCAAAAAGGACAGCGAAAATTTCCAGTTACATGCGGCCATTTTCTATATATATAAATTCAAAAAGTCCTCACTGCCAATCAAGAAGAACCAATAGATTTTGAGCTCATGATTTTAGAAAGCGCAATAGGATAGAGCGTCTAGCAAAATTATCCGTCCGTCCGAGGTCAACCTCTCATAAAACACCAGTCATATGTTTGTCGAACCTATTAGTGTTATAGATCAGAATATTTGCGTTTTATCTCTTCTGTTTTAATACGTAGTCCGCAGAACCATTGTTTAGACGTAGGTAAGAAGAAACCGCAGTGCGGGAAACCGTGGCATAGAGGGGTTCAACATGGTGTCTAATTGAAGGAATGGCAAATCCTTGTGTCCTCTAGAGTTGCCTTACTCGTCCCGCTGAAAAGACCGTGCGACTTCCTGGAAACGGAATAGATCTTCCCTGGCAGATTTGTTTTAATCATTTATTTGATATTTTGTTCTACTATTGTCTTCAAAGCCCGTGTTCGTACTAACAAGACAATACACACAGAAACTAAAACCCAATTTGGACCAATAGGCTAGTGTAAATAGGCGGTTCCTTCAGCTAGCCGTATGTACGTCTTAAATCGGAATAGAGGTATTTCGATACCTGAGGAGAGTCTTTAATTTTACTCACGCACAACAAATGTTTCGCTGTTTGCTACACTCGGTGCAGAATGATTGTAATGGTGTGTCAATTATATGCGGATGATCTAGTCGTATATGTCAATTTCACCCACAGCAGGCGCCTGGTACGCGTTGCAGGTATGTTGTCGAAGACATTTTCTTAAATTGCCTCAGAAGTTATCTGTAGCGATTGCCATTTAGACAACAATTGGCAGATCCGAAGGTAGTCCCTGTGCCATCATATGGTATTATTCTTATCTGCAAGTGTCTGAGCGTGCAAGGCGCTGCTCTATTAGACGGCGTCAAACCTACGTTTCTAAAGCGAGTGGTGGCACTCTACAAGTTCAACCAGCAATGGGCTGGCGTACTTTTTGAGCGGGTCCGCGCTCTTCGCCAATGAACTACAAAGCTTTCTGAAAACCGCGTCATTCAAGGAGCTAACCTTCGCTAAACAAGATTTAGCATCGATACACGCAGAATTCTTCTTGGCAACGGCTATGATATCAGATGCGTGGACAGCGACTTTTATGCCTGCCCGTTGCAGAGCTAGGCTTGCTTTCACCAAAACCTAGTTAGGAAAAAATAATACAATGAGCCAGCTGAGACCTGTAGATGCCGTCTTTGGCATCAAACGTTTCCCTCAGTACTATTTCTCCAACAATACTAGAACTCCCGCATACCGGTCAACCGCTGTTAGGAGGGTTATGTCTGCCCACACGGAGGAGGCTCCGTCTTCTCGGGCGCTAGCTCCCGATGATGAGTCGTCATCTATATCGTGACCCCCACAGGGCCGAGTTCTTCTGCCGGCTCTTATTGAAGCCGAACTTTGAGTCTGACCGAGATCTCTGACCGAGATAATAAATAAAACCACACAAATGTATGGAAACAGCACGTTTATTTTAGAGTTCTATACGCTTATGCGGTGAACCGTTCATGCATCAACGCGTTAGGACATAGGTTGCTTAGGGTCGATAATGGAAATGGTCTTTCTTTTATGCATTGCAAGAGACAGCTACTGCCTTAGATATTTGTCCTCCCTGTCTCGTGTTTTTTCTCGCTCAAAATGCATTTTGCCAGCTGACATAGGAATGATATTGTGCTTTTGCTGGCATAGCTCAGGGTTTTCATGGCCTCTTGGGTGTTCAGGGATTTTATTAAACTATGGCAGCATTATAATATTGGATTACGGTATCAATCAGCCCTGACATCCTGGCTCTATTCTTTTAGTAGAAGGGGGTTACTGTGCAGGACACCGTGAAGTCCCCGATCAAGCTTTTAACATGACAGAATATCATAATAGAATATTGACGCCAGCAAGCTTTTAACATGACAGAAAATCATAATCGAATTGTGACGCCATAAATCGTTTATCCATTATTAACTTAGCAGCTAAACTGTGCAAACGACGTTTAAGTTTAGCGTATATAATTAAGTCTTTTTAACGCTTGATTCTTCTATAGAGGGGGACATGCACTTGCTTGTAACTTGATGGTTTGAGGTAATATGGGACTCAAAGCCTAAACCCGCCTCTTGTACCGCTTAGCTGTATGGAGAGTCCTCTCGAGAGTATTACCAGCGCTACCAATTAGCATTTTCGACAGCAGATATCATAAAAAGCTATTCGAACACACTTTGAGGTCAGAAATGACAACCTTCGATTACGTACCTGCTTGCCATGTGTTGTATCGAGAATGACAGGTAGTGACCGTTTTTGTTTATACCATGAGCCAGACTATAGCGCTCCAATAGAACAGTGTTCGAGAGTCGCCTATTTAAAATCGACGCCGATGTGATGCTCGTGAATGCCATGACAACGTTTGGCTTTTCGAATGGCAACACTGGAACGTTAGGTGCCTAAGCGACTGTCGCTACTGCTTGCGTTGTTTGCTGCAGCTCTTCGAGGTCCCCAGCCACGATCACTACGGCGAGGCCGTTTGTATAGGCAATGGAGTTAGGATCTGAGCGACGAAGAAAACATAAAACCTCATCAGAGGTAATGTTTTACAGAATTGGCCTTAATATTCAAACCTTGGGACGCTCCGGCCGACAGGTAGTGCGTTTCCTTATCGTGTGCAAAGTTAAAGCAAAGAAAAAGTGCACATAAGTATAGATGAGCAAGTTGGTGGGAGAAGACGCGTACGCTAATACTAGTCATACCGATATAAAATTGGAATTTTGTAGCAAAATCGTGTTTTAATCATTCAAAAATCACGGTAATTGATTCCAAGATTGCCCATCGCTAGATATGCATGCCTCCAATCTTTTGGGTAAAGTATGAATTCCTTGCCTGAAGTAATTTTCGTCTTTTGTGGCAAACGAATTATTGAACTAAATTCCAAAATCTTCATAAGAAAAGAAGCGCGGCTCAGCCAACGCGTGTCCCACCGACGCAAAGAGATAGCACAGCGCGAGAGAAAATGTTCCTGATCCGGGCCTGCTTATGGTTTCTTTTTGCATGTCATGGAAAATATTCGTTTTGTGCTGTCTTTGGTGCCGTTCTGGTTGTTTTTTCGAGCAGGACTCGGCTCAAATCTATAATTTGCTGTTTGTAATGAGCCGCAGTTCTAACAGTTCATAATGCACCACGCTTCTACTAAGCACAGAGTATTTGCCCGTGCAGTCTCTCTCGTAGGAATCTCGAAATAGATCCACTTACCATCTCCGGTCACGATCCAGTAAATAATTTTTTTGTGCCTAGAGAGCAGAATCTCACACGTGTTTTTTCGATTCTCTTGCAACGTTTGGTCTCGCCGTAATTACTGCTCAGAGACGTGAGACATCGTACGTTTATTCCTGAGGTCGCGTCTACGGTAGAGATAAAATTGGTTGACTTTGACGGACGCCAAGCCTAGTGTCGCCTCATATTAAAGCTAACGAGCAACAGAGGTTGCAGAAGTGCACAAAGTGTTACATTTTAATACCAGAGATTTGACTGAAGAGCGCTGAAGAAAAACTGTGACGCAGTCACACAAGTCAAACGGGGTTATATAGAATTTGTCTTCTGCCTGGTCTAGTGCTACGCCGCAACCAGCCTAAAGTAAGCGCTGGTACCGCTACTGCCTTCCAGAAGATCTTGAAGTTTTAAATCTATTGAAACCCCAAAGATTCTGCGCGTGCAATTGATGCTCGAGTATATTAGACATTTACCTCCAAGCGGCCTTCTGCTTATCTAGATAATTATTTGAGTCCGATATCTTGACTGAGTTATTAATCAGTTCTTTCTACAGGTGAGGGTGTCCTGTGCCTGTAAAGAGGCTGGTATTCCTGAACAAACAATTCTTTGTGAGCATTACTGGTGCACTTTTCCTTGGGTTATAAGGTTGGATCTATTTCTTCTCCAAACAAAGATATTGTGGGTTACAGTTTATTTAGTTCATTGTAGTTTCACGTTTAAAGCACAATGTCATATACGAACAACAAGGCAGGAATTGGAAGCCCTCTGCTCTCTTTATTCATTCAGAAGTTCCCTCGGAATCGCGCCCTGCACCCGGCTCCACTCAGTAGTAACGTGGCTTTGAGTGCGTTTATATGAAGGAGAAACAGGATCGGGCCAAGTGGACATTGCTGCCGGTGACCCATCCTAGTCTGTACACGATCTGAGGCATACTCACCGTGTATCAGAATTACTCTGTTATCGGTATACAGCATGCTCAGTAGTGCAATTCATTTTACGGTACACGATCACGAAACTTTAACGCACCGGCGCACACATCGTTACTGATTTTGGATTATTTAATTTCGATGATTTCTATATTTCCGCAACTTTGCTATTTACCGGTCTTGGTTCCGTGCGATTTTTCCTATTCCAACGAGAAACAATTAAAGGGTCAATGTTTCGAGACCATAGATGAGATAAAGAAAAACGCCGGAACCACTCAATTCGATTTCAAAATATGCGTTAAACATTTTTTTTCGAAGAGTGGGAGAGAAAGCTGCACAAGCTCATTGCAGCAAGCACGAGCCATTTTGAAAGGACCAACAACACTTTGGGAGATTAGATAAATAATATTTATTTCATAAATGTATACCAGACCTTTTGGACCCGCCCTATATATTCCACTCAATTCCGAGCCTGAGAGAAACGGGTTTATTGGGCTTTTAAAAACCGCCTTTCTTGCCAACGTAGGTGAACTAGGCATTGCCAAAGTCTCCCATTTAAGAAACGGGCATAGACTTTCTGGGTATTTTTTTGCAAATTTGTGAGGTGAAGCCATTCAGCCTTTATCCCTATGTGGCAATGACAATATTTGACATTAAGGTGTTGGTCATTAGTTCAGGGTTCGTCGGGAACTTATGCTGGACTAACATAGGCTTTCTCTAGCTGATGATAGATAATTGTTGCAGGGCAACGGCTAACCGGGCGTAATACTTATATATGTACCTAACATTACCTTATCTGGTTTGGGTATCACAGATTCAAGGAGAACACAGTTTAGTGATTTTGTAAGTATGTATAATCCTCCTTCCTGATTCGTACCTATGGAGCACAGCTGTAAAGCTCAGGCTCGGCATACGATAACGCTAATAGTAAAACGTAAGCGTAAGAAAGGCAAGTGGCATGTACAATGTCCGATGCAAAAATAACCCAAAAATAACGATTATATAAATCGGTGTTCATGATTAAATCTTAAAATAATGCTTAAATTTTAGTCATTGTCAAATTTACAATTTAATATACTAGCCTCAAGGCTCAATGTACACAATGAGTCAATTATATACTTGTTAAGTCAACATTTAATAAACATTTAAGGTACCATTTTAGGTACAGCTAAACTAGTGTGACAAAAGGGACTCCTTATACAAACAAGCGTAGCCCATTGTTAGAATAAATAATCTTAGAAATTCGAGTCGTCTCTAAGGTTCCTAATGCACCACCGCTGTTGTATGTGTCCTACCAACAACCATTCGGACCTAGGGCATGAAACATTCTCTGGCATAAAAATAAACGTAATAATGACACAAATATAGGTTCCGCGTACTCAACAATGTCATTCTTCAGACTTACGTGAGTTAAAGTCAACATTATAAATATTTATTGCACAAGGCGTTTAGTGGCCTATACAAGATACTCTTCGCTCTTGTAAATGACTTCTTGATACAAAAAATTGCAATGAAGTTTGGGGTAGCTCAAATAGACAAATCTTGCATACTGTATAATAATTTAGTACCGTATTCTTGCATTTTTAGTACAGGTATTAAGTTTGGATTTTAAAATTACATATAAATATAAATATAATATTGTCATTATATCCAAGTTTAACATTTACGCGACTAACATACCAAAAACATGCCAAGAAATGGTAGCCATGCACAAATTACCTTGAGTATACATGCCGACTAGTCCATGTTATTTTAATCCCAAAGCTCCCTGGCGAGATAAATAAATGTGCTACCTTTGCCGAAGTCTAGGGCACTTTCCCTACCACTATAACAAAAATTGCGGAAATAGTCCTATAACAGGCAAATTAAGCCTGCTTCGTGATTGTTTCCTTTACCGGACCACAAACCACTGCCAAATATATCCGAAGCGGTTTCTTGCTATCCGCGGCAACCAAAGAACACGCTTCATGTATGGTGTAAGATATCTATCCAGCTGGGCAGAAATTGCCGCTGAGGAATGACCCCACACCCTGCCAAGGCTGTAGCTCAACACTAGTACAATCTTAAGCTAAAAAACTGCAAGACCAGGCCGTAGGTGAGGGGCACTGAGTATATGCATGCCTCCGACTTGTTCAACTTTAGCTTTCCATTCTGAGGCAACGTTTTCTAACAGAATTGTATGCGTCATCTTCAACCTCAGTTGAGCTTCTTCAGCAGCTAATGCACAGCCTGACGTGACGTACACGAAGCGGCTTGAACCGACAAGCAAAGTACAGGCTTCATTTACATTGTGAAACATATGTCAAGGAAGCCAAAGTTTGCCTAAGTGAGGCATCTCCTTACTCTGTAAAATCCATACATCAGTATTGGAACAAACTTGATGTGGAAACGTACCACTACCGCCGGTACAGGCAGTCGCTGGACGTCGCCTGCCGCTCTCTAATGAAAGACTAAAGCTGTGCGCACTGTCTCGTCGATGTGAGCAGTTACGTTCCAGTATTTGGAGCCGAAGCACCAGGCAAAGAAAACAGTTGACGAACTCCAAATGTTAAGCGAGGCAACATATAACCTCTTTGACAGCCAAGCGGCATCATCTGAATTTCACGGCTCTCCTCATGACGTTTATTTCTAGCCCTCTCTCGATAAAGAACATCTCTGCCAATGATGGGATATGCTCGATTGCACTCAGGTCGTGATAGGCGATGTCATATTGTAACGACGCTGCTACCGAATGTAACATTGTCACTATGCTGAGTGAACTGGGGATGTAGACTCAACAAGACGGCAACTACAACACGAGAGGCCCAAGACAATGAACGATGACACACGACCAGACGCCTGGTGCGTAACACGGTTGAGAAGAGATTGATTTTCAGCCATCCTCCATCGGTCTATTTGTTAGTTCATATGGCACCGCGGCTTGCTAGCACCCTAGAGGGTGTCCAATTCCGCTCTCAAGTCGGTCGAAATTTACAACGGTTTGTGCTTGTTTCGTATAGCAATACAGGTAAATTAGGGTTTGACTCGGATTGAGCGGCTTATGTTGACCCTCTCCCGTTATCGGCCGGTGATCGCTTGGACGGTGGAGGACGTTGAAGTTTCGGCGCGAAAGGCTATGGCCATCTTCGGCTGGCTGGTTGAGACATGTATCGGGTGGTGAACGTTGGAACCGTTGGGTCCGTTGAGGTTTAGCGCATACATCACAACAATGGCCTTTCAGTACTCCTGCGAAATAAAGTCGACAAACTCGGCAAGCAGAAGGTTGAGGGAGACGCAGCCCAGTGGGTACCCTAGCGAGGTTACCCTTGCAGGGTCAGTGGGTACCTAGTAAACACCTACATTACGGCTCACCTCGAGGCTGTTAACGCTAAACGTGAGAGGTTTGCTCGCATTGCTTGTAGCAGCCAACTGTAAATCGTCTCTCCACCGTCTATTTCTTATTTAAATTTGAACTACTAGCCAAACATTATTCAGTAATCATCTATTGTTTTGTATATCACGGAACCAGATCACGTAAAACATAACAACTATAGCTGTCGAAAAAGCTTAGTTACTCGGCAACTATGTCACGCAGCACTGCCACTTTGGTACAAAAAGGATGGACATTCAATTGCTATTGCCGGAGATTAATCTCTTGGGCGTACATTTTTGTCGTAATGGCAACATTTTACGGTTGTGCACGTGAAAGCGTTGACGTAAGACATAACAACATATCGACGTTTTTCACGATTAATAATCCTTAATCTATTCGCCTTTCGCTACGCAAGCTAGCGAAGGGCCTTTTATCCTTCAGATATAGTCCGCCGAACACGCCGGCATGATCGGTTTCTTCACGCGTGAACTGGTTATCCCGCAAACGTGGAGTTTGCACAACTCTGTAGGAGAAAATAGGGCTGAATAACTACTTTTGTAAATTTCATCGTAACTTCTAAACAAAACGTTTTCGCTCCCTCCTTTCATTGAGAAATTTTATTTTCTTGCCAAGTTACCAAACCTTACTTTATATATATATATATATGTATATGTACATATATATATATATATATATATATATATATATATATACATATATATGTACATATATATATATGTATGTATATATATATATATATATATATATATATGTATTAGCTAAGTCAAAAAGTTCGTCGGCTTTCTGGGACCACATTTTTGAAATTCCCGAGCTCTGCAGCAGGGCCGCCTGAGAGTGCGGCTGGGTGTTTACATTCAGGAGCAGACCCGTGGCGGCGCGACGGTATACCGGTTCCAACTTTACCGTTTCGTTTGCGGAATTGGCAGCTGTTTGCAATGGAGGACAAAAATACGCATTTTCAACACATTATGTTGTTCTCCTACCGTGAAGGCATAAGTGCAGCGCAAACAACCCGGAGGATATGTGCAGTCTACGGCGAAAACGCAGTACACAAATCCACAGTCGAAAAGCGATTCGCTTGTTTCAAAGCTGGAAACTTCAATCTCGAAGATGAACCGAGGTCAGGACGACCCAATGTTGTGGAGACCGACGAAGTCATAAGCCTGGTTACTTCGAGCCCAGGTTTGACCATAAAAGAAATTGAAGATGTAACGGGAGTCTCCCACGGAACCGTTTGGAATCGCCTCCATGATGCAGGTTTCTCGTGCAAGCGGAATATCTGGCTACCACACGACCTCAATGATAGGCAGCTTGAAGGGCGAGTCGATACCTGTCACGCACTTCTCCGGAAGAACTCGAATGAGCCATTTCTGAGGAGATTGATAACCGGCGATGAAAAATTGATACTCTACAGAAACGTAACACAGAAAAGAAGTTGGGTCTCCAGAGGTTCTCAGGCCGCAGCTATCCCTAAACCCGAAATTCATCAAAAGATGGTTATGCTGTGCTGCTGGTGGGACTCTAAGGGTGTCGTGTATTTTGAGCTGCTTCTAATGGGTCAGACGATCAACTCCGTCGTCTACTGCAGACAACTCGAAGATTTGAAGGCTGCAGTAGCAACGAAGCGCCCGGAATTGTCAAACAGGGGGGGCGTCACTTTTCAACATGATAAGGCGACACCACACAAAAGTTTGGCCACCCGGCAAAAATTGGCGGAGTTTGACTGGGATGTGCTGCCGCACCCAGCTTATAGTCCCGACCTCGCACCATCTGATTATCACTTGTTCAGGTCTCTCCAGAACTCCCTTGACGGCACAATATTTGAATCTTTGGAGGCTATAAAAAATCACCTCACTCAGTATTTCGACGAGAAGGACAAGACGTTCTGGGAGAAAGGAATCATGGATCTACCGAGGCGATGGGCGAAGGTTATCGAACAAAACGGTCAATATATCATTGAATAAAAATACTGTTGTCTGCATAAATAAGGCTCTTTAAAATCGGGTAAAAAAGCCGACGAACTTTTTGACTTACCTAATATATATGTCTATATATATATATATATATATATATATATATGTACAGGTAGTTCAATAAGTTCTTAGAATGAAAACCAAGAATTTTCCAAATCATGTTTTTAAATTTATCTTATTCGATATACTCCCCGAGATGCTCAATACACTTTTCCCACTAAGATTTCAGAGCTTTTATACCTCTTAAGTAGAATTCCGCGTCTTTAGACTGAAAATAGGCATTGACAGCAGCCTTAACCTCTTCATTGCTGGAAAAACGCTTTCCACCGAGAGTATTCTTCAAATGTCCGAAGAAGAAATAATCAGAGGGGGCCAGGTCTGGAGAATAGGAAGGTTGTTCAATAAGTTCGAACCTCAGTTGGGCCAGTTTTGCCGATGCTTGCCGGGATTTGTGTGCAGGAGCATTGTCCTGGTGAAACAGGACAACCTTCTTCTGCTAAGCGGGCCGTTTCACGATGAGTTCTTGCTAAAGGCAGTCTAACAGTCTTGCCTAATATTCTCCTGTGATCGTTTTACCGCTCTCAAGGTAGTCGACCAGCATTATTCTACGTTGGTCTTAAAAAACTGTAGCCATCACCTTTCCGGTCAATGCCGTTGTCCGCACCCTCTTCGGAGGTCCTTCATCAGGTGCACATCATTGGCAAAATGCTTCTTGGGTCTCGGGAGTGTAGTGATGGACCCAGCTTTCCTCGACGGTCATGAATCTGCGCCAAAAATCCGACGGATTGTTCGACATCTTGGCCAAATTTCGCTGTGAAGCGAAAACAGGCGCGTTTTTTTGGCCTTGGTTGAGCAAATGCGGCAGCCATTTTTCTCTGAGCTCTTTCATCTTCAAGTTTTTGTGCAGGATGAAATGCACACTACCCAAACTGATCCCCAAGGCCTCCGCTGTCTCCCTAATGTTCACTCGCTCATCTGCGGCAACGATTTTCCGCACCTTTTCCACGTTTTCCTAATCAGTTTCCGTTTTTGGGCGTTTTGAACGTAGTTCATCCCGGTGCTCCTGCGACCTCTTTTTAACTCATTAATTCAGTTGGAAACAGTGGCAAAACATGGCGCAGAGTCACCGTACACCTCGTCTAACTCAGTTTTCACTTGGGTCGCATTCCAACCTTTGAAATAAAATGCTCGATAACCACTCGAAACTCTTTTTTCTCAATTTTTCAAAATCACGCCGATACGTTGCACGGGAAAAGCGATCAAACGAAATCGCAACGGCCAATCACCATAATATTTTGACTGCTGGCAGTCGAAAAGTTGCAGTTCCTAATAGCGGTAAAAGCGCGCCAAAATTCGAATTCTAAAAAGCTCATTCTAAGAACATATTGAACTACCTGTATATATATATATATATATATATATATATATATATATATATATATATATATAAATATATATGTATATATATATATGTATATATATATATATATATATATATATAAATATATATGTATATATATATATGTATATATATATATATATATATATATATATAAATATATATGTATATATATATATATATGTATATATATATATATATATATATATATTGGTGTGTAAGTTATGGCTTATTAATGAAAGTTAGAACCTGCGTTTGTAAATATTTTATTTTCACGAAACAAGTTTCTGCCCTGGCTTAAAACGATTGTAACTGCTGTTGCTCTAGAGGGTCCTTAGACTGCACCGGAAAGGCTATTTCTAGTATCGGCCGTGCTCATCGCCGAGGATGGCTTATTTAAAAATACACCCGAACAAAATAAGACAAGCCAAGCGGCTCAAGATTCTTTATGTACACGCATGTCCCCCGCCGTTACCTTATAGGTACATAATTTAGTGACGATATCGAAACGTATTTGGCAACGTTAGTCACATTAGCTTGGTGTCGATCGCACTGCAAATGAATGCAGAATGATTTTTTGATAGTGGAATATTCAAATGCAGTCTATCTGTGTTTCATATAAACCTGTTCTGGAGCGCGTTACCTGGGAACGGTGCAACAGGGTGTTCATGAAGAATAGGCTGCCGACAGGCAATTTTAGGTTGTCACAGAAGGCAGGGAGATGCGCGGAAGGTGGTGGCGTTTAAGGTCGAACGGCCCCTGCAATCTCACTAAGATAAGTGCCTGTCGCGTGCCAGCAGGCGTCTTTTAGCAAATTTTGACGTCTATAAAGGGCTCAGAAGGAGCTGCCAAATAAAATTACGCATATATATAATTTTAAATACAGCTACATATATATATATATATATATATATATTTAACTTCAAACGTAAGCTCTAGACTACGTATTGATTGCACGTGTGAAACAATTTGTTGTGCAACTTGTATGCGGGGCTACAGTCGCAAGCCTGATTAGACGTACATGTATCTGCGGGGATTGTTCTAGACTTTCGACGATCTATCTGGGTTCTGGCTGAAAGCGCCCTCTAGTAAGTGGTGAATCAATGTCATGAAGTCCTGGACAGATGGCGCCACTGCAAGCGCTAGGCTCGTTGCCGTTGCGTTCGAACAGCAATTTTGCAATCCCGAATCCTTGCTTCTTCGGCCTGAGGTCATGTTGTCACCACCACAACCACCACCATCACCCTTTCCCGGGCATAGGTGTGAGTTGTGTAAATGCGAGTATGCATGTATGTATGTAGGAATAAATATATGTAATTCCGTGGGCACGTCTCTGTATTGTGTGGGTGTTATGTCTGTCTGTGTATATGTGTGTGTCTACAGCACAGGTGTAGGTATGTAGGGAATGGCCTGCGGTGTGGTCGGCCACACACCGTTGCGAGACTGCGCAACCGATTCGTCGGCCAGTCAGCTAGCAAGCAGGCCACCAAAGCGGCTATGGGTGAAGGGCGCGAACACACAAGCTCATACACACACACACAGACACAGATGCATAGACATACACGTAGGACACAGCGCCGTCACACAGCGCGCTGTGTGTATCATACATACGTTGACCCAGACACTAGCAGGACAAAACAGACAGACCAACAACACCGCGTCGAGAAGCGAAGGGCCTGAGCGCGGCGGCCAACAATAGGGCCCGGGCCTGATCAGGCCCCCCTCTCTCCCTCTATATATATATATATATATATATATTTCGCTCGCGCACGCGCTTCCTCCCCCTCCCCCCTCCCTCCCTCCCTCTTTCTCAGACACTCTATGACGACACCGACTCATCAGTGACGTCATTGAGGGCCGACGTCACTCTGACGTCACATGGCGGCCAATTCGTTCTCGTCGTCGTCATCATTCGAGAGAAAGCTGAGTTTGGACTCCACACGCGCGACGGTGGTGGTGGTGGTGGCGGCGGCGGCGGCGGCATTGACCACGTTACCCGTACTTACTGAGGCGAGCGGTAAACGTCAGACATTGTTTGCAGCTCTCGAGACTTCGGCCAGCCAAAATTCCCGAAAACTCTCTTTCCCTTCGGCGGGCGACGGAACGCGTTTAAGCCTTTGGCGCGTCCAATACTCGCCGGGACGATGATGTCCACACATAGAGCCGTTCGAATGCGATTTGGATTTCTAACTTTACGAACTAGTGATCTCTCCAACTGTTCACTGTAAGTCAAATTTGTGTTTCACATATCGAACGATGATGCAATAACAGCGACGACGACGACGATGATGATGATGCTGATGATGGTGTTATTGACAGTGGTAATGGCAGTAGCGACCATGAATGAAAATGACCATCGTTTGCATAACGAAAGTACACCATTGAATCAATGTCAAGATTTGTTGCTATCCAAGTGTCACCTGTGGCCGATCATTGCTCGATAACAGGCTAGAGCGCAGGAACGGCAAGGGAAGCCTCGTTGGTGACAGACATCATACAAGATACGCGAGCCGAAGCGACAGCACGGAATCACGTCCATGGTCGCAGTTGAAGCGCTAGTCAATTTGTTACTTATTAGCAAAGCAACTCAAGAAGCCAAACGGGCTAACTCTTCAAAAGCAAACACATTTTGCCAGCAAATCGGGCCTGTGATTCATGACGATGGTGGTACTAATGTTATGGTAGTGACGAAGGTGGTGTAGTTGCCTGTGCGTGCCGGATAATATTTTTGACGGTACTCCTCCTGCTGATGCCCTGCTGAGTGACGACGCTTGGGTACTTTGTTGTTGTTGATGTTGCGTCGGCTGATACTAACGCCGGGTCAAGACGAATGCAGGCTACCGAGATGATACGATGATGATGGTGATGATGATGATGACGACGATCATCATTATTATCAGTCTCTCAGACATAGTCTCGCCTGTAGCCTAGGGTGGCGCTCGATGCGCTGCCCAATGGAATTCGAGAGTGAGAAGGCGACTCGTCACCCAGCCCGCAGCAGGGCCCGGCGAGGAGGGTCTCTGCAGGACCTGTGCGCCGCCAAACGACAGCCAAAGCCACTCGATTGTCGTGCATGACTTCGTGAGGATACCGACTGTTTTTCGTTCGCTCGTTCGTTTGTTGTTTGTTGTTTGTTGCTGGCGTCGTTGCGCTAACCGCGTTGCGATGTTGCTTGGGATGAGATCACATCGTAATGGTACGTACTCCTCTTTGGCCTGAACAAGGACCACGGCATGAGAAAGCCCACATCAGAGTGATGTGGCTCTCAACGTGAACGTTGAGACTCGAGAAGCTAAAACGACAAGCGAAGGGCGATTGTTGTCAAATTTTGCCTTCCGACATTTTGGTTCATCACACCCGCGCATATGTATGTACGGTCTTCTAGTGTGTGGCCTCCATGCAGTGGCGATACTCCGTACTTGGATAGCCTTACCTTGAACTTCAAGACCTCCTCCCCCCAGTTCTTACCTTGTCATCTAAACGATAACCGGACAGCGCTAAAGTAGATCCGCGCCGACGCGGACACATTAAGGACAGTTCAAATCGCTACTCTCTTTGCATGAAAATGCGATGCAAATTTTGTGAATGGTGTCTGAGGTGTTCTGTGAACGTTTAACCTCATCATTTTAGCGTCATCATTATCATTAATTTACAGTTATTAGAATAGGTTTACAATTTAAACGTATCAATATATATATATATGTGCGGACGAAGCTTACTCGTCATTTTATTTGCAGTTTCTAATTTAGGTATACAACTTAAAAGTATGAATATATATATATATATATATAAATCGTATATTTCTTCTAAAAGTTCACCAACTCCGCCCTTGATCGTATAGTTTGTTGAGTGTGTATGCGTTAGTGTAAGGGCGGTCTGTTCTACCTTAAGGAACTCTATGTCTGTCGGGGTGGTCTATGTAAGAGAGCGAGGCCAGAGGCGGTGTCGACCGAGCACGGCCCAGACAGGCAGCGAGCAAGATTGAGAATGCCTTTGTTCTCCACGGGGTGTAGAAAACCAAAACAAAGACGTGCACGCCTTCTGCACCCAGGGGAAGGGGACAGGGCACTCTCTCTCTTCTTTTTGCACGCTCTCTCCTTCTCTCTTCTTCTCTTTAGACTCACCGAGTAGGCGAACGGGCCAGAGGGTGGAGGCGCTCTTGCTTGTCGGTGGTGTCTGGCATCGTCCCCGTGAAGGCGTCTTGATTTGCGGGGGGTTTCGATCTCAGCCATTTATCATCGTGTGGCCTTCGATCCCCACCGTCCCCTTAACGTCGGCCGATGATACCAATGATGCCCGTTCGATCGCGATACGGCTTGCTCTTTGCTGCTGCCTATGCTTCTATTGCATGCTCTTGGTGAAGGCAAAACCAGTAACACGCGACTGCACAATTGCGTCGCCTTGTTGTGTCCTTGGTTTGTTCTGCCCTAAAGTTAGGGCCCCAATTGTCATTGCTGTTTGCAAGCTGAAGTGGCGCTGAAGGCCGTCGCGGGGTTTGAGCAACTGTCTAAAAGCAAATTGCTGCGACCCATAAAGTAACTGGGCAGCCGTCTTGTCTGTAAAGGGCATGCACCCTCACATCAACACGTATATTGTAGGGTTTGATGAGGTTTGTGTAATCAGACCGAGACATAGCGACATAGCGTGAATATGTAGAGCTATTCTAATTAGCCCCATTCCTTAACTGAACTGGAATTGCTATCCACTCCGAGAGATTAAAGTACAACATCTACAAGCGACAACGAGCGGTGGAAAATGGGCTACAAAAACCTAGGCCCGTGCGACAGTAAGGCAGGGAACGACGGCGTTTTCAATTTGGAGTTCTTCGATGCAAATACTTGGCCAAATTCACAACTCTCTAACGTCATTAGAAGAGTTTAAGTAGTTTGATCAGTTATTTTGTTGCTCTACTAAATCTGGTTTCTACTCTAAAGGAAAGTAAACGGCTGGAGTTGCGTCTTGTCCTGTCGAGCTCACACAACAAGATCGATCGCCACTCCCCGGCAATGCTCGATCCCAAGTTTTGCATGACTTGTAGTTGTGTGTCCAGAGCTTGTTATAACCTGAATCGTTTTAAAGCCATATTTCCTACGACGTTGCTGCCAGAGTAAAACACCGAGCCGCACTTAAGCGTAAAGCTGTCAATAATTCCATCCTTATCAACAGGCCATTAGAACTAGTTGGCATTCTGTGAGACTTCGTTTCGTGAGGACGTTCTTCGTCGATCTGCCTTCGTGTGTGGAATCATACTGTAGGTTGCTTGATGACACTACTACGGCTGCTGTGCTGCTGCAGCTGGAGCTTAGTATAGAGCAAATATTTGTACTAAGCGGCTGACCAGGCCGAAGCTCGGGTGAGGCTCACTTTTCGACAAACGTCATCTGTTCTGTGTGCGTCCTGGCCTATATTCTTCGTACTAGTTGTTGCTGTTGTTGTTGTAGTTGCCGTTATAGCTGTATCGTTTTGTAATCTCACTGAGAGAATAAAAAAACATACAAACACGGCTGTGCGCTCGAATGGACGATGGATGGCTTGTTGTGTCCGAGTTTTAGATGGTACGAACATCGTTGTTATTTTTGGAGCGCAGAATAAGTGAGTTTCTGTCTAGTCTAGCGGCTGGTGACAGCGAGAGTGTCGGGGGGGAGGGACCTAAGGAAGCGGATTTCGCTACAGGAGCAGGCGGGCAAGTTTGGAAGCGACTGTTGCTCCACTGATGTGGAAACGCCGCAGACATCCTCAACATCCTGCACATCTTGCCCCTCAGGCCATGCTTCAACGTCAGCGAAGGAAACAGCAAAGCACATCTGGCCAGAGACAGAGGGGTCTGTCCGCCTGCCGACGCGATACTGGGCCGTCCACCTAGAGGCTAACTATCACACCGAGACCAGCGACAATTATGCGAGTACTCAATTATGTCTCACTAGACACAAACATAGACACCCCTCGCCCCGCATCAGTGGCCCGATCCCACTGCGCATCACGGCCGGCCGCTGTAAACGTTTTTACCTTGAAGCACTGCCGCCAGCTATGTGGGCGCGTTGGGCTGAGAGCATAGAGAACTCGGCATGCCGATCTTCTTACGGGTAGTTAGCTCCTCATCGGATCGGCATTTGCACGTAGTCTGACGGAAAAACGCGCCCGAGTTTATAGGAGACGCTTGTCGGACAACCGACTTGGTGCAGCTCCAACGTCAAGTGCAATACGAAAATAAGCATTGCATATCATTTCGGCGTCACAATGGAACAAATAAACACAAGTGAGCATCGTGTGTATATGTAGACGTGTTATATATATATATATATATATATATATATATATATATATATATATATATATAGTGTGTGTATCATGACCACTATATATATATATATATATATAGTGTGTGTGTATCATGACCACGTAAAGTGGCATAATAGCACAACGATGCACTTGCTTTTGATATATCGAGGATTGGAATCTATGACAGGGTATGTTTGAATTAATTTCCGTGGCTTTAAAGGCGAGTTTCCAAAGTGGGTTAGTTTTGGCCATTACCCCAAGAAAGCATAGCAAATATTTCCCTATATTGATGATGCGATTGTGAAATGATCGGCTATTGTTAAAACATTGATTAACATCTAATGTTTGTTATTCTGTTGTCTCGGCGGAATCGCGTGGAAAAGGAAAGGTGATCGATGTCTCTGCTCTATCAATGTTATGCCGGAACAACGCACAACTACTTTGGAGCTATACTTTTTATATCTTTAGTTGCAAACTTGGATTTCTGTTAGTGCAGAACCTCCCAATCCCCGTAATTTCTTCTGAATACTTTGATCTTAATATAAGTTCGAAATCTGTTGCTTAATTTGAGCCCAACAATCCTGCTCTACACATTGCTACCGCTACTGGTGTTTGATAGGATGCTAAAAGCTAATAGCAGCACAATATCGTAGATAAAAACGCCTTCGCTATTGTCAGTTGTGGCCAGATCGTTGATGGTCAATGTCTTCGGCTTGGCATCTTAGCCTTGGGTATCGTCGATCGTCCTACCGTGCAATATCTGGCCATTTACCGGTTAAAACGGCTCGAGCTTTCTAAAGGGTGGCTAGTTAGAAAAGTGCGCCGCGCTGTAAACACATTGACCCCGACTTAGCCTAAACGGAGTGACAGGTAGCAATTTGTATCCAAAATCCAAGTGTAGCATAATTCACTGAAATAGGTAGCCTGAGTGGAGTGTTTTATGACGCGGTGAATAGCGATGCCGTTGGAAATACAGTTAGACCATTGCTAAAAATAGTTTATTTGCTTTCACGTATACACATTTGTAAATACAACTCTAAAACACAGAAAGACTACGGTCGTAGACGATTTCATCATGCAACCACGATGAAATGCAGCAATGTCACAAAGTTTGCTGATACATTAACAAGTCTCTCGTTTACCCAGTTATCTGAGTAATCAATCAGTCAGTCAGTCAATCAATCAATCCATTCATCCATTCATCCATCCATCAACCAATAGCAGAGTGAACCGCCTGGCTGCGTCGTCCGCCTTGGCGGCGAACACAATACGTGGGTGAGAGAGTCTTAGTTGTCGTCGAGTTAATACTGATGACTGACGTGATGAAGCCGATGAAGACGTGATGAACGCGAGCAATGAGTGCGGTGCTCGGTCGAGCTTTGTTCAGCTAGCTGTGCACAGGTATGGGCAGGTTATGGGCGAACGGGTACATGTTGTGGTAGAGCGACGTATACGTGTACGACGACACGGGTGCTGTTGGACCGCCATACGTCGTAGGTTGGATAGCCGGCACCGCTCCGTAGACAGGCGCCGGAGCGACATAGGCCGGTCGGCGTACGACAGTGGGCGCGACAGCGGCGGCCGGGGGCGCGTCGTAGTGATAGTTGGGCGCGCCGTAGTAATAGTTGGGCGAGCCATAGTAGGTGGTGGTCAATGGCTGAAATGCCGAAGCCTCAGCGAACCGAGTTGTAGTGGTGATGGCGGCGATGCCGACGAGAGCAATCGTAAAAGCCGTGCTTCTTCTGCAAGGCGGCAGCATCTTTGCTGTCACGATGGCAGACGCAGGACGTTGGAACGATTCAACAGCTAAAATTGCTGTCAGACACTGCTGAGCCTGAGCCGCGACAATGTGCATGGAATCGCATCTTCAGTATCGATTATATAGAGGCACGCTTGCCGTGCATATACGTATGGGTTCTGCGAGTGTGGCTGTGTGTGTGTGTGTGTGTGTAGGGGTTGGGTGGGGGGAGAGAAGCGTACCTCACTTCGAAAGGGGAGGGGGCGGCGATCTTCATCAACACGTGCACGGACTTACAAAGCTACGCTTGAACCAACTAGAAATCAGTTCACGCAATGCTAGTGGCTAAGTATAGCGATTCGAAATGTGTGCGAATGATATATTTGTCATAAATGCAGCTATGACGACGCTGCTTACGACGCGCGACAACATGGGGGGCAACGTGGGGCGTCACATTTATTTTTACTTTAGCCACGCTTTTCGTTGAATCCAATGGAGCATGACACGCTTCAAGGAAAGACAGAGGGTGAAGCTTGCCAACTACCGCATTGCTAACTAGCAGGGGGATCGCCTTGTCTATCGCCCCGCTTATATAGACGCGTTGGATAATACTTCTTCTACCGACGCTCGCTTTGCGGCTGGCAGCTTCGGTTTCTACTGAACACCACAAATTGCCACAGGTCGCCGCAACTCAAGCCTGTCGGAGACCGCGTCTTCTTTTACGAGAGATGATCTGATGATCTGGCTTCTTCGTGGCCTGTAATGGCGTAGTTCGCATTCGATACACCAGTGAAAGGTGTGTCGTCGGCTTGCACCGCTTAACGAGACACACCACAATAGCCAACTAGTTATTTCTTGTTGTTTAGTCGTGCGTCACCATTATTCGTCGTATGTGCTGCAGCACGTTATGTAAGCGCAAACGTGCCGCTGTCTCGGTTCGCCCGTGTTGGGCGGACCCATTCCTTGTAAGAAGGCTCTTGGCCGCGTCTATGCATGTGACTGAATGAGTTGGTGAAGCTGAACCGATATGAATGGAATGAGTTGTAATCGCTATTGATTACGGCCAGCAGCTTGAGCAGCAGCGGCGGCAGCAGCATCAGCAACCGTAACTGGAGTAGCCGTGCAGATATGCTAGGCAAACGGCCGAACGGCGATGCATAACGTAGTAGCCGCAGCGTAGCCCAATGTAGCAGCGTATGCGCGATGCATCGACATCTATGCATGCAATCAGCCGCCGTTCCCAAGCGTTAGTGATGAACAGCCTGCTGGGTGGCAGAAATACTATCATATTCGCGTGTGGACACCGTTGCGGCCTGGCTACACAGACAGGTACATACAGATGCGGGTGTCTACCTACCCCCGTCTGCATGTGCCCCCGTTTCGTTCCAGCTGCGCGAACGACGCAGGACGAGCAAACACCTGCGTTCGCGGACAACAGCCAGCTTAATTAATCAGTCACGTGCACGTTACCCGTGAGAGGGTGGCGGGGGCTTGGAGGGATCTGAGACTGCCGCTGAAAACGAGACAATAAATGCACATTCGGGGGCATCTTGTGTGTGCTGGCGCAACGC
Organism: Dermanyssus gallinae; assembly: GCA_003439945.1. Classification (NCBI taxonomy): domain Eukaryota; kingdom Metazoa; phylum Arthropoda; class Arachnida; order Mesostigmata; family Dermanyssidae; genus Dermanyssus; species Dermanyssus gallinae. Next base: position 89,151 of record QVRM01006160.1, read on the forward strand.
AAGTCTGGCAATACTGCACTGATATGCGCATGCAACAACGACAACAACAACAACAACAACAGCAACGACAACACTGTTCAGCATCTGACAGCGGCCAAAGTCATGTTATGAAGACGGTCTTGTGCAGCGCTAGGAAGCATGCTGACCCGAATAGCATTCGCTATGTTCTCTGCTTTTTTTTTCTTTCTCTGTTTAGTTCCTACTACGGATTGGACGTGAATGTCGCCCGTCCACCTAATCCAAAATAATCCGCTGGAATCTATTCGTGACAAAACGTTCTACCTGGAGCGGTGTTCAAAATACGCAGAGCATGCTTTTTTACCATCTTTCGACAGAAGTAAGACGTCCCGTAATCCCTATGATTATTCGTGACGCGTGTGCCGCGAGTGCAGTCGCTACCCGGCGGCAGGCATATAGCATGACACGGTATTTGGCACGTTCTTGTAACTCACGGAGGCTAACTAGGTAAAGTTTCACAACCTACAGGAACGCTACATCTCTGAGCGACCCTGTTTAGAAAATTTGTTTTGCATACGTTGCAATAAAGAACAATTCGCTAGCGTCGGGTCCCGAGATACAGCACTGACTCTCCAGCTCAGTTCCTTAATACATTTCATAGACTGCGGTCCGATCGGAAATGTCTTCTAATAAAATAGGCAATTGAACGCACAAGGCCAAAATAAAACAACTGCATTTAAAGAGCCATCTTTGCTGTCAAACGGAAACTATATGTGAGCTCAGATCATTACCTTTAGCACAGCCAAGGCAACCATTACACATACGCAGTGTACAAATTGACACATTTGATCATGAACGTCCTGCTGTGCGCTGTATTGCGGTAACATGAGTCCTGAATTTCAGAGGTTGATGTTTCTACAAGCATTCCCGTGACGTCCCGTATGCATTTGCAGATTCATGTAAGATATATTTATTAAACGCATCCCGAAACGGGGGGATACTTATTTTCAGAAAGTTGTTACAGTTGCGCGCGTGGCGGTTACTGCGCCATGCAAAAAGGCTGTTTACAAAGGTTTTCTTTGCGGTGGCTTTTGCGTATAAATTTGCGCCACTTCGTGTTGGTATTACGACCTTATTAAAAAAATATTGCAGTCTTTTCTCGTTCTGACAGATTTTATCGAACATTTTGGTATCGTTGTCTTCTAAAAGCTGTAAAATTGAGTCACATTCAATCTCTTTAGGGTCAATATTGCACCTGTATCCGACGCGTTTTAAAAATCTATTGTGTATTGTAGAGATGAGTTTCTTGTCTCTCGCAAGGCCTGTATTACAAACAGGAGACGCGTACAGTATCACTGGTAACACATATTGTTTGTAAAGACTGACGTAGAGCCTAGCGTCCGACAGTACAAACGTCCGCATAATCCAGTTAACTTTCCTGGATGCGCGGGCGACAGTTTCCGTTATAAGTGCGCTATATTTTAAATTAGTGCAAGTTAATACACCTAAGTATTTTATGATCGTTGCAGACCGTAGATTCTCACCGACAAGGGTATAGGAGTACCTAGGATTTGTTTTACCAAAATGTAGAAAGCAACTGGCTATAATATGGCTTAAGTTTTTCTTGAAATTTAGTCCTCAACTGTCGCTGCCGCTATTGCGGCTATCCAGACGTTCAGAGGGTTGTACGAACGTTCCCCTAATGTGTGAATTTGCTCGTATCGTTTGCTCGTGTACGCAAATATGGTGCCCATCGTAGCACAAATACAACAGGTCAAGCGTCGTCCCGGGCCGAGTTTCAGAGATGCTAACAGCTGCCCGAAGTGCCGCTACACCCAATTGCAATTGCCGTTTATCTATACAGGATGTACCGTGTTGAACTGTTGTCGAGAAGTACCTGTAGTACCAAAATTGACAACCTTACGTCGAGTTGCAGTAGGAGATTCTTTCCGAGTCGACACTGCTGACCGGAGGCATTAGAAGCAGCATTACAAATCAAGTCGCAATTGCAAGACTAAGTCGTGCACGAGCAGCAGAAACAGCAACAGCAGCAGCAGTATCCGCTCCCGCTGCCGCAGTGGAGCAACAACGTGAGTCTTATGGCTAGTTCAGTTTGTCGTCTCATCATCAAGTCTGGCCGCGTCATTCGCGCTGCCGACAGGCTGCTAGGTCTGTCTAGCCACTTAGTCGTTCATCACGTTGTAACCGATCCGACGTTAGATCCAACGACCACCTCCGCCGGCCTAACATCACGCCAGCTGATCTCACATCCTGCGTTCGATAGCAGACCTGTTACGGTTATTATTTTGATTCATATTAACTTTCCATCACCTCCCCCCCCGCCCAGCCTCTCCCTCCCTCTCTCTCTCTCTCTATATATATATATATATATATATATATCTAGCTATCTTGCTATCTATCTCGGCCATTCGTCCATCGTCTCAGTAATTCTCTTTCAAGAGTTGTTGAAAGTTGTTTCGTCTTCACGTTGCATTCGTGCGTTGTGTGGGTGGGTGGGTAGGTGGGTGTGTCAGTATGTGTCGGCCGTGTGTGTAGCAGATCATACGTATAAAACGCACCGACGGATCGCACCGACGTCGGTCATGTTATGGGCACGCCGCTTCGTCGTTCTCGATCTACTCAGTGCTGATCTACATACTCAGAACGAGACGCGAGAGACGTCCATAAATGCAGGCGTAGACTACTTGCGTGCGCGCTCGTTCACTGGCCGGCTGGCTCGCTCGCTCGCTCCAAGTAGGGGCGGCGATGGCGACGACGACGGCCGAGGAAACCACGGCTACGAACAAGCAGTGCTGCTGCTGCTGCTGCTGCTGGCAGTAACGGTTATCACCTCCAGTTCCTGGAGGCGGATGTGAAACGAGGAGGAGCTGCCGCCGCTGTCAGCAACAGCGAGCACCATTCGAACCTCAGCCGCAGCAGCAGCAGCAACTGTAGCAACACGAACAACAATGACGACATCACCGAGACTACACCAACAACAACAACAACAACAGTGACGACGACGACGACAACAACAACAACAACAGAAACAACAACCATGACGGTTCAAGCAGCAGCAGCAGTAGCAATAAAAAATAAAACAACATCGACGCGTTTGTGTTCCTTCAACGCAACGACGTAAGCCGAAAGGGGGATGGATGAGCAGTCAGTCAGCCTGACCAATGAACGCTATAACATTGCCGCGCTATCCGCCTAGAGGCCTACTTAGGTTCATGGAAATTGTTAACTACTGTGGACACGACAGTGTCTTCTACAGTAGTTAACACTCCCCACCACGGCAACCACCAGCTAAGCTGGTATGTTGCCGGAGCACCGATGCCTGTATATATATATATATATATATATACATTTATATTTTTTTATACAAAACGACTACTGACTTGGCTGATGACGACAATAATTAGTGCAGATCTAATACAACCTTATGTGCAATAACTAATTTGCTAGATTGATCGATTTTGTGATATTTATAACGAATCTGACTATCATATGAGAAAGCTTGCCAATAATGTATGACGCCAAGCATGTCATTGAGTTTTGTTGAGCCGGCTTCTCGAGCCAAAGTGTCTGTTTGAGCTTGTCTACAGAGCATCAAGGCGAACTCGAATCCAAACCTTGCAAATACATCGATATGATTTATATGCGCACAAGGTTACTGTGTTAGAGATTCAGTACAAGAACATACTTAATTTAGTGTAATCGTTTCCTGAAATATTAATCCATGACCGATTGACTACACGCCCTCTTTTATCGGTGTTGATGCATTTCACCGTTATTGCATCTACGCAGTGCATGCTAGCAAAACGGATCAAGATCGGTCGAAATCATTTCGGTTTTCTAACCGTTTCTCACGCTCAAAACGTTAGATGAGCCGTTCGAATTGACTGAGCGCGCAGCTGACAGCCCACATAACCACTGTACTTGGACCGGCTACCTATCTATACAAACCCGTACAGGCTAACTGGATGTTAAGAGGAGGGGTGGGACAAAAGGCAAACAGGGTATTAAAAACCTCTTTTTCGTAGTGAGGCTTCCGAAATGACCGCACGCAAAACTGAAAATAGAATGAACTGACAGACAATAGAGGAAGTGTATAAATTCAGTTTTTTTCTAATTTAAGCCGCGCCTCTACCTCCTGTGTATGTCGCCAACACGCTAGATAGCCTCCATGCTAGTTCGGTTCGATTAATATGAGGTGTCCGCCTCTCAAGCGACCTAACGCAGCCTGCAAGCGCCGTAAATGGCTAAATTTTCAATTGTGATGCTGAGATGCAGCGAGACCAAAATGTTCCTCCTACCTTTCGGAGAACTCTCGGACGAACTTGGGATGATAAGTCAACAATAGCTAGCAAAATTATCATCATGCCTGGAGTCGCTTCTATGCACACAGAATTCCGTCACACAGAATCAATGCGCACGTTTTGGATCCGCGGTAGAGAGATATTCCACTGCTTAGCCACCAATACGAAGCTCCGTTTTAGTATTGTTGAGCCGCTATCAGTCGAACCTGGTGGCGTGGTGCATTTGCGCACGCTTTACAACCGGAAGCGCACGGGGTCGATCCCCGCCGTTGCACATTTATATTTATAGGGTCCGTCTTATGAAGTAACGCTAAAGCAATTTCGTGGACGTTAAATGTTGGCTGAGAGTCAGCCCAAAAAGTTGAGTTCTTAGTATGATATACGAAAAATATGCTGCTTTGAAGCTTCAGCAGCCAACAAACTAGTTACTGACACAGTTTTTTTTTCTGCCAACAACCCTGACTCACAAAGAAACGTCCAAACTCACCCTATACTCATAAACAGGTAAATTGTCCTGGTGACAGATAATACCCATACGAGGTCTTATCTATCATCAGGACAACGCCTCCCTTAAATCGTCTTTACCCTGAAATAGTTAGTGGCCAGAGCCAGAAATCCCTCGAGCAGACATCGTAATGTTTCAACCTGGCTTACTTGAACAACGATTGACGTTATTCAACAGAAAATATTGCAAATAACCCTTACCACGAAAAAAACATGTAAACCTTAAACACGCACGCAAGGTGTAAGTTCTATCGCCCGCCCGTCGACAGCGAATATGATATTGGTGACCATAACGCATACGTGATGGCTGATGATGAAGCCGTCTGTATATCGGCTGCACCGGCTCACAATACTTCAATACTGCCCGCATTTCAGCAAACGTCTGTGCTCATCTAAAGCCTAACGCATCTGACAGATTATTTAAAACAGGACAAATAATGGGCTTCCAGTAGGCAAGAAAAGGCATAATGCATTTATTGTCTGAATTAATTTGACACATGACTTTAGTTAAGGCATTCGTGTCCAATATTTTACAGTTAACTGGTAGCTATATATATATATATATATATATATATATGTATATATATGTATATATATGCTATTTGTATACTATAGGTATGTACATCAGTTTTAGTACGTGCGTCAGCTAAGACACGCTAATCTTTCGTAGTAGCGTTATTTTGAGTTTACGTTAAACAGGAAAGCTAAAACTTATAATTGCGATTAGTAACCTATTTGCTCATGCATAGGAGTTTTATATCAGTGCACTTGAAATATTTTGCGCGCGGGGCATCCTCTAAAGTCATCCGTCAACCTGTTCCATACATGGCCAATAACCAGATGTGGTGATTTCAGTCTAAGCTCGTTCTTTGTACTGCGTATCCCGAGATCTTCACCGCATAGACCTTAGTTGTGGTATTGTTATATTCAATGGTGGTTTAAGGCTGTATGAAAAAATATAGAGTAAAAAAACACTATAAGGTCGCACCTGTGTATCTAACTTTTAAAACTTGTGACAACTGTATATCTCCCTGACACCCTGGTACCCGTGTTACCTATAAATTGCTCGCAGTGCGTAGTTTCGACAAAATTGTTATTTGTCTAAGAGTGCAGCATGTGTATTCCTGAATAAGATGGGTCCATGTTACACTCATGACATAGGGAGGCTCTCATACGCATTGTTGCCTAAGTTAGTATGATTTTGGACAGAGACGGCAGGTATCAATGTAGAAAGAATATTAGTTTTGTTGCTGTAGTATTTATGCTGAGACAATGTGTCTCATACCACTGTTAAAAGCGTTATTAGCATTGAGTCCTTAACAATTTAGATTAGCCATCGACAGCCCTGTCATGTCATACAAACCACTCACTGTCCCAGGATATACGAGACAGGAGTATAATTTTCTCATCGAAGTTATGAACTTCTAAAGCAAAATTTATTAACGACGTTATAATGAGTTTAAATAAGTTAATCGCTTCTCAATTTACTTTTTTATTTATTGCAAAATTGAGGCTAAGACATGTTCGACCAAAGACCTCTAATCTGTCGTACGCAACGAACGCAGAGGAAACGCGGATATAGTTGAGACATCTTCCGAGCATGCTTGACTTCTCTCCAATGTCTCTGAAGAAGACCAATCGGTTGTATAGTTATGCAGCGCAGCCGGGTTGATAAAGTAGAACCTATGCACTCGGATGCTATTGTCGATCCGAAACACCGGGTGTCACGTGTATTATAAAACACGGAATGCCAGCAACAAGCTCTACTGAACCAAAGTTTCATGCTCCACTTTTTTAATTTATAGAAATCTTAAGAATTCTGTATATGTTGATATCTCGTTTGTAGTGCATGCCAAAAGGCCACGTTCTCTTAGCACACAACGTATGCAAAATGCGTGAGGCCCTTGACATAATTCGTCAAAGAATGGAGCACTATTTTATACTCACAGGCGACTTGTATGCTGGATGATGAGCCACAAGCATTTCCGAGTTTGTTTCCATAATGCCAGAAAATTTATTTTCTATATCTGCCTGTTGACCGAATCTCCGACTTACGATGCCAATATGCTGAAGTCGCTAGTAATTTGCACGAAGAGAAATCTCACCGAAAAGACCGTTAAGGTCGCGCTATTTGTCCCCGACGATTTGGCCGTCATTATGGAAATAGCCCACGATGGGCACGTTTCTTCGTCAAATGCAAACGGCGGCATTTTGTCATACACGTATTGTCATACACGTATTGTCACACACGCGAGTTCGACAAGCCGCAATTATAGAGCCACATCGGTGCATACTTGAAGCTGCGTCGAAGTAGGCCCAAACCAATTAAATGAACACATGACGCAATTAAGATCGTACCCGAATGGGTATTTTTTCTTTAACTTGCTAAAGAGGATAAACAAAAAACACATTTTTAGTAGCCTACTTAAACAAGCACAAGCAAGTGTGCATTTGTTGATGCAACTGTAATTATTTGCCTATACTGCTATAGTATACATATCATTCGGATACTATCTAAAAGTATTATTACTACTACGCGTATTTGACGTAGTTTGAAGCAATCAAATGCGAATAGGCCTTACATGACCGATATATTAAAACTTATTATTTTTTATAGTAACATAAAAAATTCGGATGTTATGTATACTATAGCAGTATAGTATATACTGCTATAGTATACATAACATATGTATACTATAGCAGTATAGTATATACTGCTATAGTATACATAACATCCGAATGTTATGTATACTATAGCAGTTTAAGCAAATAATCACAGTTGCATGAACAAAATGCACATTTGCTTGTGCTTGTTTAGGTAGTGTAATTTTATTAAATCACATGATATATATATATATATATATATCCCGATCACATGTTATTGTTTATAAACAAAGTATGTGTTCCTGGTACAACTATACATATATATAGCACATGTCCCGCGCGAGTCCCCACCTACGCAGTCGTAACGTGAATGCTTCTGGCTAAGTTGTGATATTTTTACTTATATTCCGATGACATAAGACATTCTGGAGCTTCCACATTGATGATGATGATGATGATGATAGCGCGTATACGTCAGCAGCACATCCGTATAGTAGTCGGCGCTGCTGCTGCTGCTTCGTTGTTTTTGTGCTTGCATCTATGTCGTGCCCATCCCCGATGAGCACGAATCACACGGATTAGATCCTCGTGTAGAGTTCGTAACCAGTTCGTGGTGGGTGACTGATCGAGACGGCTGCTCAGACGGGGAAACGGAACTTTCTACAACAGCGGGAGGAGTTCGCAGCTCGATCTGCGCAGGAGGTCGATCGATCGATCGATCGACCGACCGAACGTGGCGTCATTCGTCCAAACATCCACCTATTTGTACATCATTACATACTACCAGTCACCCAGTCAGCCATCCAAACAACCACCCACCCACCCACTCATCCACCATCCTTCCTGTTTCCTTTAGTCGATGCCTGGCGATAGGCCTGTCCCGTCCCGTCGCGACAGTCTGTCGTCCTAGACTGTGCGTTGTTTCGCTCTCTCACTCTCTCCCTCTCTGCGTTGTCGCCCGCACTTTTCCCACACGGGTGGCGTGCTGCTCCCTTGCTGTGTTCGCACTGCTCCGTGCCTGCTCCAGCAGCGTCACCCCCCCTCCCTCTTCCCCTCCCCTCCCCCCCCCCCCCGCTCCCTTCGTGCGCTACGTAATGCCGACGACGTCACGAGGCGTGCGTCTCTTCCCCTCGGGACTCGAGGAGCTGTGGGTGGCTATATTGGTGTATGTGTTTGCGTGTGTGTGTGTGTGTTCATCTGTGTATGTTGGTGTTAGGTAAAAGGAAAACAGCCCGTTCTAATGCAGTCGTCTGACGACAGACAGAGACAGACAGACAGACAGAGGGAAGAGCCTCCTCCTCCTTCTCCTCGTCCTCGTCCTCTTCCTCGGGCGACGTACATCGACGTACACAGCTCACTGTTTCAATGGGAATCTCCCGTTCCAGCAAACGAAAACAGGAGATAAACAGCGGAAACAGCGCCCACCCGTCGCAATTCGCTGTGACGCTGCTGGTGCACAGCAATGATGCAACAACAACAACAGTCGCAGCAACAGCAGAAGTACAACTAGGAGAGGATCATAAACAAAAAACAAGAACAACAAACAACAAAAACATCAACAACAACAACAAAAACATCAACAACAACAGTGTAACAAAGTAGAACAAATATCACTTACAATAGCAAATAACGCCAGGCGGACAAGTAGGTATCGAATAACAATAAAATCACAACTACGGCTCAATATTGACAACAGCAGCAACGGCTACACAACATCGGAACAACAATAACAACAACAGCAACGCAATATGAACGCAGCAGCAGCAGCACCCAACATATGCAACTCTAATAGAATACCAACAACAATAATAAAAACAAATCACCAGAATTATTATAAACAGAAACGGCGAACAGAATGACGTCGACAACGCTGCCACCGCCGCCACCACCAGCAACAACAACAGCATCAGCATTAACAAAAACAGCAAAAAATTGCAACAAATTGAGCAGCAAAAACAAGCTTAGAGGCATAACAATAACAACGACGACAATAACAATAAATATCATGGCTACCATTGAAAACAACAACAGGAACGACAGGAAAGACAACACTACCATCACCGCCACCACTAATAACAGCAAAAAACATGCAATCATAATAAGAGGACTAAAGAAATCGAGGAACTACAATAACACGACGCAAAAACAACGTCCACAATACAAAACACTTTTTAAAAACAACAACGACAATTTGTGGAGTTCACAGGACACCACAACGAGCAATAACAATGAGAGAAACAAACAATGGCAGGATTCATGACGACAAATGGTCCCAAAGCAGCGACAATGGCAACAGCAGGAAGCAAACAGCGTACGAGCAGTCATATCGAGAGGAACACAACAACAACAACAACAACAACAACAGGAAAGTCACATCTTAGTCAGGGCAGCTAACCAGCTGTATTAGGTCTGTACATTTCGAAGCCAGCGACCGGCTTGTTCCAAACGCAGTAACGAGCGTAACTACGACCGCCAGCCTGGTCCGCAAACAATTGTGTCGATCCGACCTAAACCTGTAAAGCGGTTCATAAACTTGTCATGCTTACAAGAGGCGAGCTATGAGCGAGCAAAGCGGTGGTCAGCCGCAATTGCGTTATAAGCACGTTAGCACAGCCGCCGAATATGAAGAAGACAGCACTGTTTGAACCGATAGGGAGGCAGCGCCTATCGAGCACCGCAGGTGGCGGCTGAGCACGCAGCAAAGCAGTCGTACTCAAGATCACGGGCGGGCGCTCGTCATCATACTTCACTTGAAGTTGTAATCCTTAAAACGAAAGAGAGGAGGAAGGTGATGAGGTAGGTGAGGTCGTTCCTACCAAGGAAGGAAGCGCTCGACGTCGTCGACGTGTTGAGCTCGAGGTTCGATTGCCTCAAAGCAAACAGATGATGACGGCGACGGTGGCGGGAGTTAGACGAACAACGAAGGGGTGCGTAGTGGGGTGTGCCAGAAACGACATCATGACGTTGCTGTGACGTCACGTCGTAGACACGTCAATGCGACAGCGGGCTGTTGCAGCAGCAGCGGCGACGACGACAACGACAACGACGTCGATGGCGGTGGCAGCGGCGGCTGCAGGCGAAGTACAGGCGAGCAGAAAAAGCCAACAACAGCAGCAGCAGCAGCAGCAACAGAAGTGCTCTGCTGTTGCTGCTCCTGCAGGCGGCAGATGAGGGAAGGGTTGGTTCAAACCTACCTAACCTACCAACCACCTGTCCGGGGAACTGTCTCCCCCTCTGGCGTCGGCGGGGGCGGCGAAGGTGAGGGTTGTGCTGCTTACGACCACGGCGGTTGGATCACGTGGTGGCTGCTGGATGATGCAGTCAGCCCCAGGAATAGAAGATGAATAGACGTATGAAATCTGTCTCTGTCCCTCTCTCCCTCTCTCCCTCTCTCTCCCTGTGTGTGTGTGTGTCTGACTCTTTCTTACTAGCTAGCTCGCAGGCTTTTCATCGGAACACCATTCAGGTGGTTTATGCTTATATTGGGCTGACGACGAGGGAGAAGGGTGTTAGCGGCGGCTGGCCCACTTGCGTACAAACGCGTCATTCAAATGGGGATCCGATCGGGGCACGTAGCTATGCGTATACACAGGCCTGTGTAGGTGGGTTGACGGCGACGACGACGATGACTGGCTGGTTAAGTGAGGACCTATTTGCAAGCGTGCGTGTTGAAGGAACTTTTGTTCCGCTGCTCCACAGTGTGCGACATGACGCGCGTGGACTCGTTCTTTTTCTCGATTGGGTTGGTTTAATTTTGGAAACCTGGTTTTGGACCTCTGTTTCCGAAGAATAGAGAGAGAAAGATTCCAAGTGTAGCTGCTATTTTAAGGTCGACGACAGTTACTACTCAAATGACTACTCTTCGTACACTTCGAATGTTCAAGTTGTCTTATGTTTAGTATCTGTATGTGCTCTGAGTACTAGCTGATACACATTGCGACGATCTAATGATGTCGGTCTCGTAATGGCATACTATAAATGCGCATAGGAATAGCATGATCTTGTATCGTGTCCAGTCCAAATCATGTTTTCGACATTCAATTTCAGTCGTGTATACAATACAATACAAAGTTTCCTTTATTGAAAAAGGGGTGTTAAAATCACATAGTAGTCTTTACACTGATGGGCACGTCGCGAAACTCTCCATGCAAACGCGTTATTCACAACTTTGACATTAGCAACTTCCGGTGAAGTAACTGACACACCACTACGTAGATTATTTGGACGTAATGTGAAAAAAGTACTAAATGTATTACTCCGGATTAGTTGTTTAAAAAGTCTCACGACGACCTGCATTTGGTACTCGCTCACTGTTGGGAGTACGAGACTATAACACGTCCGCCCTTCAATAAACGCACCCCCACTAGTATAACACGTCCGCCCTTCAATAAACGCACCCCCACTAGTATAACACGTCCGCCCTTCAATAAACGCACCCCCACTAGTATAACACGTCCGCCCTTTCATAAACGCACCCCCACTACTTTCAGTTGAGGGGAAGGGGGGAGTCAAACGACCAAGTTAATGCAATGTGTATATGGTTAGGGATAATGTGTCGATAGATATAATCCATAGATACGTCGATAGCCGGCATAACGTATCTCTTGATCGAGATAGGTAGACAGATATATAGATAGATAGGTAGATACGCGTATGATGTCCTGATGACCAGGTAGCTCCAAACATTTCATGACTAGTTCCAGTCCGTACTATTGACAAGCATCCCGGAATGACTTCGCCGACATGCAGGAGTAGCAGCCCATAGTCTTCATAGTAGTAGCAAGAGCAGTTGTTATAGTGGCAGCCATTTCGATTGACTGAGAACTGAAGCGGGTTCTGGCTCGCCTTAGCTGACAAAACCGAACCGCACGTTGCTGTGGCGGTCCCGGTGATAGACCGCGGGCTGGTGCATCGACGCCGATATCACCGCCGCGCCGCCGCCAAAAAAAAAATAATTAACGACCGTGATGATGATGATGATGATGATGAGGTTGGTGGTGGTGGTGATTATGGTAAAACGAGAAAAACAATGAGCAAGCAACAGGGGGCGACTCATTATTAGTGAAGTCGATCTTTCGTTCATTGCTTGCTTGCCTGGTTTTTGTTATTGTGGTGGTGGTAAGAGAACAATCAACAACAACAACAACAACTCTGAGCCAGAACCACCGCCGCCAACTAGCAGTAGTCGCGACAGATGTATAGCAGTAGTGGCAGTAATGTGTATCTGTGTCGACAAACAGCTGCACTAAAGCTACTACCATTGCTGCTGCTGGTGCTGCATGCAATGCTAGCTTGAGAATCACTCACTCATTGACTCACTCAACTAGCCCTCAACTAACCTCACTCTGATTACGAGCGGCGAGCGGTCGGGCGGACAGAACAACGAACCGAGAAAGAGAGAGAGAGAGAGGCAATGAGTCTATAAAACAACGCTTCAAGGTCTCTCGGTTTCACTGAGGCTTCGAGGCTCGAGGTTCGTTCGCTCAGGGTTTTGGACCCTGACTGGTTGGCCGGATAGCAGGCAGGCAGGCAGGAAGAAAGGAAGGATGGCTCGGTGGCTGCTTGCCTGCTTGACATCCTGGCTACAAATAATCAAACAAACAGACAACAAATCACCTTATGCCCTCACTCTATTTACTCATACGAGTGACACGTATCGTCTGTTGTGTCGGTCGAATGCATAATACATACACGCAGAGATTACCTCAGCGGAGACAGATGATAGGGAGGAAGGGGGAGAAAGAGAAAGAAGGAAAGAGAAAACGAGATGGCAAATGCTCGAACGAATACGAATAGGAGGTGGAGAGTGATAGAGCCCACTAGGTTAATTTTGTCTACTACGACAACGTCAAACAACACGAGACCGAGATTATGCTAACATGTCGCAACATGTTTGTCTTTGGAATTGGCCCGTATCTACCGGTTGGTCTGTCTCTCGGCAATAGTTCAAAACTGCAAAATTCATGACCATCACTCAGATGCCCATGAAAAGCAGCAGAACCTGACAGGATCTGCTGCCAAGAACGTATTCGGTTCTTAACTACAACTCGTGAGTAATCTTCACGGAAAGCAACTGACCCATTGAGATTTTCGGCCGCAACTGCCGTTAGCCGATTAGGTAGTGATAGTTCCTCATATTGGCCGTATTTGTGAATGTGGAGTCGCGTTATGGTCTGCACTCGATAGCGCCATTTACTATGACTTTCACAACAATGCACAAGTTTCAATTTGGACGCCGGCTCCGGACGCAGCTTGCTACGACGGTTTTCAATAATTACCTTGCCGGGCTTGAACAGTGGTAAGAAATCGTTCGCCACGGGATAGCTTACGCCTCGGGCTGCCGTGAGTCTCGTTCAGCATCCAGCATTCAGCCTATGACTGCTCTACTCTTCGGACCAAATCGGAAAAGCGAGCTGTTGTGGTAATAGCTCACCTCTTCTGCCTTTGTAGTGTATTACGCGCAGCGCGAACCGTCATGCAACACACCATACAATGCGAGGTCATGGTCGTGCGGATTGTCTCACTACAACACCATATCTGCACAAAAAAAAAGTAAAGACTGGTTCTCGGGGAAACTGGCATATGTTGCAGAAAAATATAAAGTACGTTTCCCACGAGACACACACATTAGCAACCGTCCTACGGTTCTAAAAAACAGCCGTTATGGGCTTCATGCTCGTGCGTGAATGATTATTTACAGAGTAACTGAGGAATTTTATTCATTTATTGCATGTATATATATATATATATATATATATATATATATATATTTATTTTTCGTTTACTGCAATATGTATGTAGAGCACATATTACAGAAGGTTAGCTATGCCAATGGGCCTAGCGGGTGTGTATTGTGACAATTACGTGTCCGCTCCGTCTAGACTAGGCCGTAACCACTTCAGAAGAGTGCCACGAAACTTCATTTATTCAGAAGCTTCGAGGTAATATTACCCTCAGGTTCCCTGACAGTTGCTCAAGATCCACTAGAAAACAGTTCTGCCGAATGATGCCACTAGCAGCGGTAGCGGCTCGTTGATGTTGTTAGCCTCATAACTGCTCGAGTGGAACATTTCAAAGAGACTGTTTTTGTGTCTAAGTGGCCTTTATTAAATCAGAGTTTTGAATGCCTCAACCGCGCGCTCGTCACGTGCTGATCTACCAATTATTTTTTAATCGGATAAGAGAAATCGCAGCTAAATAAAATACACGCCCGCCTTGACGGTGGTGAGTCCAGTTACGCATCCTGTATGCTATACAGGTTTTCGGGCTGACCCTCAGCCAAGATTTAACGTCCACGGAACTGTTTTTCACATTGCTTCATAGACGCACCTCCTAAATACAAATGTGCAACGGTGGGGCTCGAACCCGCGCGCCTATGCGCGTCTTTTCCGGTTGCGAGGCGCAGACTTAAGCCACTACGCCACCGGGCTCGAGGGCTATAAAGGTAGAACGGACCAACTCTACGCTAGAGTAGGACCTTGGTTTTAAGGCTTTTCCTACAGCTTTTTCAAGCATTGCGCTTCTTCTATGCTTTATCTACAACGTATTTTCATAACATAGATGTTTTAGGCTCCTTTATGATAGTACATTTGTTTATATATATATATATATATATATATATATATATATGAGAGATAGAGAGGAAGGTCAATCTGTCTAGTAGCAATGCCAATGCTTTGCCGTTTGGGGGGGTCGTGGGTTAGGATACTCTCTCTCTCTCACTATATATATATATATATAGGCACGTAGCTAGGGGGAACGAAAAGCGCTAAAAGATACATAGAAGAAGGGAATATGAGAAATCATATCTTGTTGATAAAGCACAGATTAGCGCCACAGGCGGAAAAGTCCGTATAGACGGGCGTTGTGGTTAGCAGCGTTGTTGTTACTATTGTGCTACGGACAACAATAACAGGAACGTCGCGTTTTGTTGGCATGGACACGATTGTGATCCACCGAACGAACAACCCTACGGGAGGTCGCCGGCAGGAAAATTTTCGTATGTAGGCAGTGTCGTTGCTTGGGGACCGACTTTTGCCTGACGCCACCCGAAGGCTGGGACAGTACGATATGTTCTGAATCGTTAGCTAAGCTCGACTAAAACGTCGTCGTAAGGGGAAACATTTGCCGTCGTATGGGGAAACATTTGCACTCCACCCCCCCCCCCTTCTGTCCATCAGCCAACCGGTGGCGCCGAGATCATAGGCGAAAATATTCGTTTCCCTTGATGATGCGTAAGTCCACTGCAGCAAGCGTCCAGCTGCGTCAGAGCAGTCAGGGAAGGCAATCAAAGGCTTCCTTCTTCAGTCAACAGTTAGTAGCAAATAGCTCACCTCGATAGAGGGATAATATCTGTCCGTCTTCTTTGTCGAGCGTGTATGCGCACGCCACGTGAGTAGATACAAATGTCGATATCAGCAGTGTACTCCAAGTGTGAAGCGTGTCGTGATTACGTGATTTACATTAAACGAATATTCTAAATATGCACAACTATATACATACAAAGGTGTGTATATATATACATACAAAGGTGTGTATATGTATACATACAAAGGTGTGTATATGTATACATACAAAGGTGTTCACGTATGGTGTTCATGATGTTGTTCAGTGACGATGCACGTAGGTTAGGCTGTATAAGGAGGTTGTCTATTGAAACGAATGAAGAGTAGAAGAAACGCATACAGGCTGGCATGCTATGGGGAGTGCGGACAAAAAAAGGGTTTCATTGGTCAGAGTGGGAGTGATGATTGTACTAGCAGTCCACTAGGCTGTCGGCCATACGCGAGCCACGCAAACGGACAAAAGCCCTGCAACCACACCACCAAACCACCACCACCAGCAGCAGCAGTAGCAGCAGCAACAACAACAACACCCACCACAACCACCAGAGGCAAATCCAGAGCAAGCGCAGAGAACGCTTTTGCCACTGGCTAAACTGGATTCGATCCGAGATTGTCGCCTTGATTAGCGCCACCGCAGATTACTTTTTGAGCGTCACTGCTATAGTTATTGCTATTGTTGTTGTGATTATTGTTGTTGTTGTTGTTGCTGTTGCTGTTGTTGCTGTTGTTGTTGCTGTGATCGATTCCACTAGTGTTGCGGGTGTTGTTGTAGCTGCTGCTGTCGCCGCTGCCGCCGCCGATCTAGGCGGATTGGAGTCATTCCGTCGTCGTCGTCGTCGTCGTCGCCGGTTATCATGTGAGCACGCGTGGCAAGCAACGGATTGGGATAACACAGCACAAACGAACAGCCGAACGATCGACGAACATAGGAAAAAGAAAGCGAAGCTATCGAGTTATTTTGTTGTTTTCTCGCTTACTTGGGGTATGGCTGGCTGGCTGGCTGGCTCGCCCGATTGCTCGTTTCGACGACTCGGTCGCTCGAAAGGCCCTGCCAAGCGGGGCCTTATCATCCGACATCATCCAACAGCAACAACAACAACAACAACAACCACGACGACGACGACGACGACGGATGGACGGACGCATGAACGAACGGTTGCTTGATCGGTATGCACCGTTTCCGGTTCTACTCTGGTTGTGGTGGAACTAGGCGTTTTTTTGCTGCGGCGTCCGCCTGCCTGTACGCCGTCTTTGAGCGCCGTAGAACAACACCAACAGCGATAGTGGCTGTAGCAGCAGCAGCGTCAGCAGCGTCAGCATCAGCAGTCGTTCAACAAGCACACTCCGTCGTGAGTCCTGAGGAGTAAGTGACGCAACTGACTGGATGCGTGTTGTCGTCGTCGTCGTCGATGTGTCTGCTGTATACATACATGCGCGCTGGTTGGCGCGTTCTTCATTCGGGTTGTACGGCCGTATCATGAATGTAGGTATATGTATGTATATATATATATATATATATATATATATATATAATATATATATATATATATATATATATATATATATATGCACACACATGTAAGTTTCTATGAATTGTGTGCGTCCAGTGTGTTGGTGCTTGTTACTGTTGCCGCTGCTAATATTGAATGACGATTGTTGCTGCTGTTGCTGATGCTGGTGATGATGCTATTGCTGCTGCTGCTCTCTGCGTCTCAACGCTGGTGTCTCTATGAGCCTGACGCCGTGTCGCCGATCGGCGTCGCGCTCAATTTCTCTCTAAATGTGGCTGGCTCTCTATGATGGAGGCGGCAGCGACGGCGGCTCATAACTCTGTGACACCGTCCATTGACGCTCACTGAAAGACGGGCGGGGGGGCGGACGGCCTAGATGAGTGACTCACTCACTCACTCTCTGGCAACTAATTGTCGGCTATGACGGCTGGTAGGGAGAGACAGAGAGAGAGAGACAACATAGGGGGAGAGAGATGGCTGCCTGTCAGAATCGCGGTAGCGAAGCGGCGCCGGCGGCAGCAACGAACTAGCGGCCCACTAGTCAACTATGCCTAGCCCGCCTCTAGCCCCGTCAATCCGGCTAGCAGGCTGAAGCTAACAAACTGCAAAAACACTCAATCAGATATACGGAGATATACGGCCACTCAGACAGAGAGAGAGAGAGAGCTGGAGATATGGAAAATAAAACAGAGAGACAGAGAGAGATGGAACGGAAAACATAGAGAGAGCGTGCGAAGGTAAGAAAGAGAAGCTGTAACTAGCGGCGAGACGGCCAGAACCACTAAAAACTAACTACAAACACGAACGAGTTAGTTGGACTCACATATTGTGCATACCTTGGATTGCTGGTTGCGGGTTTTCATCATTCGAGTGTTCGTTTTGTGTTTTGTCGTTAGCCACTAATTACCACGTAGTAGCACATATAAATGTCAGATCATATTTTTTATTATTCCAGGCTGTAGAACATTCGCTATCCCGCTATGACAATGCACAAATAAATTGAGTCGTTTTATATATATATATATATATATATATAGTCAGAAACGCTCACATTATGTCCCCGTCTGTTTAGGTATGTATTGTAGTAGGAAAGTGCATATATATATATATATATATATAACATGAAATAGATGTCCTGCTCGTCTAGCCAAATATCAAGCGCAAAAAACATAACCAAACATTTATTGACCGAAGAAGAGCGAGTATACAGTCAGCTAGCTCCAACATGTCCGATGATGTGTCTCTTGTCATTGAGAAAATTCTCACTGTCGTATCGAGGGGAGTCACGCAAGAGCAAAAAGCTGAGAGAAGAGGTTCATATGGGTGTAAAACCTTTTAGAATTGCTCATAATAACAAATTAACATGAATCTCGAACACGTTCAACAAGCCACTTCTAGGCTGCTGTCACGATGAAGCAACGAACAGAAACGGTAGACATTACAAAGACAATCAGCAGAAAGGCAAACCCGACTGATGCACAGACAGTGGACAGGCAGGAGGGGGGGGGGGGCACCTAATTACGAGAAACCTCCGAAGGTTCAGCTTGATCAGGAGGCAGGCTGATACGTGTGAACAACACGTCAGAATGTACCTAATTATGGTCTTAATTTTCATAATCGTCGTTGTTGTCGACACGAACGTCGGTTTTATCCGCGTATCCCGCGGCCATCATAGAATAATAGCATTACCGTCATCTTCCTTCTTGTCGTATCGTTATGCGATATGGCGGGAAAACGATCTGAGTTTTACGTATACGCGCAATGCGAGCCACCTCCATCAACGGCCGAGTTCCGCAATTGCTCTCAAACGTTGTCATCGCCCCGCTGTTCGCCCCCACTCCCTAACAGGTAGTCGCATCATATTCCGCTAACGCTACAACCCGAGAGACAGCTTATTGACGAGAAGGTCAAGAGTTGGATTTGCTTCCGTAATACTATCTCATCTATCCGCCTCATGCCATATGTGTGTCATATACGCGTCATATGTGATACAATTTCTAAGTGTGTGGATAAAACAGTATTAACCAGTTCGAGTTCAGCACATACAACAGGGAGAGAAAGAGACGGATAGAGCGAGATAATTTTGTAGACTCCGTTCTTCTCCACTAGAGGGAGAAGGCAAGCAAACGCGCGTAGCCATTAGTTTAAGCCGATGTGATTTATAACACTTATTGGCTCGAACCCATTAAGCACAAATGATTTTTTACGAAAAACGATTTCAAAAGTGCGTATTGTCCATATTTTATTTTGTGCTTTACAATATTATGGCCGCATAGCACGTAAAGCTAGACGCCCGTGCACAGCCGCACTGTCTTGAGTTTGTTTTGAATAAAATCAGTTCAAACTGCTTTTAAAATGACGAAATGGCTCGCCAAACGTCACTGTTAAAAATTATAACAGAAAAATAGGGCTAGCATTTTTGCAAATCGCCTCCTAACTATCTCGAGGCGGTGTGATAGTGGACAGAACTTAGCTGATGTTACGAACTTCGTCCAGTCAATCTTTTATTTTCTGTCTATTAACGGGACGGCCCTTTGGTTATCCCTTGTAGCAGCAGCTGCTTTGGCGTACCATATTACTTAGCGTGCGACTAATGCGTACGCATCCTGTGTGAAGGGGCCGATTTAGCCAATTAACACACTGTGAACAGTAGGTAGGCGTGGATTCAAATTCTACTGCGATTGGATTTCTTCTGTATTGTTAGTCTGCTGGATCCACTTGGGCGTTGTCCTGTTGTCACGTCCCTCGGCTGGAGAAAGCTCATTAAAGTCCAGTATGGGAGCAGTGTCTGACTTAATGTCACTTAAAAATAGTGGCATATTGTAGATTCTGACCCGCCAACAACAAGGACGAGTGGGCTCGGGTATGCCTAAAACTTCTCCTTGACAATTCCTTAAGTTTTGTGCGAATTGCTTTCCGAGGTGAGTCTAGTAAATGTCGTTACTGAGTGGTTTAGAAGGTTTGAGAAAACCGTTATGGTTACGCACTTTATTAAGGTAAACCGACACACATGTCGCTTGTCTTAGTGGCAGCTAGATATGGAATCTGAAATATTGCCAAGTCCTCATGCATGTTCTTTTTGTTTTGCCTTAAACTACGTTGAAGGCGCCATAAAATTAAACACGTGTTTACTATCTATTCATTCATTTATTAATCACCTTTGTTAGGTGTATAGTCAAATAGTATACATAAAAACACGGTCATTGAGCCAGCCTGGCCAGTGGTTCAACTCTGGAGCACTCTCGCACGCGAACGCGTGTTTACAAATGGACATTGCGTGTAACGTATTTGCATATTGTGTTTCTTTATCTTTAGTCAATTATTAAGCGCATATAATAGATTTTTCACTTGCCACGTCTAAATTTTTCAATATAATCGAATGAAACGTCTGCTGGATCGAATGAAACGTCTTGAAGCACAATTCATATTTTTTTGAGAATGGCCAACATTTCGTAGCACGTACCGCCAAAAACTGTCGTGTAGTATGTTCCTTAGTCCAATATTACACGCACAACATTGTGACAGGTTTAAAGCGTAACTGGCGGTAGGGAGATTCCATGTACCATAATCTCTGAACTGGAAGGGCACAACAGTTAGCTGCAAATAACCATCGTTACTCGTTACATTCTATATGTAAATTTCCGTTTGACTGATTATCCATGCAAATGCAAGTCTACAATCCGTTTCGCGACTTAGAGCACGTGGTAGCAATTTCGTTACGCATTGTTCAACTGTTACCTTTATGCTGCAGTCGGCTGTGCATCAGCAGGATTCCTGCGGACTACTGTGGTGCAGCGTATAACACTAGAGTTGAGTTCATAAACTCTGCTTCAATATGTTTGCTATAGGGAGTAAGTTATTGCAATCCTTCGTACTAGAGATAGCGAACAAACAGGTACCTCATCGTGATCCGGGTCGACACTTACGCCCGTGCTGTTAAGAATATTAATGTCGTCAGCATGCTAAAGGCTCTAATTGCATTGGCGTGGGTGCTTGTGATATCTGATTATACGTGAAGAGAACGACAACAACCGTGTAACGCAGGTCCTACGAATACAGAGGATATTGACAGAGGCTGAAAACGCAATTTGTTTTGCATCTACGGCCGAAGGTTTGCAGTTTATATGCCATGCAAACCCATACGTCTCTGTCGACACGACAACGGCTTGATTTACTGTAAGGTTTGCGCGGGAAAGAGGGGATGGTATGTAGGCATATTTGTACTCCCTTGTTCTTAGTGTTTGGCCAGTCAGAGACTGTTCTGCGCCATCTCTTCACCTCTAGCTTTTGAGCGAGGTCCACTCTTATATCTGGTGGTTAGTTTCTTATACTAAGACTCTACGTGGGCTTTTTTCTGTAGTTACAGCAGGGCAACATGACCCAAACAAGTCCAGCGGAACAACAGTGGCTTTCTGGAGATAGGAATGAGAAGGAAGCAAAAATGAGCCAAATCGATGTCTGCCGAACAACTGATTGTTTGACAGAGTTTTGAAGGAGTTTCGAGTTTGAATGGCATACAATTCCCTGCCTGACGGGGTCGGAAAGAAAAGAACAGGGGTTTTGTGGGGCAGGGCGCGAAGGGAGGTGTTTGTACGTCTCGTTCCACACTGCTTGATTTGAACCACACAGTCGCTGCTGATAGCTGCAGGGGATACGAGTTTGTGCATCGAATCAAGCTCTTTAAAGACCTTTCATCATAAGCAAAAACAAAGAGCGCTGTAGAAGAAAATAACCACAATCCTTAAATGAGCGTTACGCGATGGACGCGAAACGGACTTGGCTGCATCTCGTCCGCGCGTTACGGCGTCATTCCTAAGCAGCGGGCCTGATTGTTGGGTTTATGCGCGACTTGGCCTAGTGGCCTGGCCGTTGTCGTCGCCACTGCCGCCGTTGTACTGCCGCTGTGGTCACTGTGGTTGTCGTACTCTGTTGTTGTTGTTGTTTGATACGTCTGTTTCTTGGTCTGCCTCTAAGCGAGCAGTCGGAACAGTCGAATGTATGATGGTCACAACAACCACCAAAACAATAACAACAACAACAATAACAACAACAACAACAACTACAACAGCAGCAGCAACGCAAACGGCGACAAACATAGCATCAGTCGCCGCCATAGTAGTCGCCATAGATTCACCGACTAAGATCGGCGGCATTCAATGTAGGCTTTCGTCTCTTGTCCGTTGACTTGTATCGTGGCGGCGAAACACCGAGGTGGCAGCTGGCGCCTCTAGTGGTGGTGGCGGCTGCAGCAGCAGTTGCAGCAGCAGCTATCGTGCCCCGGCTGCTGCTGCTACCACCTCTACCCCTGCCCCTGTGCCTTGTCTGACCTTGGAGGTAGTGCGCGCGCAGCGGCCTTCGCTGTCGTCGACCTCGACGCCGCTGCCGCCGCCGACGACGACGACGATGGTAACAACAGCAACGTCGACACCCTTTGCAGACCGACATACACATAGCCAGACACCGAGAGAGAGAGAGAGAGATCGAGAGGAGGAAGGGAGAAAGGAATAGAGAACGAGAGCACGCTGGCTGCCTCCTCTCCTCAACTCTGCTCTGCCCTCGTCTCAGTCTGTGTCCCCTCTTCCCCTTCTTTTTTTGCACTCCTCTTACCACATGCGCGCATCAGGGCCCAAACTCCAGTGACGTCACACGCCGTGCTACGTCACCGGCGGTCGGACACGTCACTCGGGGTTTGTCACGCGGCGGCACGGCTGCCGCCCTCTCTTCGTGTCCGCCCCTGCCGCTCGGCTATAAAAGGGAGAGGCCGCCGTCGGAGCGCGCCAAAGCTCGGTTAGCCTCCGGCGAGAACGGAACGAAGCCCACACACCTAGCTCCATAAGAACTCCACAGAACGAACACTTCGTTCGAACTACTAGCTACAAATCGTTGACGACTACTACAAGAAGAAGAACAAGTGTCCCGACCGTGGAACCGTGTCACGATTACCAACCACTACTACGACGACAACAACAACAGTAGGAACTGTGCTGTCACTACCAACAACCACGACGACGACAACAGCAGCAGCAGCAGCGGAAGCGGCCACACTAACTATTCCTTACTTTTTGTCTGCCTACTGCTGCCTAACCCTGGCAGTAGGAGTAGCACGACACCTCTATAACCAACAGAACCGTAGATAATGTAGGCCAGCTAGTGTTGGTGCCGCTGATGCTTCTGTTGATGTGTTTGCTGTTGCTGCAGATGTTGGTCTAAAAGTGATTGCCTGTCAGTTAGTCAGTCAGTTCGTCGTGTCAGTGATCGTGCAGTGATTCTGTCTACTACTTCCCTGCCTACCTAGAATTGTGCTTGCACGCGCTGTTGTGACGCGTTTTTGCTGCTGTTGCTGCTGCTGCACATGGTTGCGGCAACGGCATGCGTGGACCATCATAGACGTCAGCGGTCCAACACAATACGACAACCAATTTTGCTTCATCGACATCCTCTTCGCCCTTCTTCATCTTCTTGATTAGCAGCATCACTCTCGTCTTCTTGTTCGTTGAACTCTGGCCTGGTGGCTCTGGTAGTTTAGCGATAGGTAGGCCGTGTGTGTGTGTCTGTGGGTGGGTGTCGTGGCTGCTACCGCCGTCTCCACCGCCACCGCCGCCGCCGCCGGTGAAGTTGACAGTGATCGGGAACTCATCGTGTCTTCAAACCACGAGGACAACTTACTAACCAGGAGAACAACGAAGAAGAGACGCAGAGAAAGAGAAGAGCACACGAGGATCTTCGCCTTCGGGCCTTACGTGCATATGTGTTCAATGCGTAATGGTGTGCTGCTGAAGTGACAGACAGTGACACTTCCGAGCCAGCCAGGTGGTGCGCGCAGCACTGGGTGTGTATTCATTGTGTAAGTGTCCGTAGTACACGATTGGTACTCACTTATCTGCCATAGTCATTGCCTCATTCATACATGTGGCTATTATGCAATGTCTTATATCTGTACCGCCATTATACATACACACCAAAAGAGAGTATACATGCATACATACATGTGGCTGGTTCCAAAACACTACTTACGTGGCTCGGTATGTGTTTGTTTGGTGGTTGTTGTGTCGAGCCCGGTGTCGGTGCATTCGCGTGCGCCTTGCGACCGGCAGAGACGTATAGGTACACGGGATTGACCCTCACCGTTGCACATTTGTCTTTATGGGGTCTGCCTTGCAAAGCGAAGCGATTCCATGAACGTTAAATGTTGGCTGAGGGTTAGCCCGAAGAAACTGTTCTGACGGTTCCTCTCAACCTAGAAGTACACTCGCGAGAACTTCGGCGGAGGTGCTACTGTTGCTCCTAGTCGACGACCAGTTTTCGTATGGTCCCAAAAACGGTTGCGGTGCGGCAGCTACAGGTCGACGAATTCGAACAGCGCTGGAGCCGGCCTAGACTCCTAGACTCCTGTTACACGTTCCGTATACGTCGTCTTATACGTACGCTAGAAGTGCCCTTCTCTTGATTCTTCGGACGTCTGCAGTATAGAAGTTGGCGCTTAGCGAATTTTGATTTTGCTTGAGCCGTCCCACTGAAGTCGAGTCCCACTCTGTTTTGGGTTTTTTAAATCGCTATTATTAATGATAAACCGCTGTTTCAGCCGCGCTGCTGGTCGACGCGTGGTCGAAACCGGTCCGTTGCGATTCTATTTCCCGTTGACTCAGTGCATATCTAGCTACCAAACACCTATCGTGTTGCAACGTTCGCCAGAGTTCGACATTTTTGAGTTGAATTCTTGAGCGAATTGCATGGTCGATTACTGTGCGTGTCATACTCGTTGAGATACGGAATGTTGGCCTCAGGATGTGCTGTCTTGTGATAGGATCGAACTATGGCCGGTGCGATACCGACGGTGAGCTGCGGGACACTCGCTTTGGGACTGATCTCCAGAAACACTTTTGTACTGTCAGTTGAGTGCGAGAAGAGCACACTTCCCCACATAGTGCAGTAGTGTGTTTGATTTAGCTCTGCTCGTATGCGTACTTTGCATATGGTCCGCATCTGCCAGCTCACCCTCATGCCAGCTACCGAGCTGACCAACCTCCCTCTTTGCGGTCTCAAAATGTTTGCTTCAAGTTTAGATTTGTATTCGGTCATTGAGCTACTGAAGTTCCCGCGACCACCAAAGTAACTTGTTTTTATCCGAAGTGTAAGCTGTGGCCGCGTTGTCAAAATTATTATTAATAACGGTGCTTTTATAATTGAAGTTGTGTTGTGCCGCTTCGTATTGATGATTTATTTCAAAAGAAATGCTGTCCTTAACTCCGTTTAGAGGTCTCTTTTCCTGACCGTTCAGAAACGCTCGGGTAGAGCATTTTCATTCAGCATAGCATTTACGCCGTGTGGCGTTCTCGGGGCAACGAGAAGGGTTTTCATGAATTACAGTACGAATGTCGATGCAAACAATGCTGAAGCAAATGTGATAGATACCACGCTGCGGTATGTCCGGCGGTTCGGTCCATAGCAGAACTAGCACAACGCTAGATTGTTGGTCGTCTCGAAACATTTTGATGTAAAATAAACGCATTTACCCAGCCCGGGTATTAGTAAAATAAATACACTAAATAACAATAATGAAGTTTGCTTATCTGTTTTGTTAATTAATAATGAAATTATAGATCGATCGAAGTCAACCGGTTGATTTCGCCGTTCGACTTTGAGTAGATTTTGAAGCTTTTTCATCGGCTGATATGACCTGCCCCGCGCTGCTGTTTGTTGTACTGCAGCTCTATAGTAGTAGTAGTAGCAGCAGCAACAACAAAAACAACAACAGCGACAAGAAGTCGTGCAGCTTTGAAGCCGGTCTATCATCACCTAGAACACTTGGTGCTTTTACTGCTCTACCTTAACTGCTGCTACTGCTGCTGCTGCTGTTGACCATTACAATCATCATCGCCATTACAATCCTATTAACGGTCATTGGTTGTCTAGAAGCTCGAGTAAGTCGATTCGAAGCAACCTGTCGTCGTATCGATGTTGTCTTCCAGAGGCCAGAGCCGATCTAGTAGTCTAGGTTGATTCCTTGCCCGCTTCCCCGTCCGTTCGTTCGCCTGCTTGGACGCCTGCCTGCTTGGATGCCTAGTTAGCTGGTTGGCTGAGTTGTCCCTCTGGGTTGGTGATCTCAGGTGATCAGCGTCGCCGACCGTGCTAAACAAAGGGGCGGTAGCGGAGGCGGCGACGGCAGCGTCGCCCGTAGTTATAATGGCGCCGCTTATGATCTCGCCGTAGACAGCGGCGAGAATGACAACGACCACGACGACGTCGG
This sequence comes from Dermanyssus gallinae, assembly GCA_003439945.1. Taxonomy (NCBI): domain Eukaryota; kingdom Metazoa; phylum Arthropoda; class Arachnida; order Mesostigmata; family Dermanyssidae; genus Dermanyssus; species Dermanyssus gallinae. The sequence goes on from QVRM01006160.1 coordinate 115,642, forward strand.
TGGTCCTGCTGATGATGATGATGATGATGATCAATATTACGATGATGATGTAGAAGATGATGATGGTGGTGGTGCACCGATACGTCACGGACGCACGGGCGGATGGATAGACGGATGGACGGACGCGTCGGCGTTCAGACAGACAAGCCGCCCGCCTAGTAGAGACGCCGGCTGAGACGCCGCCCCTGGACGAGCTGTTGGTCACGTTTGCGTCCAACGATGAGTAGGTGTCGCCGTAGTATGAGTAGTAGTAGTAGTAGTAGTAGTACACTTCAAGGTACTGCGGTTGCTTCTGCTGCTGCTGGTGCTGCCGATGTAGTTAACGACTACATCGGCTACTGGATAAAACTAATCTTACTTTTACTACTAGTACTTTAACTACTAGTTTTGCGCTACTGCCGTTGCTGCTGCTGCTGCTGAATCAATCCATCCAACAAATCATCCGCTTACCAACCCCATCTCTCTATGTACCTATCTATCTGTCTGCAGGTGCTCAATGACGACCTCTCACATACTCGCTGTCGTTCTCGTTTCGAACAGTTCACCTACTTGCTTACAGCGCTCTCTGTCCGTCTCGTACGCGCTATCATTAGAAGGGCAGCTTCGTCGTCATTAAGCCACGCGCGTCCTCGTTGTTGCTGTTGTTGTTGTTGTTATTGCTGCTGCTGCTGTTATTGTTGTTACCGTCGTCGTCATCGTTGTGGTCAACTTTCTGTCGATCTGCCCGTGTGTGTCGGGGTAGTGGATAGCTCGATATCTGTTTGCGTCCAACTGGATGGCCACCATGCAGACATTGACAAAGCTGATTTGTAAGCTTCTCAGAGCCACGTTTTGCTGCAAGCGTGACGATGACAATGAGAACGCCAACGCCAACGATATCAGAGAAAGGCGAACTCTACTGTATGCGGTCTGTACCCTTGCTATAGTAAGTAATACACTCACAGACATCTAGCGTACATTGATCGGCACCCGGACGGGTCTAGGACACTTCAGGACCTAGCAGGTCACCCCACGGGACGGAGCACTTCTATTACTCCTTTGTCTGTTTATGCCCCAAATGATGTCCTTAGCGAATGGGTGCAGAGTCATCCTCAGAGCCTTGTCGTGTTGGAGACTTTTGTGTAGCCACTGATGGTGCTACATTCCAAATCTTGGTGTCGCCAGTAACGACTGAAAGGTCCTGAATGAACACTGTCAGGTATGGCTGCCACAGGTATGAGCCACCCAACCTACTACTAACTTCATATTCTATGACGCCTATTCTCAGACATTCTGACAAATAATAAGTGTTTGCTCTAGCCATTCTATTATAAAACTATAACCTGTTTTATTGGTAAAAACGCAATTATTTTGACAACGACTCTTTGGAGCAACAATTCTTGCACACCTCTTTTTGAGTTGTCCTTATTGATATTAATTGTTCAGAAATCGCGCAACACACGCCGCAACTCCTGCAAAAGGGGCTAGGCAACTTCGATTGGTAGTCACCAGCGTTCGCTCGTTACGAAAAAAATATCGCCGAGCGATATCGAACGGCTGGTGTCTGTCTGTCTGTCTGCCTGCATGCTTATCTGCCTGTCTGCAGAAAGAACAAGAGCAAAAAGGGCGCAATGGGCGGACCGGGGTCAGTTTGGCTGATGGGGCAACCTGAGCGCCTACTTCGTCGTGTCAAAGACAGAAGACTCGTTTGTGTTAAGCTGTTGCAGCAGGCGGCCGTGATGAGCGGGTGGCTTCCCGTGCAAGAGGCAATTTCTTCCTTACTCTGCCTCTGCTGTTCTGGCCCACCTCAACCACCACCACCACCATCAACACGATCATAACCGCCACCAATGGCTAGCCTTCAAGGAACGCCCGGTTGTTGGCTTTTTGCTTCCTCCCCTGGTTGTCGTCCCACGTCAAGCCACGTGCGATTGTGTGCGTCTCTTTTTAGCTTGCCTTTGCCCTCTCACTTGCTCGCCGCTATCGGGCGGCGCTCTTCGTGAGCTTTTCGGTACCACCTTGGGCTGCTGCTTCGTTCGTGAGTTCGCCCGTCCATCGAAGTCCCCTACCGCCCCCGCTTGTCGTTCGCCGGCCGTTTAGCGATGACCTTGGGAGGTCTGCACGACAAGTACGACAACCGCGGCAGCAACATCAGCAGCAGCAGAAGCCGTCGTAGCCTACTGCTACGTCTATTGCTGCTAGCGCTGGTGGTGGCAAAGCGACCAGCCAGCCCTGGATGGGCGTCCTTGACCAAGCAGGAGGCCGGCCGTAGCGTATGGCCGGCCGTATAGAGCCGCCTGAGTGACATCCGCCCCAGTTGGTGGTGGTGGTGGTACATGGGCCAACCACCACCAGAGGGGCGGCTGCCACGGGAGGGGGGCGCCAGCAACGGCGGCGTTTACCTGGGTCGGCATCCATGCGGACGCGACGGCGGCAGCAGCGGCTGCAGCACCAGGGCCGCTTGATCGGCCAACCAACCGCCTCGCCGCTACCTTGCCGTGCAGTGGCGTATTACTGCTTACAAGGGCGGCCGCGGTGGCGGCGGTGGCTTCGCTCATCGTTCGGTGTCCGAGTAATAGGCGAACCCCCAACTGAACAACAGCCGACCCAGCCAACCTGGCTCCTGGCCCAACCAGCTAGCTATCCGCCCGCTAGCCTGCCGAGGCCACACCCCCAATGGCCCAACGCCCGAACGTTCCTGGCAGGTCTGTCTGTCTGTTCGTTCGTCTGCCTGTCTGTCTTTCAACCTGCGCCCGCGCCCGACGTCCTGTCTTCTCCCGTTCTTTTGCCTCATCATAGACAGCGCTTGTAGCCTCCCCCGCTAACCATTGCCTTCCTGCCCCCAGATGTAGCGGCAGCAGCAGCAATAGTCTGTAGTAGTAGCATCATAGCCGCCACCGCCACCATCAGCAGCAGCAGTAGCAGGCGGAGCAGTAGACAGACACTCTATACATAGCCTAGCAGAGACTTACCGAGCCTTTTGACTGGCTGACCTCACGGCTTCAGAGGTTCATGGCTTTACCGGGTCGGGCTCGGCTCACGATAGTCCCCCGAACGCCTATCTATAATCGTCATTGTTATTGCCGTTGTTGTTAGCGGTCCGTGATTTTGCGCATCGAATGCGGTTGCTCTCCTCAATCTGTAGTCGACCGATTAGACGTTGCTGATTCTGTTCTAAATTTAGAGGATATATGCATATATGCCTGTCTCTTTATCAGTATGACAACAAACAAATATATAAATATATATATATATATATATATTCTTAGAAGACAATATAGTGAAATAACTAAAGGAGGTGTACGATATTTGTGTTTCTTTCTTCTATCTTTATTATATATATATATATATATATATATATATATATATACTTTATCGTCATTACGTGACACCCCACAATTTAAACCGTGCACGCTCTAGCGTACGTCTGTTCCATCGGTTGAATTTGCAAACAAGCGTTGTCACCTGGTGGAAACTACATCTATCACGTTCCGAAATCCCTGAAGTGGTCTATCTGGTTAGTCGTATTGATAGTACTGGCAGAACTCGTTTTCGAACAGTAAGCATTGCAGAGGGAACTCTGGAGTTAGAACGACGATGTTCGGCTATTAGCGGTCAGCGGAGCCATCGTGTTGTCGAAACTCGACGATGCTGCAGCCCTGCATGCCGCGTTGCACGTGCGTTTGCGCGACGAATTGGAGTTGGATGCAAGCAGCGGCTCGGCCCGGCTGGCTCGAGAAATCGAGGTTGTCGGCGATGACTGGTCATCGACGGTCGACGTCACGCAGTGGATGATAGATACCACTTTTTCTTTTTTTGGTGAGAGGGGAAAATGCTTTTACGCACACCCAAAGCGGGTAGTGTGGGACTCGATGCCGATGTTGTTGGCATAATACCCACTAAAACCTCTCACCCAAATGGCCTCAGGAAGAGGCGAGGAGCTGGAAGCATTCTTTAATACTACTTCAACCCCTGATAGATACTACTACGACTACAGGGACGCCAGCCAGCCAGCCAGTTAGTAAATCAGCAGATGCACATGTTGTATACGTGGCTGGGCCGACCCCAGATACGGCAAGGGAACACACGGACGGACGGACGGGGAAAGCACAAGCTCACGTAGTGTTACGAGTGGGCTTCTTCCCGACGACGCGTCTCTTCTTCCACCGTTCTGTATTCCTTCATGCTTGCGTGCTTTTCTCCGTCATTCTTTCTTTTGTCGTCGGGTCGGGCCGGGTCCGTTCTGTTTCGTCCTTGCCTTGCCTCAGCCCGAGCCTACCAATTACGACTGCGCGGCGTGACGTCAGCGTCGTCATTGACGTCACTTGAACGACTTGACGTCACGACCGCCGGCGCTCTCTTGCGGCTCCCACACCGGGCCGCTGTCCCTTCCCGCAGGATGTCTCGGGCCGATGTCCCTTCCCGCTCCAAACGCCGGCCTATCGGACCGTGTGTCTGCACGGCTTCCCTTTCTTCCTTCATTCCTCTCTCTTTCTCTCGCTGGCTCGCTTCCTTCCTCCTCCGTTGTCCGTTGTCGTGGTCGTGTGAGCCACGACCACAACTCGGACCGTCGCCTCCACCTCGATGCTGTCCATCTTCTCTCTCATCTCTCGCCGCACAACCACCAACCAAACAAACAACATCAGCAGCAACAACAACAACAACAACAGAACAACACTAGCAACAATTGAATCCGCCTGTCAGTCAGAGGGCCTACCTACCTACGTCTAGCAATAGAGCGTTCGACCTATCTAGCTTACGTGCGGTAGCCTACTCCGCCTAGCCTCTACGACGGCTCACAGTGTGTCGCCGTCGATCGGAGAGTGCAGGCGGAAATGGACGAACTAGATCATACATCTGTTTGCGTATGCCGGCGAACACATACGCGCCTATTTCGAATCTTTCCCCGGAAAGAAGCCCTTACGAGCCTTCGTTTTGTCTTGTGTGAAAGAAACGCACACATATGAATTTTGCACAGACATCTGGAAGAAACGACTCAAGCTCTAGTTTTAGCATGGTCATTTCAGCACATCATTGAGTCTTTCTAATTTTCACTGCCGAGGTTCAGATTTTCACCGCGGAACGGAGTCAGCTAAAAGACAAAAAATGGTGAACATGTATATATATATACAAACATTCATTTGGCATCGCGTAGCGAATTGCATAGCTTCTCTCTATATAAATAACAAAAGTGCCGGCTGAGATACTGCGGATTAGTCGAGCACAGTATCATTAATGTAGAAATTGGCATTTCTGGTAGGTTTTAAAAAACTTAGGAGTGTTTCGTACAAATGCATGGTTCAAAATACACTTAACGGACAAATAAGAGCTAAGATAAAAGTTCATTATCTTCCGGAAATTTTTGAATTTAGCAGTGTTAAATGAAACAAATAAGCAAAATATGATGCATGACTCCCGTTTGTACCTATATATTTATATATATATAAATTATGGTGACATTTTTGCACATCGATAAAGGTGATATGTTTTGGTTCTGTTTTCTTTCCCAGAACTTACCTCCACTCGAGTTGGAATTACAATTGACTCTAGACAAATGAGAGCTAGTTCATCATAACTAGTTCAAAAATGCAGAGCCAGCTTTGCTATGCACGTGGAAAAACAAATACGTACTTAATATGCTGTACTTAATAATTCTCCTTGTCGATGCTTAAACCAAGTTGTTGTTAATCTGAATTGGGTATTAACGAAAACAAATTGCTTTGATGTTTATCGTGCTGTGTCCGTTTCAGATATTCAAGCAACGGCCTACGGAACGGACGTTCTGCTATCGTCCGTGATCTCGGGCGTGGCTGGCGTGGGCGTAGAGGTCGGCGTGGCTTTGTATCCGAATTCGGTTCATTCCAGGCGCCAAAATAGCCTCTCTTCGCAACGCCCCGCGTCCCTCGAAGGGCACCATGCTTCTTCTAGAGTCGCCCGTTCACGCGAACAGCTCGTTGCTTGTCCCGCAGTGCTCACTGACACAGCCGCCGCAGCAGCCCTTCTCGTGTGACTACCTGGACGTCGAGGCCGACCTGGCAGACCTCGTCGGCGAAGACGACCTCAAGATCAACCAGCCCACTCTGGAGTTTCTGGCTAACGAGAGTGCGCTCTTCGAAATGTTCCAGGTGCGGGTTGACGTGTTTAAACATACACATGTGTATATTCATATATATATATATATATATATATATATATATATATATATATATATATATATATACATACATATGTATATATATATATATATATACATATGTATATATATATATATATATATATATATACATACTCATATGTATATGCATATATATATATATATATTAATGAACTTATATATATAAATATATATTTATTGAAGTATCGTAACATGTGCACACGGTCTTACTCGAACTTTTGTGTGCTTTTAGGAACCTTCGAACACAAGCCAGGTTGCGGGAGCGGGCACGAGTGAGGCTCCGCCCCCGCCTCTGGTTATGCCAAACTCCGAGTCGAACTCCCATTTGGACATCCAGCTTCCGAGCTTTGAGGAGACCTATTCTCCGTCAAGGTTCAGGAGAGATTGCCCTGATGGGTCGGACCTTTCATTTAAATTCGAAGCATCCGAACTGCTGATCGCCACTAGTCCTGACGTGCCGACTCCCAGCAGTAGCATGCAAAACGAGGTTAGTACAGTCGCGGCTGAGTCAGCTTTCACCAAGCCTCGTCATTCGGTGCCCGGCTACAGCTCCGACAACACCTCGCTTAGTTCCAGTTCAAGCGTTGTGTCATACGGCGGAGACGCTACCCCGCCACCGCCAATGACTCCGCCATGCGCTGTGCTAAGCCCCAGCCCCACATGGTCGCGGCGATCATCGTTCACCTCAACTGTGTCGTTGAACTCGCCGCTTCGCGAAACGGGTACCCCTTCACGACGAGGTTCTACGCCATCTCCTGCATCCTCTGTGTCGGGACCGATTGTTAGGCAGCAACAGCAGCAACTTCACCATCATCATCATCATCATCATCACCACCATCATTCGCAACAGCAGCTGCCACAACCACAACAACTGCAGCAACAAGCACAGGATCAGCAGCAGCAACAGCAACAACAAAAGCAGCAGCAGCAGCACCTGAAGAAGAAGCCGGTTGGTTCGCTGTCGTGTGCCGTCTGCGGCGACAGTGCTGTCTGCCAGCATTACGGAGTTCGTACTTGCGAAGGCTGTAAAGGTTTCTTCAAGCGCACCGTACAGAAGGATAGCAAGTACGTCTGTCTGAACGTCAAGAAGTGCACCATCGACAAAAACAGGCGGACCCGATGCCAGTTCTGTCGTTTTCAGAAGTGTCTAGCGGTCGGAATGATCAAGGACGTCGTCCGCACAGACAGTCTCAAAGGCCGACGGGGTCGCCTACCGTCTAAACCCAAGCCTAACCTGCCAGCTGCAATCCCGTTAATCGCAAGCTCCTCCAGCTCGGTGCCGCCTTCGGCGTCGACACCTGTGAGCTTTATCAATCAGCTGCTGCAAGCGCACATTGACTCATCTCCTGACATGAACAACAGGGACTTTAGCCTGGTTAGTTTTCTTATCGGTACTGATTCCCTTTACTCGGTACTTATAAGCGATCTTGAAACAGTAGGTACTCTTTCTACTGGCAAACTTTATGCAACGACGATGGAAAACTAATGGCACGAGTTCTCTCTCTCTCTCTTTATATATATATATATATATATTCCTTTCCCGACTGGATGTGGCGGTAAAGCCTGACGTGTTATGTATTTTAGTTTCAGGACATATCTCAACGAGAAGATACACCTCGTACGCACGATGAAGTGCGCCAGTTCTACGACCTTATGACATCCTCAATAGAGCGTATTCGGCGTTTTGTTGACGGAATTCCCGGCTTCTCGAATCTTGTCGCGGAAGATCGCGAACTGCTATTCAATTCTTCAATTTTTGAGCTGTTTGCGCTTCGACTCGCATTTCGCATGACGCGAAATGGACTAAGCGGCGATCAATGCAGTGAGCAGTTGACGCTATGTGATGGAGTCGTCTTGCACCGTTCGCAGGCCGAGCGTAACTTAGGCGAATGCCTCAAGTCGATCACAAACTTCGCACACGGCCTCAAACAGCTCGAAATCGACGCATCCGCTTTGGCTTGCTTTGCTGCCCTTGTAGTTGTCAATGGTAAGCGATTTTGGTAAGCAGCGTTAACTAGCCCTCTCACCTACAATCTAGAGGAAAAACGTATTCATTCATTAAATTTAACTAAGTGGCTTATGGGGCATCTTGACTTAACAAGCACCGAACATTTCCTCTTTTTCATGTAGTCCGAATTATTCCCGGCTCTATGGATGAACGTATTTTAAAGTTTGATTTAATATTGTAAACTAGAACGGAGCGGTCTTGATTTTGGGTACGCGCCTACTTCCCTACGCCTGGATACATGATGGCTATGATTATGGAACTAACAATAAAATTGCGTTGTCAACTTTCAGATCGTCCCGGTCTGAAGGAGCCAGCCAGGGTGGAACAGCTCCTACAGAACGTGACGGACGCCCTTCGGGGCCATTTGACGTACGCTCCGCAGGCGCAACATAAACCGCACAACTTCTCGAGGCTGTTGGCAAAACTTCCTGACTTGCGCAGTATTTCAGTGCAGGGCCTGCAAAGGATCTTCTACCTGAAGCTCGAGGGATTGGCGCCCGCGCCGCCGCTTATTGAGAACATGTTCATATCTAGCCTGCCTTTCTAGACCAGAACGATGATCGGCTCACGCCGAACTTGGCTACTTTCCCTTGTGCTGCATGCGGGCGCCGGAGTGTTCTCCGGCGTTGCTCCGCATCGTACTCTCATCGACCGACATGACATACGACACGCAGAACATGTGCGAACAAAACAATCGACTACCTCAAGCGACCGACCGACCAAGCATTCTAGTTTTGAATATGTGCACCAGGCCTGACCGCCTGGTCACCTGAAGTATTCAAAACCCATGTCCCGGGCCGCGCATTGCGCATTCGAGAAATCAAGGGACGCGTCGGCAGATGCCTTCGATGCGGCGGTGAGATCGACTCCCGCCGCTTACGTCTGTAAGTCGCTGCCTGCAGGGCTCTATCCCGCCAAGACAAATGTAATGTTCTTCCGATCAGTCGCGTCTCGTCAGACACCTCACGCGCGATCGCTCGTGCGAGGCCCTTGGCTGGCGCCAGGCTCTAGGCTGTCGTACGCCGTCCCCATCACGGAACAGTCCCTGATCAAGGGGTGACAAAACCCAATCGCTGCGCCGCCCGTGGACATGGCGTAGCTGCTCCAGATCCTGATTAAACACGTCAGTAGCACCATGACCTTTATGAGTATGAGATACCCACGTTTACCATATTGACTGCCGCGATGAAGACAGCAAATACAAAGTCACTTGCTAAATCAGTTGAACGAGACGGAAATCAAATCATCCCACATGATACCAGCAATATCAAACGATCGAAAAGGCCCAATTGGAAACTGGAACTACAATGACTTTTTGGAAGCCACCGATAGAAGCGAGATAGCAGTGACTTATAGAAGGCAGCCTCAATGAAAAATGCCCAATATGTGTCTGTCTCCAAACAAGTGTTGAAAAAACGAAATCAACATAGAAGCAGACGCTCGTGCCAACGCATCTGGCCAATGCATTCGTCAACAGGAAATCTAGTAATGTATTCACATGAAGTATTAGGCGATATTTGGCAGAGTTCACAAGTACCGTGAAAAAAAGGCAAGTTAATATGAGAAACAAGACAGCGTAGATATCTGCATTCAATACCACATACATGTGCGTCGAAAGGCACAGATACATAACTACAGTAAGAAGAACGGAAGACACGAACACACACATAATCACAGACACGCGCAGATGACGTTTTGCGGGGTTCGCAGAGAATGCTCCGTAGAAAAGTTTAACCTTAGACTAGTCAATAACCCACATTATAGCTATATATATATATATATATATATACATATATACGACCCGAACGCCACTAGAGACAGAACGCGAAAAGGCAACTCGAAAAAGTAATGAAAAAAAAACAGTAGAACAACGTGAGGTCGTTATCTACTTTCTAGAACAGCTAGTCTTCGTTTCCCCAAATATTTAATAAGCTAACGAACATGCACTAACCAGTCATTCTTAGCTGTCCATACCCTACTACCAATATGATAAGATAAGAGAATATTTATTGTAGCGATTAAGTCATGTATTATTTCTATAACCTTACAGTTATAGAGTAGCTGCTTAATCTCACTAGCGACGCTGGTGAAGATATGACGAGCCGTGTAAATAGCCTGATGAAGGCTTATTTATAAGGGTCGTTTTAAAAAGCTCTTCGATGAAATATCAACAGTTCGTTAATTTTGTTCAGTGTCGTCGGGAGATGAATGGAACTAACTGGGGTTTTCGTCGAAGGAGCGACAGATTATACGCTTGGGAAGAGAAAGCGTCCCGGCGAACGGCCAAACAAATACGGACTGAAGGCTTTTTTATCGCTTGACCAGTTGTGGGCAGAACATGCGGCTGGCTGCTGGGTAGAAGGCGCACGGCAGATAACCCGCCGTACAGACCAGCGAGTGGTAGCTGACGGCAAAGATCCATCCAGGGTCAGGGCCAATAGAGTACCCTGCCTAGTACGCTGCCACTGGTACAGCCAAAGTTTCTGCCAAGCTGTACAATGCTACTGGTACAGCCAAAGTTTCTGCTAAGCTTTGCTATAGTACAGTCAAAGTTTCTGCTAAGCTTTGTTACTGCTAGTACAGCGAATACTTCTGCTACCCCCCCCCCCCCCCACTAATATTCGAGCACTATTTTGGACTGTGCCTCGCCTTTACGAGGTCGCCTGCTTATGACGACGCAGTCTCTCTTTTTATCGTGACGCGATCCGCACGCCGTAATGCTACACGCTTTCTTCTACGCGAATTAATTACTGACTATTTATCGTATTATTTTCCATTAGTGCTTCTGCAGTGGCCTGCCCTCCCTGACATTGTTTGGTGACATGCCTACTGCATGTACACTTTTCAGTTTGTCCTCATATAGTCATCGTGGCCGATGTTGCCCATTTATAAAAAACAATTTACAGCGAGTTAAGCTTCGTCGAAACGAACGTCGGCTTAAGCTGATTGTAGCTTGCCCTTTGCTAATATAGTAGGCGTCTCTTAGTTATTCTGCATCTTTAAAGGTTTAGACGTAGTTCCAATACTATTCAAATACCTTGCACGTTCTTGCTGTGGTTCTAATACGACGGGAGGCGTTTTTCTTCTAAAACAACTAAGAGTAATAATTGTAGAACGATTTTAAGAATATATCTCTCTCTGCTTCTACGTGACTGGAAATAAAGTACTCACTATTGTGGTGATCTAAATGAGATTGGTGGCATATGTATCATGTTGTACGTGTCATATCATATTTTAATTCGACCTAACCATGCTTTTGATGACCGGAGTACGCCGCGCTTCGTCCGCTTTTATATATGACGACATTTAGGATCGCGCAGCAGACCTCCTGACCCAAAACAAATCCTAGGCTTAGTAGTTACCTAGAGCTCACTGCTGATTCAGGTACTATTGTTTTTACCAACGCTAATGAGCACTCCTACTAAACGTGATAATGAAAGTAATAATATAGCTATTTTTCTTATTTAATAGTTATTGTGTGCTATGTGAGTACCACGGGTCTTTATTGATGCCCAATTACATATTATGCATCAACGTATTTACACATGATCATGGTTACAATTATTCCTGTTGTATCTTCCAAATCATAAAAAAAGCCTCTATGTCCGATCACAGAAGTTGACTTGCATAGGACAGTTATATATATATATATATATATATATATATATATATATATATATATATATATATATATATATATATATATATATATATATATTGCACGGACAAATATAGCTATATTCTCGTACCTACTCCAATAACCTCACCGGTACAAACTTACAGAAGTGATCCGTGTTCGATATCAAGATTATCATGGAAAAATGTTCAAAGCAAATTAACGTAAAAAAACATATGGCTAGTACACGACTTGTCTGCAGTGCTCTACAACAAGCCATGAAGCGATTCCATGTCTATATATCGAACCGAAATGCTTCTTTCAGATATCTCTTAAATGGGACAAAATCCGTGTTACTCGTTCAGGAGAGTCCCGGCAGTTATCAATAATTTTCGTAGCTTTTCTCTAACCGAGGCAGTTTCTCTAACCAAGGCGAGGGCCCGTAAACACAAATACAAGTATACAAGCTACAAAAATTGGCCCGTTTTGGTCGCCGTCGTTGCTGTTCTCAGAATACTGAGACCGTTTACCTCTTGTCGTAGGTACTTCTGTTTCTATCAAAGCGCGACACCGGCGGGGGCCGGGACAGGTTAGGTGACAACGTCATGTTAATGAAAGACGTTAATGTTCATTAGGTCCACTATCAATCGAGACCTCTCGCAAGCATTAAACAACCATCTGCTGTCACTTACACGTTTGTGCTATGCCAATACGTTGACACAGCTAAAAATGATTAGAAATCAGAGCGGAAGCCCAGACTATCGGCAACCACGCGATAACCTAGTTGCTTACTAGAGCTGAGACGGCTTACACTGAATATATATGGAAACTTGTTATGTAGCTTACCTCCGAGCTGCTGCATGCCTAGGTAGACTCCACCATGAAGCCTTATTTGGTTGAACATACTTCAAGACTCGACTTTATATATTTTATATCTAACTCCGCACATTAACCAACCTCATAGACGCACTGTTCTCACATGCATACGTACTCAGAGTTATAATAAATACATTTAGCCTGCAAAACCAGCACACCGGTGTATTTAATTAGTTAGCCTTATGTCATCGATGTCACATTCGCATCCAAGCCGTTTCGTTGGCCTCTCTGATTACTCTTGCTCAGTTTTAGAGTTTTTGTACTTCTAACCGGATAGTGTAGACGCTTATTTATTTAAACGTTGCTTAGAAATTAATTAAATCCTTGATCTCTGGTAAGTTACTATCAATAGCGTAACAAGACATTCCTGCTTTGAGGAAGTTACGCTTTTGCCCAATCAAACGTAGGTAGGTCAATCAAATAGGTTTTAATAGTAATTAGTTATATGTAATAATACTTTGGAATGGACAATTGTCTCCGCGCGAACGTGTCAATACGGGTTCTCTAACCCAGGGTTAGCTCAGTTCAACTATGTGCACTCCAAAGTGCTAACATAACAAAGTTATATAAATAATAATAAAACAAATAATAATAATAATAAACGATTGTAATAATACTTTTTTATTTATCTTAGTTATTTTTATTAAAAAATCTCATATGTGAAACGTTTTTCTTTGATAAAAAAGGTTTTTTGTTAATAATTATATTAATTAAAACGAATATTACTAATATTAACAGTAATAAAAAATAAACATATTTTAATTATGGTAATAATTTGTCAGAACTATGCAAATTTATTTATAAATATACTTAATTATATTTTTATTAAAAAGTTAGTAGCTTCAAATACAAGTTTTTTTTTACTTGATGATATCGTAAAGTATCATCTGCTAATGGTCATTTGGTTTTTAATATATTTATTGATTTCTTAATACAACATCGACTAAATGAATAGCAAACAAAAGTCAGAGTGCCGTTCGGAATACAAATTCCAGCTATATATCATGTTATCTATTTGGACTAAACGGTTTTCTGGGAAGTCCTGAACAAAGGGGGAAAAGTACAGCTGAAACATTATTAATTCGTGAAGGCAATATGGCCGCGATAGGCATATTGTTGACATAATACAAGTATAGCTATTGTATTATAATTATAAGCAGTTGTACTGAAACTGAGTGAAACGCCTGCAACTCACTCTGTTTTATTCACGCATAGCGTTATGCATTTCGTTCAAATTAAATAACAATAATAGCCACCAACTAGCTGTATATCAATTCCGAGGGAAACGGTAGTCTTTAGTGTGCCTGGGATAACGCTGTACTACGACATTCTTTAATAATACAATTTATCGTCAATGTTAAAAAATAATCTTTACAAAAGTTGCGTCTTCCAGGCCAGACATAAGTAAAAACATTCATAAAAAATGGCGTCGTTTTTATATTATCTCTATTCTATAAAACCAAATATTTCATTGCTCAGTAGTCTTTAAAACAGTTGTGGACTCACTATTGAGAGAGGGACAGCCTCCAAATAAGGGGAGTAGGTGTACCACAGGGCTCCGTGCTAGGACATACGCTTGCTGTGGAACGACAGCGGGCAAGAGATGAGTAGGCGTCATGGCGTTCAGTTCATCGTCTATGCTGACGACCTGGCAATCTTGATTACCGCAAGGGATGAGGAGGTTTGTTAGTGGACCAAGCAAACGACTCCTTCGAAGACGTCAATCGGTGGACGAAATCTCACCATTTCATGTTAGCACCGAAAACGAGCGCTTTTGCGTGTTGGCAGAAAGCACTGCCAAACATGGATATCTGTGTAGATGGCCACATGTTCCAGATAAGCAAGCAGGCCAAATATCTGCCGTTTAATGCTTGACAGAAACCTGAGCGGTACAGCCCACATTGACTGTTTAACGACCAAAATGCACCAAGCGGCAAGCAATCTGACCAGGCCAACACTCGGGGGGGGGGGGGGCTCTTGGAGAAAAAACGCAAAACAAACGGCCTGATGACGAGTAAATGTGCAGAGCAGTGTGATGAGAAATCTACTCTTAGAGCTGCTCAGCTAGAAAAAAAAGAGCTAGAACGCGGACACTGATTTTGTGAAGGTCAAATATGAGGACGAAGAGAAAGATGACGGAAGGCAGACGAACAGCTCGTTACATACACTGAACCTTCTTATTATTCCGTTAAGTTCCCAATTCAAAATCTAGAACCAAATTAGTTTAATGGTGTCGTATAGCAGGTTGCGGCACACTTGACGGGAGCACCTGGGCCATCCCGTGTCATGTGAATGACACTAAAGGCTAGGAAGCCTTGAATGCCAGCCTCTACGATTCCTCAAACTGTCGTACGGCCCATATAAATTCCGCCACGGTGTCCGTGAGACCGCTAATGATTGCCTTATTGCCAGATGTCACAGGGGCTCTATGGACCTGACACCAGATCCGAAATTCCAAGACAAAACTAAACTGGCCACTTCTGACGGGGACCCTTCTTTATCCAAGGTTCTGTGTAATAGGCTCGAAATCTCATATTTTCGGAGTCATATAAAGACAGCCCAGTGCCCAACCTATTTAGTAAGTTGTAGTGATGCCTATTACTGGGAAAGGCTGTAGGGCCAATGAATACATTTGTAACGAATACATTTGTCCATAGCTACGCAACTTGTCCATATGACAAAAAACTGGACAAAAAATTGTAAACACATAATAAATGTTTCCAAGGCATTTGACAGAGTTGACACGTTGGGGGGTTCCTCATGTTAGTTATCTCGGGTTTGATTTTGTCTTGCATTCAAATTGAGGACATGAAAGGCATTATCCCTTAGACTATTTGCCAAAAGCTGTTTGCTGATGATCTAAACTATACGGCTACTCTAGCACTACAGAGGAGCGATGAGAATTACATTTGGCAAGTAAGCAAACTTTTACCTGAAAAGAATCGTAATGATGTATACGACTATACAGGGTGTTGCAGGAATATTTGAAGAGCGATATACAGAATTGTAGAGCTCGTTAAAGCAAATGTTTTTTTCCAATGGAACATGGTCTCTAAGAAGTCTTGTTTCGGAGTGAGAGTGAAATTACTACAAATTGTGACACTGGTGTTTTTGCCCGACATAGGAGAACAAAATGTGCTGTTGCGAGACAACCAGCCTCCTCTTCCTATACAGAAACTAAGCATACCTTCGTAAATTCTGCTCCATCTGAAGGATATGCAAGGCCGGTCAGACGACGCGACATGGTCGCTTAGAAGAGAATTCGCCAAAAATGAAAGTTCTTTATTAGCGTTCACGCCAAATACTTCAGAATCGTAACCCTACAACCACTCACAGCGTCAACGGACATATTCAGCCAATGCGCAATGCATGGCGATCATTTTGGTACCAAACATATGTCAATGCGAGCTGTGGTTGCGGTGTAATTACGATTTTTCGGAGGGCATGTCCAGATTAAGTGCATGTAAAATGACTGTGTGGCAACGTTCACTACCGCCGACGTGTCGCGCGACAGCCGCATCGCGTCATTTTTCATGCATTTAACCTGCGCATTGGCTGAATATGTCCGTTTTGAGCGCTGTGAGTGGTTGTAGGGTTATGATTCTAAAGTATTTGGCGTGAACGCTAATAAAAAACTTCAGTTTTGGCGAATTCTCTTCTAAGCGACCATGTCGCGTCTTCTGACCGGCCTTGCATATTCTTCAGATAAAGCAGAATTTTATCACGAATATAGGAAGACTGGTTGTCTCGCAACAGCACATTTTGTGCTCCTGTGTCGGGCAAAAACGCCAGTGTCACAAATTGTAGTAATTTCACTCTCACTCCGAAGCAAGACTTCTCAGAGACCATGTTCCATTGGAAAAAACATTGCTTTAACGAGCTCTACAATTCTGAATATCGCTCTTCAAATATTCCTGCAACACCCTGTATATGAAGTCATTTTATTATTTAAATTCTTGCAGTAAAACACTCAAGCCACAGAACCGTATGTGTATATTTCAGGTGACCAGGCAATAGATTGGTCGCTTATAAAAGTATCTCATTGTTACGGTAACAACGGACCTAGATTTCTGCCAATATACTGCTTACGTGATAAAATCAGGTAAATAGCCTTATCTGCAACACAATTGTTCGATGCTTTGTAATGAAACAACCTGCAAACCTTTGGTTAGCATTAGTAATACCAACATCAACATTTTGCTCCAAGGGCTGAAGACCATACGTCAAGAAGCATATATAAGCACTTAAGCGCGTGCAAACCAGGTTTATTAAACGTAGGCTCACTAAGGTGCAACACTAGAACGAACTGTGTGACAGTGCCTTCAATAGGCAAACTACTTTACGTTTCCGACAGGCGACGGACGTTTAACCGTGTCACAAAGTCGAGCAAGATGACGAATTTTTTTAACGTTTGACCAAGCAACCTCAAAAGTAGTGTGGCCATTTCAACGGTTAAGGTGGCAAGGGCGAGCATGATTAACAACATGTTCTCTTAGAGAGTAACCAGAACTCTGAACAAAAAACGTGAATTATTTCAGCTCTGGAACGATATTGCTATTACATATTAATATATATTATTGTTTATATGATCTTTGCGAATGTAATACTGCAATAACCATTATGTGGTTGGAAACCCCTTAAAACCAATAAAGCTGTTTTGGAACTGAATTGAATTAAATTTAATTTTTTTTATTATATGATTATGTGGGGGACGCAACGACGGAATGCCCGAGGATTATTGAGATCGTTCTACTTTGTACTAGGAGGTAAAGCTGTATGCCACGAGTAAATTTATAATATGTACACTATATTTAAACTATTTACAGAAACTCTTTTTTAATCGAAAAACTGATTAATCGAGCTTTTATATTACTGGTTCACTAAATATGATCGCGTTGTGTATACGACGCGGATCTTTGTGTGTTCGACTCTAAGTGCACTCCGAAGGTGGCCTCCACAAAAACGACGGCAGGTTAGTAACTAGGAAAACCAGGTATACGGAAAATAGTCAAAGGCAAAAGTCACACCCGAAAAGATACACGAGGATACTTCGACGCAGGTTCATCAAAAGAAATTTGAGCTGTCTGAGAGAAGGTCTACCCTTTTTCGGGCTGACCTCAGCCAACATTTAACGTCCACGGAACCACTTTCGCTTTGCTTTGGAAGACGGATAAATACAAATGTGGAACGGCGGGGCTCGAACCCGTGCATGCTGTCCTCCGTCGCAAGGCGCACGCAAATGCACCACGCCACTGGACTCGACCTGAGGGAAGGTCTGAGAAAGGTTGGCCTTATCCAGTGAAATAAACAGTAGAAACCATCTGACATGCTACTATGGGTAACGGCAACGAATATACAATCAGTAGCGTTTGCGCAGGATGCTTCTGTAACTTGTAAGACTGATGCAAAAATTGTTTTCCGTCGCCCTTGCGTACATAAACAAGCGGTCTAGAACTGCTTTATTTCTTTCATAGATTGATATTTGCAAAGTATAAACGAAACGAAGATGTAAAGAACAAATCGCTTTGAAAATATACGTACAATTTCATACATATTCTCGAAATACTTTTTCGCTCGTAGACTATGTTGAATGACAGTTTAGAGGTGCAATGTAATTAACCCAAGCTGTAGTGGCGCATGTACCTTTGGTAGCCTTCCAGAAAGTGGCGGGTGACTGATGTCTGGTTGCAGGCGGCAGAAGTACGAAAATATATCTAGAGTCCCACGGGTCTCGATCTTGAGGTCCATGCTCTGGAACCTGGCTTACGACGGGGTGCTTGAAACCGATAATCTCCAAAATACGCGGGGACGCAGGCATACGCCAATGATCACCCACTCATGGTTACGACAAGGACCGAGACAATCCTAGAGAGTGCCACTAATGAAGCCTTGACTCAGGTGAACAAGTTGATGGAGAGCCACTACCTAACGCTCGCACCCAACAAAACAGAGGTGATCTACCTAACAGGTCGCAAGAGGAAAAGAGAAGTAGGACTTGTAATGACAAGCCACCCCATGGAAATTACCAAAGAAGACGACGTACCTTAGGGTCATCGTCGGTACAAAACATCGACGCATGTGACGAAAATTCGGATCTCACTATGGCCAGGAGTGTCCGTGACCTGGCAAGTGCAATGGGCAGAGGAGGATCGAAGAATGCCCAGTTGGATGCGTTGACATGTAGTGGTTTTGTCGCTTGCATATGTTGCGTTCTACGTTTTAAACTGATTTCCTGCTCTGAGGTTGTTCGGCTCGTGCTCCCGGTGCATCGAGGAAATTGCTGAGCCGGCGCACGATAACAACCGAGGTAACCCTGTAGGGGAAGCTGCGTATGGCTAATCCTCGCCACGAGGAGGCTGAGCGGTGCCGCCAGGCCTGCAGTAGACTTGTTTCCGCTAGAGACCTGTTGAACTAGACAGCCCATGGCGGGAGCAAATGGGAGGTTTTCTTGATGTGCTCATTGCGTACCAGGTCTGGCCGGAGATCCGGTCCAGCCTAGTCTGCCCATGCAAGATCGAAAGGCAGGGCGTATCTAAATATGCATACATAAAAGAAACTGAATATAGCTATAGTACGATCGCATTTGACTGGGCTTCTATACAGCAGAGCAATATTCTTATTTGTGCAAAGTTGTTGTTGTTTTTTTTAATGTAAATCTCGGTCAGCTGGTTGGTTGTCAGTCGTACACATATTTATCTGCTTGACACAGCCACATCTGCACGGGTTACTCGCGTTACAGGAACAGCGAATGTTTTTCCATTCCTCCTTCAAAACTTTGTCAACAACGAAGTCTACCGGCAGCCGGTAGGACTATGAATTCATCGAGAAAGGAACTGCCTGATGCGCCGTCAGATGGGTGGCGTGTCACCGCAGCATCCTCGAGCCCAATCATCGCATCGACGGTGGACATCTAGAATTAAAAACATTTTTTAAGGAGGTTGTTTTTAATTCTAGACCACCCTCCGTCCCCTACGAACTTGGAACCCGTCATGTGGTATATTTTCAATGCACGGAGAGCCGAACATGTTAAGATATCTGGGGTTTCCCCAACAGTTTTTGTGGCAGCCTACCGCTGACTCTCAGCGGTATGGTTTGTCATGTATTCTCAATGAGCATCGCTTAAAGAAAATTCTATCAATAACAGAGATCGAACCGGCGACACCCCGGTACATGACAACAATCACTACCACACTAGTCCCCTAGACCACGCCGCCACATCGGCAGCGGACATGGCCGTCACGAACTCACTTCAGCTGTTAATAGATCGGCTAGTTTTAACAACTCACAAGGAAAGACTAGCCAGAATAACACGATATAAATCCAAGAGCCAAGTAAATGATAGTATTCGTAGTAGAGCAGCAGCAGCAGCAGTAGTAGTGACAGTCAGTGGTGGTGATGGTGGTTAATTTGATGCTCATGTTTTGCGGCGCTTGAGCCACGAATGGCGGCGTCGCGCCGCCGATTTTGGCTCTGACAAGTATCAGTGATAATTAGGGCGTTCATCAGGAGACATTTTGATGAAACTTCCCAGTGATTTGACCGATGGAGTGACGAATTCTTTGATCTTAGATGTGTGGTGCTTCGGTACGTACAGAACGACCGTCTGCGTCGTCTCGCTGTCGATTGTGTGTGGTTGATTGTTGCAAGCGTACGCCGGCCGAGAGTCAACTGGTGAACGACGGGCTCGACAGTGCACCCCTGCTCTGGTACTGGTCCCTGTACACTCTCCTCGTTGCATCACGGTGTGATTAATATTACGACAGCTTGGCTATAAGACATTCTGACTTAGCATAAAAATGCTAGTTGCAGGCATAAAATGTGTTTGGCAAGCTATTTGTTTGTTGCTAGCCCGTACATAGATAACCTGGAAGGGTCGATTTCAGTCCGACGTTCCGCTCTATATTTAACACCAGATGGATTTGGTTTGTAAATAATCTTATTCGTAGATTCATGTGAGATTGTTTTGGCCTCTATTTGATAACTGGCTACCGAAATTGCGGAGCTCAATGCTGTGTTTACAAGATCTGTTCGGTGGGTCTATTTGTTAGACATGCACCAATTAAGCCTTGCATATTATACTAAATTTGTGCTCGAGTAGAACGGCTTATTTACGATTTTTATGCGGATTCAAGACTTCGCCGCCTGCCCAATTTGCCCAACGGCTCCATACATTGTCGGTCTAGAGGGCTCTAGTGGAATGTCGAAGATGAGGACTGAGAATCCCTTTCTACAATTCCCCGGCAGTAGTGCGTTTTCACAGAAAAAAATATTTTGGTAATGGCAAGCACATGTGGTAGCTTTACAGTGAAAACAAATTTCACGCTTACAACCTGATTGACCAGTTGGGAACCTATGCATGTATTTAGTATATGGTCGTCTGTGTCAAGGCCCGCCTTTGCTTGGCATTTAATTGGTGGACCCGTTAAAATTTTTATCTAGGTTCTCTTTACGAAATCGCGAAGACGTTCTGAACATCTAAAGATAGTCGACGTAGCAAAATGTTGCCGATTCTATCGTGGACATGGCCTTTACCATACAGCTGCACACACCCTTATATATATATATAATTTTTTTTGTAGTGGCAATTAGTGGTGGTGGTTAATTAGGATGCTCATGTTTTGCGGCGTTTGAGACATAAAAACGGCGTCGCACCGCCGTTTTTGTGATGTTTTTGTGTTTTTTGTCGCTCCGCTGTTATATATATATATATATATATATATATAGAAAATATTGTGATGACTTGTTAATCATTTACAATACGTTTGCACACTCGTCAGTGCTCGCCTATATAAATAGTTAGAAATCTCTCTGTAAATATAGCGCGTAACTTGTATGGGCCCTCATTCATCGCCCAAAAAGGCTCATTAAATGTTTGCGACGGTATTTTGTTGTGTCGTTGGGTTTTAATAATAATCACTTCGATAATTGTTGACCACTTTTATGCATTTGCGCGCACCCGCCGATATAATGGCGGGTAGTGTGAGGCCAAACGCACGGGCAGAGGATTCATGACTCACTATAATCCGAGCGCACTGCCCACTAAAAACCACCCCCCCCTATAACCTCTCCTGATGCGGATTTGTGAACCTAGGCTTTATATATAGTATTCGCAACTGGGGGCTGTTCTGCAATCATACGCTCATGGGACAAAACATGATCATATGCTCACGTAGGCACTCCTAGTACTAATGGACAGGTATGAGCGAGGACGCCATCCTGCTGAAATACATATGATAGTCCCTTTGGCGCTTCATGTATCCACGGTATTACGACAGTTTGTAGAACACGCAGGTACACTTGTTTTTTTAATCTTTTTTGAAGAAGTACAGCGGCATAGTATTTCATTCACTGGACACCACAATCAGAACGTGAATACTGGTCGGGAATTTGCTATTTCCCACAGTGGGGCATTACTTGGATTGTGGGGAAGCCAGTGGTCTTTTCTGCGATTGATTTTGGCATTTACAGGTGAATACTTTCTCCTCAGAGAAGAATTCGAAGACGCATACCGCTACGTAATACTTCTGCAATTGTGCAATCGACTTCGATCCACTGAATCGTCTGTAGACAGACATAAAAAAAATTAGCTTGTGCCGAAAGTTTATGATTACCCTGTATTCGTGTTCTACTGAATATAAGCTTTGGTCTGCTGCCTATCAGCCGGACGAGCATGCCAATATCGAGAGAACATCTTCTATGAAAACAAAAAATATATATAGATATAACTTAATATAACATAACTAAATATATTAAGACTCACAGTAAAGTGTTGCACATATGATATATATGTGCAACACTTTATATATTTTTTTGTTTTCATAGAAGATGTTCTCTCGATATTGGCATGCTCGTCCGGCTGATAGGCAGCAGACCAAAGCTTATATTCAGTAGAACACGAATACAGGGTAATCATAAACTTTCGGCACAAGCAATTTTTTTATGTCTGTCTACAGACGATTCAGTGGATCGAAGTCGATTGCACAATTGCAGAAGTATTACGTAGCGGTATGCGTCTTCGATTCTTCTCTGAGGAGAAAGTATTCACCGTAAATGCCAAAATCAATGTTCATTTAGGTAAAGCGTAACCAGTTGTACGGTTTTAGTACTAAGTAGTGTGTATCATGCGGCCAATATAAGGCGTTGCCATTGACGCAGCCTGCTTAAGATGACATTGAACATTTTTAGAAAATATTGCTTGTGAACAAGGTTAACTCTTTACCTTTTGAAGTTCTTACGGTACAATTTATATGGTCCGTTCAACCGAATCTTAAGTTTGCCGCGACTGGCGATGTGTCGTCACTATAAGTATCGGGCTCTTGTCGGATAAGTCATGCGGTCTTGCAACAGAATTAATGGTTGCTGGTGCTGTATAGCCTAAATACAAATCAACAGATGAAATAAACGACTTGCATCAATATCATCACTATGATCGCCGCCGTTGATGTTTTTTCTGTTGTTCTTGTTTTTTTGTTTACCAGGGTTCGACAGATCAACGCTACAATAGCGTTGCATTGATGTCCATGGCGAACATGTCGGCAGCGCATCATTGACAAGCTGTTGTTTGTTCGGACGCTGCTCGAGCCAACGGCGTTAGTCGAATACGAACGAAGCGAATGACGCGTCATCGTTCTCCTTACAAACGCTCGTAAATAGTGAGATTTTTTCCATGACCATTCGCTTAGGGCAGTTAGCGCAGGTGAAGCATAACCCATTTAATCTGTGCATGTTATACGATCAGTCCGTTGCCTTCAGTTTAATTTATTGTTGGCCCTATTGTTGGTATTCGTAATGTCGAATGTGCGTTATGTCTAATAAAGGTATTCTAGGCGCAGCAGCAAATACGTCTTATGAGCGCCTCCTAGATGCACTGCGGGAGAAGCTTCGTGTGTAGGAATTTTCGACAAGCTACCTACTTGGCGCTGCTTCGTGTGGTACACTTTCATCGATGAGGAGTTGCCACGAGGACAAACTTGACTGGTAGCGCTCCTCATAGGTTGTAGTGTAGTTAGTTAATCACATTTATCTGTAACTCAAAAATTAAATAATAATAAT
Source organism: Dermanyssus gallinae (assembly GCA_003439945.1). Lineage (NCBI taxonomy): Eukaryota > Metazoa > Arthropoda > Arachnida > Mesostigmata > Dermanyssidae > Dermanyssus > Dermanyssus gallinae. The sequence goes on from QVRM01006160.1 coordinate 139,348, forward strand.
TTCATCGATTGAAAGCTAGAACAATTGATAAGCCGAACCTAAGCATGCAGGTAGGACCTTGTTTTTTTATAATAGAACTAAACGTTTGCTTGTCCCAACGTATTTTGGGAATCAAACAATTTATTCAATGTAATAAATCATAAGCGGTAAGAACATAAAATGTATCTATATATACCTCCGATAAAACAATAATATCAGGCAACCCTAGCACCCCAGAACGGGGAGTATAGCTTGTTGGCGCGCATCTGCCGATAGGCCAAGGACCAGCAGCGCCTCTAGTGTAGTTAGCACGTTTTTGTTAAGTCGCCCAAGAAGTCCTAAAGCGAGCGACGGTCTGCACCTTGAAACAGGTTATTGAGACGTAGTGCCGAAAATGAGGATCTCAGCAGAAAAATGTCTCGGTGAGATCCTACCAAGTACATGCGTAACATCGCATGTTTTTGCTTTTCGATCAACTTCTCTATGCCAAAACTCCCTGCGGGAATAGGGGAACGCCTACTAACTCTAGATCCGTGCCGACAGTCGTGCGCTCCGAGGGAGCATCCAGTACTTCAGAGTCAGTAGCACCTTCTACGACATTCTCCCCATACTTTGCAGGGTTTAAGGCCAGGCCACTGCACTCCGCGAACTCAATGATTCCGTGGATGTACCTTGTATCAGGTACCCTGCTTCAAAGACTGTCGTTTAAGTATCATACGTTTAGAGGGCACTCGAGAGAGTCGAATAACTCTTTTATAGCCAGGCAGAACAAGGGGGCCCCAACGGGTCGCCTTGCTACATTCCAGTTTGCGATATTATGGTATCATGTGGCAGAAGAAGTCATGTGTTTTCAAGATGCAGATATTTGCGCCAGCCTGCGGATTGCGAATGGGCATGCGATGGGCCTCACGCAGCCATCTTCTTTCTTGAGGGCGAAAAGTCGGGCCCCGAAAAGGAACGGTCGCTAATCGAAGAGAGGCGCATCTCAGCGAAGAAGATCGACCACCTTGGCCAGGACAGCCGCAAGCCGGTGGGCGGCAGCTTTTAGGGCGGGAACAACAGGTCTTGTAAAAGCCGTGGTCTGTAAAATCAAGGCCTGCGTCTGAGCTAGGGAAAAACGTTTTTATGACATACCAAACGTTCCCGCCTGATGTGGTTGATGGCGAGGGCACGTGAGAAGGCCAAAACATAAATGAGGGCGCGGGGGGGGGGGAGTGCAAGGCCGTTTCGCGGAGCTTCTGCGCTAGCGTGTCTTCTGAGATCAAGACCCTTGCCGACCAAGAAACGTCGTTTTGCAAAAAGCTTAAAAATAGCTAGCCGAACAGTATCAACCGTCGGCTGCCGGTGCGTTGATTTAGGACAGGACTACTACCATGGTCAAACCGTCTTTTATCAGTAATGTCGGACAGGTTTTTCCGGACGGTACCCGCCAATGTGCGGCCATAAATTTCACCAATGGGGAGGCGGGAGAGTACGGGCACGAAAGAGACCAGAAAAAGCCAGGCAATGTTGTCGTTGTTCTCTGCGACTGGGCACAGGACTTTAGTGAACCCCTTGGCTATCTGTCTATGTGCTAACTTCGGCAAGATGCGGACCAACCGGCAGCGACGAGTGACATCTTGAATAACGCTGGCTAACTCATCCGCGTTAAACCGGAAGTTCGAGGGCTCTGACTTGTCGACAATGCTATGGGCATTCGCTCTGTGCTTGATCGTTATGTGTCGACGCAGGCCTCTTCGTGTAAACATAGGTCTGCAAGTTAGGCTGCCCGGACCGCGGCCTACCTGTGGTCCTCGTGATCTGTTATTATAAGGCGAGAACTCTTAACTTGCTCCCCACGAAGAGTAGCATCATCAGAAGTCGCAACACCACCTCCAGAGACCTCAATACCGCGGATAACTCGGGCCTGATTCTCTGCAGAATGTCAATCAGCCCCGAGCACGACGAACCGGTGTCGGCGCTCTGGCGGGACTTACTTGATCTCATGGTCCTTTTTGGGCGGATAGAGCTTTGGGCCCTGCCCGTAGGCGACCTGTGACCGCGTTTATTTGTTTGAATCTTTATGTATGAGTCCCTGGTAGAACGACCTGTGGGGTAGCGTAGTAAGGTCCCCGGTCGTTCAGGCACCTCGAAACGTTACGACAGGCATCCTCCTTCCGCGAAGCTATTTTGGCGAATCTCTCTGAGTTCACTAGCTTGCGTGGTCCGCTTGTTGTCTTTGTGATATCAGATTGCCTGTACCGCCTGTAACCAACGCGACCAAACTTGCTAACGGGTCACTGTGGTCGTCGTTTCTTGTGGCAAGTGCACTCCATTTCGCCTTAGGCATGGGCGATGCGGCCGCCTCTGCCGTAATGCCGTCTGCCTTGGTCGTATTGTTCTCAACACGGGTGGTGACCGCTCTGAGGGTTATTATGTGCAGCAAATCAAGTGGCTTATTGAGATCGGAAATCACCAACTTCGGCATGTTTGTGCTGCAGCAAGCGTCGAAACACAAAACACATAACTGCACTAAAAAGAAAAGAAAAAGAGAAAAATACAACGGACCCGAGATTTAAACCCGGTGCTGCTGCGTGGCCGTTGCTGACACTGCCACAAGGCTACGGCGACCTGCTAGATCGAGTTGATCCGTAATCTACAACGCTTTCCGCACAAAACTAGGTATAAGTCTATATTCTACAACTACGCTATCAAATCGAACGTAATCACCCGGGTGTTGAGATTGCACAGTCAGAGTCCGAAAGGGACCTCATCCCTTAGACACGGGACTCAGGTGTCTTCCAGCACACACTATTTACCAATAGAGTACTCAGTACGCACACTTTCGTCGATACAATTATCACAACAAAATTCGATGCCAAACCTCATTAAACAGTCCATTTTGTGGGAGCCAACAAAAACACGGCTGCCCTCTGCAGAATCAAACGGGCAAAAAAGGTTTTTTAAATAAACTGTTAGGTGCTATTTCTATCGGGGTTATGCTCTACGAGTAGCCAGTCCATGTCCAGACGAGGATGCTGTCTAATAAAATAGACAGATATTCTCTACTTGGTATCGTGCACGCTCGTCAAACAAAATGCGGACAGAATCGGCCAAGTTAGAGTACGTTAATTCGAAAAAGTAACACACTAGCTCTAAAAACAAGACGACAAAAGGGAAAAACTAGAGAGTATATAAATAGAGATAGTGACAAGATAGAGGAAAGTAGAGATATAGAAAGAAAGCTATATAATATGATACATATATATATATATATATATATATATATATATATATATATATATATATATATATATACATATATACATGTATATATATATATATATATTGAGTGTGCGTGCGTGTGTTTGTGTGGTTGGCTGTACGTGACCGACCATCTATTTAGAAAGTTTTCTGTCTCTCTGATCTTTCTTTTATTGCTTTTCTTCGTTCTTGCGCGCTCGCTAGGCTTGTTGTTCATTTGATCCCACTTTTTTTTCAGTTTTGTTTTGTTTGGCATTTCGTATAGTTTACTTGTGATGCAGTCAAAGAGACTGCCTGTGGTCGTAGTGGTAGTGTGCTTGTCGAAGTCAATCAAAGAATTGTGGCAAAGTGTAGTGGTATCACTCGCAACCGGATGTCTAAGAGAGAAACGTGTATGTTTCATGCTTTAACGCGTCGTCGTCGTCGTCGTTGTTGTGGTCGCCGCGCGGTAGCGCAGCTGCAGGAACAGCAGTAACAAACACCATCAACCACAATAGCAACAACAACAACAACAGCCGTAGCAACAGAAACAACAGCCGGGGCGGCAACAACTCGATATTGACGAGCAACGAATGAAACGAAAAACAGCTATAATAGCATCAGCAGAAAGCAAGAAGCAGCTGCGAGCGGCCGCTATGTCGGTGGCTGCGGCGGCGGCGGCTCCAGCGCCTGCAGTGACGGGACACAGCAGCAGCCTTTCATCAACCGACGACCAACGGGCAACCCGACAACCTCGCTAGCGCAGTTTCTTGACGTGGTGGTCGGTGGACGACGACGACGACGGCAAATCGACGATGACGACGGTCGTCACACTGAAGCAGCAGCCCCTACGTTATCACTGGTAAGAAGGGGGCAACTGGGGATACAGTGTTGACAGCACCACCACCACCACAACAACAACCATTACCACCAGCAGCTTTTTCTTGTCTCCAGGTTAGTAGCGTTGTCAAGAGCCCGGTAGCGTGGTGGCTTAACCAGTCTGCGCCTCGCAACCGGAGGAGACACATAGCAATTGCGCGGGTTCGAGCCCCACCGTTGCACATTTGCATTTATGGGGATCCGTCTATGAAGCAATGTGAAAATCAGTTCCGTGGACGCTCAATCGTGGCTGAAGGTCAGTCCAAAAACTTTATTACTATGTTAGTAGCGTTGTCGAGAGCCCGGTGGTGAGGTGTGGTGGTGCATTCGCGTGCGCCTTGCGACCCGAGCACACATAGGTTGACGAGTTCGATTTTTTTATATACTGGGGCCGTCTTGCATCTGCAATGCAAAAGCAATTCTGTGGACGTCAAATGTTGGCTGAAAGCCGGAACCTGAAAGAAAGCGTAAGATTCCTTGAAAGTTGGGTAGGCAAAAGAGTTCACTTAGTTTGTGGCGGCACCGAACTATCCCCGATAGCGATGGGTCAAATGTGTATGGCGTGCCCGAGCAAGGTACACCTTATTTCTACTTCACAAACGTGTTAATCGCACAGACGTCTCTCTGAACAATTGGCACTTGACTGCTGCTGCTGGTACTACTGCCACTGCCGCCAATCGTGCTTTGATGCTAAATTTTCTCAGTGGCGCCTGTTTCGAACTCAGACCAGTTGTTAGAGCTTTTCCTACCGTGAACATTTTACGTCGCATTAGCCTTACCGGCCAGCGGGTTGTTATGCAGCGCATATGCGGTTGGCGTAAGTCCATACCGGAGAACTCTCAGAATGGGTGCTCTGTCTGCGTCTGCTACCTTCCTACCTACCTAATTATGATAATGTGCTTATGTTAGTCTACGGTTTACGATGCCACATGTGCACTTCACTTATCGTCCTGTGTACTTGTCAGTGTGCAGCAAGCCAACAAACTTGCTAATTAGTTCAGTTTTGAAATTGTGTTTCAGTCGGATGCAGTTATCTTAAGTCATGACGTGGAAGTATTAGACGGCTTGTCGAAAACACCACCTCGTCACACTAGCAGGCGCCTCCTGTCACCGAAGAGGAAACTCCTTCGTCAGTTCGGCCACACTTTCCGCGCGTGCAGTTTTTCGTTTGCAGCACCATCAATGGTCGACCACAGCCAGTTAGTCACAGTAGCTTTTAGCGTAGAGTGGATATATACAGATATGTGTATGTATGACTGCGTATCTAGTCTAGTATACAGCTATGTGTATGTATGGATGCGTGTCTAGTTATTTATCAAATTACGCCGAGGCTGTTTGTCTATTGACATTTTACGTGAACGTTTGTTGTCACTGTAGTGCGTTTGAAATAGATAGTGGCTACGTTGACATGATTTCTCTTCGGCCTTGACTTTATCATATATAAACGTTTGATCGTTCATCCTTGATTTGTGGGGCATTCAGTTTTGTTTCGCTTAGCGCAAAGTTTCAGCGCAATTTGCTCGTCACTTCACCAAGTGTGCTTAACTGTGCCCTGTGTGCCCGTTACGCAGAACGGCTCGACGTTTTAACCACGTTTGATGCAAACGTTTAGTGCACGGAAGAGTGGCGTGGCTGTATTGACTTACTACCGCACCGGGCCATGATTCTTAGTCTCGGCAACAAACATTAGTCGGTGGGGCAAGAGAAGATTAGCAGCTGTGTTACATAGATTGTCGTTATCCTACTTAGTGCGTTGTAAAGCATGCTGTGCTATGAGAAGGGCCAACCATTTGCATGGCAGAGATTGCTTATGGTTGCTAGCATTAGAGTACTCTAGCAATTGTTTTTGTACAACGTTCCTTACGTAGGAATAAACTAGAACTACGGTGCCCTAATGACGTGGCCTTCTCTAGGCTTTGGCTAACTACAAAACATGCAAGTTGATCAAACGTGGGTATTTGTAAACGCGCATAACCTTCGGAGGACAGCATTCAATTAACCTGTTTGTTAGGCTCCACTAAGGTGCACTCACTTTATTAAACCTCCTAAACACATAGGAATTTCTGCGCAGGATTCTGCGAAGCATTAGTTAACGTCTTGGACGGCTCGGGGTAAAATATCTACTCGTTCTGCTGAGGCTCGTACTCAGCGGTGTCAATGAGAGACAATGCCGCCACGGCGATAGGCACTCGAGCAGAAAGTCGATAGTGACTAAGCTAAATTTGCCTCAATATTTACACACTTTGTAATAAATATATAGAATGAAAATTTTGAGCATATAATACATTTAAACGGCATTACCACGAGCTTTGAATTTGATGACTATTCGCGTTAGGGCGCGCTACAATGGAATGTTACACGGAACGGCCACTTAACGACCGAACGCTACGGTCTCGCCGTTGAATGATTTATGGCTGGGCTAAACTGGGCGCAGATGTTGTTAAACACTACTGGCAGAAACCATGACTTGGAAGTCGCGGTCTCGCCTTAGCAGTTAATGTTGACGTTTGGATAAGCCCACGGTTTTGCTTCGCATTGGAGATGGCGGTGGCCTGATTCGTCACCTATGTTTTTTTACTATTTTTTTTGTTTTTCCGTAATGCTAATGGCAAAGGCTTTGCCACTAAGCCGGCTTGCTCGGTGTGTGGGGCTGGAAGCATGATCTGTTGCATATCCCCTTGCTGACAGCCATATGTCGAACGATCTCCCGAGTGCTAGGGTGCCTTTATACAGCCACAATATCACTGACTTTCCGAATCGCTCTCACAGTCATGTTAGCCGCATTTGTCGCTGGTTTCGCTAGAAAAGCAATCGCGAACGATTGAGTGATCGTTGGCAGATCAGTAGCTTGATGCTCTATCGGCTGTCAAATTTGGGTGAGACACAAGCGGCTAT